>JAMWET010006286.1:597500-798983 GCA_024036415.1 Prochilodus magdalenae
AAAACAAAACCTCATATCTAAAATATAATAACAGAAGAAGGACAATCGTTCCTCACTTTGAATGAAGGTGTGGCCAGCTATAGGTTAATATGGAGGTTTGCTAATGACCCATTCATCATTAAATCGTAAGAAAAAGAAAAGGCCCTTCTCATGCCACTGTGCCGCCCCAAAACAAAACAGTTCAGCTGAATGTACTAGACTTTCTTCTGACAGCAGCAATATTTTGAAAGTGAACTCTCCACCCCTGCATTCTTCACCAGCTCTAATAAACCATCTTAGATGTGGTGGGTCACAAAAGACATTGTGTAAATTCCAGTCATGTAAATTTGTCATCGTTCACTCAGGAATAAAGTTTTAATACACTAAACTTTAATCCGTATGATGTTTGGAAAGCTCTATTTCCAGGACTCTGGAACTCTGAGCAGCCACTTCAGATAAAGTTCTTTGAAGTGATTTTGTCCTTAAGGAACCTTCCTTAGCTCTCTGTGATTATGATGGCTGCCACTTTGATGTCCTCTCTAAGGATACTCAGCTTTCAGTCTTTTTTCAGACGATTATAAAAACTTCCAGTGCAGTCTTCTTGGAAAGTTCACATTTCATTAGCATCATTTTACATCATTGCAGTTA
Organism: Prochilodus magdalenae; assembly: GCA_024036415.1. Lineage (NCBI taxonomy): Eukaryota > Metazoa > Chordata > Actinopteri > Characiformes > Prochilodontidae > Prochilodus > Prochilodus magdalenae. Next base: position 598,128 of record JAMWET010006286.1, read on the forward strand.
AAGGACAAATGTAAATCCTCCACCTGAAGACGATTCACTGTCTTTCCTTTGCAGATTTAAAGCATTAGAGTGGATTATGATGGTGCATATTTATGGCTGTAATTGAAAGTTTCCCTGAAAGTTTCTGGAGCAATTCAACCTTCTACCTAAGACTCCCCTTATCACACAGTGCTACCACGTTTGTAGGCTCAAAAGGCTAGCACATGCTTTCTATAGCACTTATAGCTCCACCACTTTTGAAACGGTCATTTTTTGAAACACAGCGTCACTGGACAGCTCAACACACTTGGAGGAGAATGCTTAACGCCAGATCTGTTACGTCAGCTAACAAATGACTATGCTGACTAGCACCATACTGAGTGGCCATTTCGGGGTATTTATGTTTCGTGGACTCCCAGCCACAGATGGCTGTGGCATTCAGGGGGACTGAACTCGTGACCGGGCCAGTTTTTGGATGCTTGTTGCCCTTAGAAACCTAAACAAATATACCCCCGTAACCCTGTAGACCACATTGTGTAATCCTTACGTCACACTGTGACAATCAGTACAGTCTTCTACACACATGTGGACACCCGTAGTCTACTCAGATGTTTTGTTGATTATCTAAATAAAAATAAGTTGATGATTAAATGAAGGTAAAAGTTAACTCTACAGAAAACACAGTACTGCACATTTTAGTGTATATTTGCTCAGTAAATTTTTTGGGGAAAAGTGTAAATGTAGCCTGTGTAGAAGTTGGTCATATATACTGTATTATATCTGATGCTTTAATTTTTTTTCCAATATGGATACATATATGCAGCAAATGTCATATTTAGTTGTGTTCTGTGTAGACGATGTGTTTATATTATCTTATTTTCACTTGGAAAATCAACAAAATGTGCAATTTGATCTGGAGTGTAGTATCGTTTTTTTATTGCAGATATTATATAGTTTTTTAGAAAACAAATAGTCCCACTTTGAAAGAAAGACTTGCGAGAGCTTGGGAAACTTGGTCTGATTTTGGTCTCTTTAATATATGTTCTCTAAATATGACAATTTATTACATGGAATATAATCAAAATGTGTCATTAGATTTTTTTTAAAGTTTATATTTCAGATTACAAATAGACCGGCTTTTGGGGAAAACATTTGGGAGAGTCTGAGGGGGAAAAAACTGTATTTTTTGGAAGTCCTGATAAATTTGGGTTAGAAACGCTATTTTTACTAATTAAAAGTTTTAAGGCAATTTTAGCAGTGACTGAGCTTCCTCATTGTTTTCAACAGTGCTATTAAAAAACACTAAAGTAATGGATCACATATAACACATGTAATGGAATCATTTTAAGTGGCTTGGAAAAAGATACAATTATAACTGTAAAAGATCTGATAACTTATTTTTATTTGGATAATCTATGCAACTTTTATTTTTTATTTGACCAGGAATAATAAAATTCTTGTATATAACTGGATATAATAAAATACATGTGATGAAGTGCATTGTGAAAAGGATACTGAGAGACCTGGTATCCATACTTACTATGTAGGACATGTAAACATGTAATTATTACACAGCCTTTCTAATGATGTTCTCATTAGCTGCAGCGAGCTCTTCAGGGATAGCTCCTAGATTAGGACATGTGCTAAAAACATGCACTTCATCTTTCATCTACAGCTAAACCCTCATTACGAGGCAGTCCCAAACCTCTATCCTGCTCATAAGTAAGGATGTGTTGGGAGCTTTCTTCTTAAAGCTAAATAAAGTGGCAGTTGACTTTACAATGAGAGCAGGGGGATATAGAGTAATGTGTAGTGTCAATAAGACAATTACCCTTATTTACTGCTGTAGGTTGAAAACGTGAGGAACTGCTGTATGTGTTGTCTGTTCTTCCTGTGGTTAATATTCTAGTAGGCTCTTAAAAATAAAGATTTCATTAGCATTTCATTAGCATTTCAGACCAAGTGTGCATCATCAAATAGCTTCAGATTCTGTTCTGAAAGATGCTGGAAGTGTTAAGAGTAGTGGTGGAGCTATACTCATACACAGGTTTGGGGGCAATGGTCCCTACCAACACGAAGGCATCGCAGCATCTAATCCCCGAATGCTCCCTGGGCGCTGCTCTGGGCAAGTGTGCTCACTGTGTGTGTGTGTATGTATGTGGGTGGGTGTGTGTGTGTGTGTGTGTGTGTGTGTATATGTGTGTGTGTGTGTGTGTGTATGTCGGTGTATGTGGGTGTGTTTGTGTATATGTGTGTGTGCGTCTGGGTGTGTGTGTGTGTGTATGTGTGTGGGTGTGTGTGTGTGTGGTTTGTGTCTGTGTGTGTGTGTGTGTATGTGTATTATGTGTGTGTATGTGTGGGTGTATGTGTGTGTGTATGTGGGTGTGCGTGTGTGTGTATGTATGTGTGTGTGTGTGTGTGTGTGTGTGTGTGTGTGTATGTGGGTGTGTATGTGGGTGTGCGTGTGTGTGTATGTGTATGTGTGTGTGTGTGTGTGTGTGTGTGTGTATGTGGGTGTTTCACTTCACAGATGAGTTAAATATGGAAATATGGAAAAATTTCTCTGTGTGCAAATCAGAAAAGGCAAAAAGGGCCTTAAACTCTCCGCAGGGAATGATTGGTCCCACCTAATTCTAATGCAGGAAAGAATTTTGTTTAGGTTTGTGGCAGCGACTATTTTTAAGCCAATATTAATTTTGTAATTACAGATGCTAAGATGATGAGAGGCCTTTACTTGTTTTAGTTGATGGTAAAATCAGCATCTCTGGTGCATTTCTGGGATCGAACTCATGTCTGGTGAAGAGTGTGCATATTTAAGTATATAATTTTCACAACAGAAAAAAAGAATTGCTTTAAAATAACCAAAGCTATTATCCTTTAATACCAATACGGGGCATCACAAGGGTGTGGTGTATCTGAAAGGGCACCAGATAGTATGTGTTGTACACCAGATACTGTCAGACAAACACCTCATCAGGCGAGCATCAGGTACTCTCAGGGGCATGCCAGATACTATGTGGCATGCACAAGATACTATTAGGTGAGCACCAAATTCTGACACGTGAGCATCAGATTCCCCTTAAATGCATACCAGATATTATTTGGTGCGAGACAGATGCTATGCTGGCAGTGTTCTATACTATTAGAAAATCACAGTAATACTTTTTATTTGTGCTCATGGTAATCCAGTAGAAAAACATGATAGTAATTTTACCTACACATTGGTGATAAACAAATATATGCAGGTCAAAAGAACATATCGTCACTGTCTAAAGAAAAACAATTGAATTGAATTGAATTGAATTGAATTGAATTGAATTGAATTGAATTGAATTGAATTGAATTGAATTGAATTGAATTGAATTGAAGTGTCTTCAAAACTGCAACTTTACAGGAAAGGCCAAAAACCTCATTCAATTGTAATGTAAGTCAATGGAACCAGACATCTTTCCAAGCATCTTTGATTGAAAGATACAGAGAAATGCAACTCCTGATAACCTATAACGCCTTTTAGACCACTGAATTACCTTAACACTTTTATCTTCAAGAGACTGGGAAAAATCAAGCCTGACGCTTTTTCAGATCTAAAAACATCCACTAGTAAATCTGCCCATCCTTCTCCTGTGAGAATACAACCCATCGCTATGAGTCTAAAAGGATGGCAAGCTGTCAAAAAGCTCTTACTGAGACAAGCCAAAAAGCTGCAGGTGTTTTTAGAACAATAGCCTGACCACCCCAAAATCCAGACTTTAGGGCCACTGAATGTGTTTGGGATTGCTTGCATAAGCATACAAAGGAACCACCTTCTAAGACTGAACATTAAATGTGTGGAAAAATATTCCTGCAGAAACTGAGGGCCAGTCCCCTGAAAGGAGTGAAAGCGGTAATAAAGGATGGACTCAGTAAACACAGGAACTAATTCTATATTTATCTGTGTAAGTGTCTGGGTAAGTCTGCACAGTGCTGTACATTCAAGTCAACAACCATTTAGCAACACTAATTAATGTATTTCTTTAATTATGTGGGCACAGAAAAAGTGCTGTAGAAAAACACGGCCTCGTATGGGTCCCTGGGCCCTCCAACAGCTGCGCTCTGGTGCTGAGAAAGCCTCATTTGTCAGTGTGAAAAATGGGAACTAAACAAGACAACATGGCCCCTGGAATTCCATGGTTAACCTTTTAGGACCCCTAACATATCACTTGTACAGTAAATCACTGACGTGGAGACGTTTTGCCAATATGGTGGAAGTGGAAGATGACAGAACATGGAAATAGTGCATCTCGGTGGAAATCACAGAAAACTAGAAACAGCTATACCACTACGTTTATTAAGGGATGGGAATGCAGGAAATGTCAACGACCTGACTGAAAATGTGAAATGACCTCGTCCCCAGCATGAACGATCGTTCGGCGCTGTTATTGACCAACCATATGAAATTTCTGACTGATGGCAGATTGTATAACATTAAAGAGAAGCGAACTTGAATAAATCAAATATAGAGTGGCAGTGCACGACTAAGCAGCTGGTTTCTGTTTAGAAATCTGTGACACATACATACAAACACACAGTGAGACATGCTGTACGGAATGCACACATTCTTCACACAATGCGCACAAGTGGTCACCTAACAATAACAACAGCAGCAGAATGACTGTCCATTAGAAGATGGAAATCAAACAGGACTGCAGCCTTGTATTTCCAATTCCAAGAAAACCAGGTTAACTGAACCGAAAACGTGTTGCATTAATACTGCATTCATTTTCTTTTAGTTATAATGCCTGTGGATCAGTAATAGTACAGGGCCGTCTTTTACACTGTTGTTGGTCATGTCTATATCTGATATGTTACAGGTGCAGCAGTCTGTCAAAAACATCTCTGTATTGTTTTCAGAGATACAACTCCATTTAGCATGCTAACCATCTAGCCCCGGCCTGTCCTGTCTCGTAATACCACATTGTACCTCAAGAGGCGACTGTGAGTCACTGTGAGTGACTGTAGCAACAACTGAAATTGAAATATGAGGGGAAGAAGAAGTAGCACTGGCTAACTCTCAGCCATATATCCTTCTGGCTGGATGTAGGATTCTGGCTGTTGCATTATGACTGGCTATCAACACTTCCACTTCTGTTTTGCACTGGCCCTAGGTGACTCGACGCCAGGTTCACCCTTTCAAACAGCAGTTTCAGCCACAAATGCTCTGCCCACTGTAAAGCGCACTTCTGAGACTGTTTCTGTTGTGAATTTGTTTTCAAGATCACCTCCTTCTACGTCATGCCCAGTAGCTGGAGTGTGATTGGGCTTTTTGTGTACCAGTTAAGCCTCTTTTTCTTGATTCTAGGCCATGTTAAGTGGCAAAAGCTACCAGACAACCTGGCAATGCGAGAGCACTACTGCCCTGACTTTCCACTCCTGGTTGGATCCTTCGAGGACAGGTATATAATGAAAGGTAGAGTAATCATTGTGATGGCCAAAGCTCTTGACAAGCGACTACTGCTGCCTATTACCTTGTTTCTAGTGATACATTCTGGTGGTAGACTCTACTGTACTGAGTAATTGCTGTACACCATACATTTCCTTTGGTCTATATATACTCTAAGCTTGCTGCCTGAGCATAAGTGTGAAGATTTTTTCCCAACCACATAGCTACATACATGGTCTGCCTCCTGACATCCTCACCAACTTCTACAGATGGACCATAGAGAGCATCCTCACGGCATGCATCACTGTCTGGTATGGTTTGTATTTATTTAATATAACTTTTATATCTTTATTTTAATATGTGTAGTATGTATATAGTGTTGTCCTCCTGTAGAGTATCAACCTGAGCCTCATCACAAGCATTTCAATGCATACATGTCTTGACATGTTGTGCAAATGACAAATAAACATGAAACTTGAAACTCCTATGCATAACGATATAAGAATTATCCACCTTAGACCAGTAGTCATCATTCCTGCTCCTGTAGATCTAGTTCCGACCTGCATGCTGCCCCTCTTCATTATTTAAGACATATGCCAGTCAATACTTCTATTTAGCTGGAGCAGGTATGGCAGTCTGAGGTTTGAACTAAGACCCTCCAAGACCAGTGTTTGTGTACAGTGCTTTAGACCTGTGTTTCTCTGCCTTGGTCCTAAGGGCACCCTACCCTGCACATTTTAGTGGATCCCCTGCTTTGAAATGGCTTGTTAATGAGCTGATAAGCTGAATCAGGTGTGCTTCCAGGATCAGGATTGGTAAACATTGCTTTAGACCAATGACAACATGGTCTACAACATTTGTCTACAATTTATTTGCAACACAAGGGAATTAATATGGTTTATAGACAGTAGGTCCAACAGGCATTAGGACACCATTTTTCAAAAAAAAGAAAAAGGCTTTGTGTTTGTTTATGGTGTCATTATGTCACACTAAACAATGAGTTACTATCAGACCCCTCAGGGCGCTGTACTTCTTTGAATACATTTGCATGTGTTTATTAAATAGAGATTAAACTCCTCTTGTTGGGAGAAGGTTTAGGTGGAGCTTCCTAATGAGCCTAATGAGATTTTTCAGCAGGGCGAATGTGTTATTCATTACTGCTTTACGCATGGGTGCCTCACAAAACAACTGCTGCATGTATTTGAGCAGATACCAGCAATATTGTTATATCAGCCATAATGAGCTGTACCAGTAATCAGAAATTTCAAAGATTTTAAAGATATCTGCACATTGTTTTTTAGGATTATTGTAGATCCTTTTAATTGTCTGAGGAAGTAACATTACCAGTTAACAGTAGTGATATACAGGGGTTGGACAATGAAACTGAAACACCTGTCATGTTAGTGTGGGAGGTCTCATGGCTAAATTGGACCAGCCTGGTGGCCAGTCTTCATTAATTGCACATTGCACCAGTAAGAGCAGAGTGTGAAGGTTCAGTTAGCAGGTAAGAGCACAGTTCTGCTCAAAATACTGCAATGCACACAACATTATGGGGGACATACCAGAGTTCAAAAGAGGACAAACTGTTGGTGCACGTCTTGCTGGCGCATCTGTGACCAAGGCAGCAAGTCTTTGTGATGTATCAAGAGCCACGGTATCCAGGGTAATGTCAGCATACCACCAAGAAGGACGAACCTCCACCAGCATCACGTAGTGACCTGGCCACTATCCTGCAAGAAGAATGGCTTAAAATCCCTCTGACCACTGTGCAGGACTTGTATATGTCATTCCCAAGACCAAGTGACGCTGTATTGGCCGCAAAAGGAGGCCCTACACCATACTAATAAATGATTGTGGTCTAAAACCAGCTGTTTCAGTTTCATTGTCCAACCTCTGTAGCTTTCGAGTCAGAGGCTCAAGCTGTCTCGGACTCTATGGCATTTATACTCTGACTAAGACAGACACAACCAGCTACCACTTAAAATTATATTTATCCATACTGTTTTCTTTCTGTTAACGTTTACCAAGAAGCACCAACATGTGCTACATCGACTCACACCTTAACTATTGCATTAGCCAGTTATATAGTCGGTAAATAGTAGACACATTCAAAGTGAGCACTAAATGGTGAAAGAGGGTGTTCATATGCCATTGTCTTTTGAAAAACTGTGATAACTGTATACTATCTTTTACATTTCTATTTGGTAATTTTATGTCAATTAATATTAGAACAAATGGAAAACAGTCTAAAAAAGACCCTTGCATGCACAATACATAAATTGGATTAACATTAGATTAATTATATTACTATATGACTAATAATTCAGTTTCATAATTTAATGAAAGTAATAATACTAGAGTTCTAATCCTTAAATCTGTTCACCCGAGTGAATATGTACAGACATTGCACACTATTAAAAGACTTCTGTCTTCTGACTTCTGTACTGAAAGCAGGTATGGCGTAACTGTGAACAGGCTTCAGTTTTCAGGGGAGTTCAATTATGATTGCACTTTTAACAAGAGACTGGAATTTTCTGCATTAATTCTTATTGAATGCTGATCACTGACTGTCACTTATTACATAATGTTCCAAATAAATACGTGTTACATTCAGTTAAGACCCCCCCCTAATTTCTATACACTATATCGTCACTGTCCAAAGAAAAACAGGTATCTCCAAAATGGCAACTTTACAATAGAGGCCAAAAACCTTACTTAATTTGAAATGGAGTCAATGGAACCAGACGTCTTTCCAAGCAGTTCTGGGCCGTTTCTGTTGTTCCGTTCTTCATGAAATTCACACACAGTGTAATAAGCAGCTCATGTGATCAAATGAGGCATAAAAAGTGAAAATCTACAAAAATGGTGATACATGTTTTTCTTTGGACAGCAATATCCAAAAACCTGGATCAACAATCCTGGATCAGAATTCACGATGGCAGTAAACAATTTCAGACACAATGTCATACGGGTTTGCTTATTACTATGCAACAGCAAGTTCTGTTGCATCAACACTATAAACGTTAACCGGTCTCTGTGGAAACACTGCTATAGCTGGACTAACCCAAAAATAGTGCATTAAAGCCCAATACAGCACTCAGAAACCTGTACCTGAGCCATCTGAAGACTAGTCAAGATATGGTCTTCAGGAAAGCTGAAGCTCAGCTGGACTTTGCACTGCTAACTTTATTATCCTATTATCTTAACTTATCTTAACGAGTCTTTGGGTGTGACTCGGGGAATGTGCCTTGTTGCAAGGTGTCTCACTGTAAGAACTGCTGCACTACTTTGAATCTTTAATTCCCACAATGCACCATAAAACCAGTGACCACTGATTTCCACTGTTGACAATGCTCCCTGTCTGGAAATACCATCATGTCTTCAGCTCAATCCCCAGACAGCAGGCATATATCAGTTCGCTGACTTGATAAGGTCGGCACCCCACAGGCGGTGAGTGACCAGCAATGTGGGGGTCTCTTTCAGAGGGAACACACTGTACAGATTTTGGTCCAGCAGGACACAAGTTTCTACTATTTGAAATGTTCAAAGCATCATTAGGTAACCAGACCTGATTAAACTTTACTTGTATGTGGCTTTGATATTAATGTTTCCCATTAATTCCCACACTTTCCATTAAATAAGACCACATGCTATATTTTGGATCAAATATGTCTATTCATTCACCAGTTAAATAAAAAATTGCTTCAATGAACCACTGTTAGCTTAGTGCTAGCAGTGCTTACCTAATTAGCATTCATGCTAGCAGTGTTAATTACCTGAAGAAAGGCTTAATGGTCTTAAACATTGCTATACCTCACTGTCTTTTGACTGTATCTGTGGAAAACAAATAGGAGTGTTGATGAACTGACCAGAATACTCCATCAAAAACATGACTTTATATTTTTTGTAATCCCATTTAATTGAGTCATCAGTGTCCCAATATTTCCACCTCCACAAATCTAGCCAGTGCCTAATTTCTCATTTACTCTATACTGATTCACTAAATACAGAACTAGTGAGCGAATCGAGGCGCTCCACTGCCTTGCCCTTCACAAAGGCAGTCTTGCCTGCAGCCCCAGTTAAGATGGTCTTAAACCTACTGCATTTGCCTCTGACTTTCTCCACTGTAACTCATGCGCCAGGTCTGTTTGGAACATTGCCTCCTGCTGCTGAAATCCAGCCTGAAAATTTTCCTGCCACTCCTTTTTGCGTTATGGTATGAGGCAATAGCTTATCATTTACAAGTTGTATCTAAACCAGATAGGTTTACACTCATTCTAGGTGCATGTGACTTCTTATGACTCATAATAAGTATCAGAGTTCAGAACGCGTCCAAATGTCTCTACCTAGTGGGCCAGCATAAAAAACCCGTCCACTAACACTATGCACAACATGCATTTACATTTAAGGCATTTAGCAGACGCTCTTATCCAGAGCGACCTACAACCGTGCTTAGTGTCCCTAGGGTAATATTCCAGCTAGTACAGGACACACTCACAATGAGCTCAGACCCTGCCCTGAACAAGGGGCCAGTGCTGATACCCAAAGAGGTCAATACACAGACATATATAAAGCAAAAAGTGCACTACCTGGCAACCCCAGCCCAGTAAATGTAAATGCATGTTGTGCATAGTGTTAGTGGACAGGTTCTTTATGCGGGCCCACTAGGCAGAGAGAATGTCTTTAATGTTTTAAACCATGACCTCTAGTGGCTGTGACACATATGGCCTTACTAAAATGCTAATAATACTGAGATTCATGCGATCCTTCTGTTGTGGTTAGATGCAGTGCAGTAGTTGTGTGATTTCAGTATTTTAGATTTGACTGGTGTGTACTGTGAATGAATAAGCGATTACTGAGGTCATATGAGCTCATGTTTGTAATATGCCTTGTTTTATAAACTACAGTTCATCATGTTAGATTATTTTCAGGTTCCTGTACAGTGATATGTTCATTTAAAGGTGCCACATTTTCTTGAATGATGTAGGTTCCTGTTAGGACTTTGATGGGGTTCTTTGTACCAAAAATATAATTTATTTTTTTACATAACACATTTTTAACCTCTGTTAGAATTAAACAGGCTGATTTAGTTTCAGTGCGCTGTTTAGGCTGATGTATGAAAATATCTCAAAAAGCAGCCCAGGCTGAAACATTCCTTGTCATGTGGGTCTGAATGAGCAGAGCTGAAGTGCATGCATATTTGAATGGACTGGTTTTAATCAAATTACAAAGCAGTTCATTTAAATCAGGCTGATTTTTGCGAATTTGAATGGTATGTTATGAAATTTTAAGACTGTTTACATACTAATCCGATTATTCTATTCTATTCTATTCTATTCTATTCTATTATATTGACTATTGGGTTTCCATAGTGGCATGAGTTTGGTAGTACACACACTCTCAGGGGACTTTCTCCTACATTATGATTGGTATGATGGCAGGGATCGATGAGAAGGGGAAAGGGGAGAAAGGGCTTTTTTATATAATGAAATGATTCCGATGTAAATGACATCCTTCAGAGCATGATGTGAAATTCAACAGACAAACTGAACAGAGAATTGTTCGCAGCGGTGGTGATAAGAGCCGATGTTCACTGCACATAAAAGCTACAACTGATATTACATGTAGATTGTGAAGATATTACAAATATGCTGCATGAAACATTGATTTATGATAACTGTAATCCTGGAAACGTAAAACTATCATAAATCAATGGCCATTTTGGCCTAAAACTACATCTCTAAAATCCCTTTATGGAGAAGAAATATATGCATATACAGTATATAAAGAGATATATATAAGATATATAATACTAATCTACACTCATTTTCCAAACGCCCCACCCACTGTACCTCTATAGAATTCAGATTTCTGAATTGTTCTCTGATGTTCTAGATAGCAGATATGTGACTCAGGATAAAGAAATGCCAGATGCAGTTTAATACACCCCCTTTTACAGCCTATGATCTGATCCTACAATGAAACGAGCTGTTTCCCTTTGTAAGTGAGCTCACGAGTAGTTTGATGAGCTCATTCCTTTTTTGGAAGTTCATTTCACCATCTGGGTGCCAGGACAGAGAAGAGTCTGGAAGCTTGTCCTCCATGCATTTTGAAGGATGGCAGGTCGAGCCGAGCTGTACAGATCAACTCTTAGCAGGTAGGCAGGAGCTGGTCCTTTCTCGGCTTTGTAGGCAAGCATCAGAGTTTTAAATCTGATGAGTTGAAATTGGGCGTCCTGTTCGCCTGCATGATTTGAGCATTTTCTATTCCATTTTTAAAAATGTAATACCAATTTACCCTCGTTTGAATGACAGCTGAGAGGTAGGTTCCTAGAGGAGGGTATGGAAAGTGCCCACATTCCATTCACAGCTTTGCACCTTGCTGTACCTCCCTCTGTTGCTGTTGTATTTGGTTTTTGGGGGCATAAATTTTAAAACTTGTTGCGTAACAGTTTAGGAATCAGGTTTTGGAATCAGCCTGTTTTACTCTCCTCTTTGGTAAATGCTGGATTTGTATTTTACGGAGGAACTACAATGTTTAAGGGTCTCTGTATGTCAGCTCTGTGTGTTGAACTCCAGTAGTTTCATGTGTGTGGATGTGTTACTCTGGTTCGCCTTTCACAGAGACTAAAGACCTCATTTGACTCACTGCCTGGCAACATCACGAGTCGTTTAAAGAGGAGAGCCGTCGGTCTGTCATGTATTAGAGAACAGAAGCTGACAGAACAGTCTACACATGCATACTGTATAAGTAGTAAGCATTCTACAATATGACCCCTATGATTTCTGCTTCCTTCTGTGCTGGAGAAAACCTTTCTCCATTCACCATTCATGAAAGCCTTCGCACCGCGTCCGTGTCTGCACACTCCCGGCTCTCTGTTGTAACTTCATTTGCACGCTGCCTTGTCTGAGCAAAAGACGTGCTCCTCGCTTGAACCATGCTTCAGCCGCCGCATGTTTAATGCTGTAGAAGGCCATGCTTGATGTCAAAGCTCATCTTTTCCTGCTGCTGCTCAGACTTCTGAGGGAACCGTTCTGCAACAGCTGTAGCGATAAGAGTGATGAGCAGTTTCATTGGGCTCCAGAGGGCCGCTGGCTCACTCCAATTAAAAGGTCGGGACACCCGCAAAGCCCCTCCAGCCCCCACCATCTGAGGGCCCAAGCTGGGTCTCTTTAATAGATGGTCTTTCGGGGAGGAGGGAATTCTTTCCACAGTGATGGTAAGGGCTTCTTTCTCCCACAGAAAAGCCTGTTTAAAACCCGGAGCGTTTTGTGATTTCCACAGGGCTTAGGCGCTGGAACTTTTGGGTCAGTGTGCTTCTTAAGCACTGAGCAGTTCACAAACAAAGCCATTCATCAGCTGCGATGTTGATGAAGCTGTTTTGTTAAACTTTTTTACTATAGCATGCAGCAATGATGTCACATATATGTTGACTATGAAGAATTTTCTTTTTGAGTTGTGAGGGTCCAGCTGTGGGCCTACTATAGCCTTATAATTCACATAGGGAACAGCCGTCAGTCGAGATCACGATTCTAACACTGACTCCTATCAGATATCAGGCTTGTGAACAGTGTACTTCACAGATACATCAGTAAGGCAGTTGCATGTGCATTGTCAGTCACATGTCATTATTAGAAAAGGCTTTCTCCTCAGTAGACTAGTGAACCATTGATGTAGCGAAAAGGTTGATGTGAAATTCTCGCAAGGTGAAGTTCTCACATGCCCAGTTGTAGCTAAACGTTAAAAGTCAATGGTGAATAAAGTCGACACCATACAACTGTTTATTCACTGTACTTTATCTACACCTTTTGTGTTCAGCCATAGACGCTAGTGTAGCCTAGCTAGCTAGGTTGTAACTTTACGTCTGAGTTTAATTGGTGTCCAAATAAAATGACCCACGAGTTTTAATGTGACTTTTGACTAATTAATCTTAGTTACCATGTTGTGCAAATAAAAATGGAAGCCCATGGAGTATCTCATAATCACGACTTCTAATAGTTATCAGATATTAAGTCATAATTATGAGATGTTAAGTCAATCATGAGAAAATTAATCACAATTATGTGAAAGTAAGTAATAATTATGAGATACTAAGATACTTATGAGATAAGCTATAGTCATAATTAGGAGACAGTGAATCATGTTACGAGATGGTAAGTCATAATAATGAGCTACAATTGTTACAGATAATTTTATAATTTACTTTATGGGAAAGTAAGTCATAATTATGAGATGCTGAGTCATAAGTATGAGATGCTGTCGTTGTAATTATTAGAAAGTAAATCATATAATGAGATGCTGACTCATAATTATAAGATGCTACATTATAATTATGGGATACTTATTCATAACTATGAGAGACTGTAGTGGCAGAAATGGGTGTGTGCTCATTGCAAGTGTGATAAGTTTATCCCATGTCTGCCTTTTCCTAGCATGTATTGTTCTATCATGCAGCCATTGTTGTTGTTATGTACAGGGGTTGGACAATGAAACTGAAACACCTGGTTTTAGACCACAATCATTTATTAGTATGGTGTAGGGCCTCCTTTTGCAGCCATTACAGCGTCAGTTGGTCTTGGGAATGACATATACTGCGTCCTGCACAGTGGTCAGAGGGAGTTTAAGCCATTCTTCTTGCAGGATAGTGGCCAGGTCACTACGTGATGCTGGTGGAGGTTCGTCCTTCTTGGTGGTATGCTGACATTACCCTGGATACCGGGGCTCTTGATACATCACAAAGACTTGCTGTCTTGGTCACAGATGCGCCAGCAAGACGTGCACCAACAGTTTGTCCTCTTTTGAACTCTGGTATGTCCCCCATAATGTTGTGTGCATTGCAGTATTTTGAGCAGAACTGTGCTCTTACCTGCTAACTGAACCTTCACACTCTGCTCTTACTGGTGCAATGTGCAGTTAATGAAGATTGGCCACCAGGCTGGTCCAATTTAGCCATGAGACCTCCCACACTAAAATTACAGGTGTTTCAGTTTCATTGTCCAACCACTGTATTTGTGTTTGGTGACTGAGCCAGATGATGTAAGGAAATGTAGCTTGTTAACAAACAAAGAACACAAGTGACATGTAATATCTGGCAAGCATATGAATTGGGATAAAATAGGACAGTGGCTTCATTTTGGCTTAAACAACAGAGAGAGTCATTTTGAGTATATCGTCACTGTCCAAAGAAAAACAGGTATCTCCAAAATGGCAACTTTACAGGAGAGGCCAAAAACCTCATTTAATTTGAATGGAAGTCAATGGAACCAGACGTCTTACCAAGCAGTTTTGGGCCATTTCTGTCAGTCCATTCTTCCTGAAATTCACAGCCAGTGTAAACAGCAGCTCATGTGATAAAATGAGGCATAAAAGTAAAAATCCACAAAAACGGAGATACGTGTTTTTCTTTGGACAGCGACGATATTATTATTATTTCTGTAAAGGAGCCATTGTAGTTATGTTGCTCATCTGCTCTACATGAGGACTTACTGAAAACCACTTCCTTTACGTCCTCAGTCCATCATTATAGTGATATCTCACACAAGTCAGAAATAAGAAGGATGGACTTATCATCTTTCATTTGAATATGAAGGAATGGCTGTTTAAATAAACCAGCAAACACGTAAGTGTACCGTATAAGCGAGTGTAGATGGAACAGGATTGTAATTGTGCAGCTGGTTCTCATCGATTACTCTGCCTGTCTTTCATCTTTTGATCTGCTTTGTTCCCTTTTACTTAGTACTTTTCAATACAGAGTGTGGTTTATGATAAGTTCATATACATCAGTGGTATTACTGACAGTATCTGGCCCATCAAGGCCTCCTCAGTGACTGTAGTCATCCGATTCTAAAAGAAAGGCAACATGCAGTCAGAGTGATAGTCTTATCGTGTCATAAGAAAGCGAAAGATAAAATGATGTTTTTTTTATTTGTTAAATTTCATTTTAAATACCATCTGTCCTTTATATAGTGTTAACGTTTAATAAAAACTGGCCTAATAACATTTTTGAAAAGCAAACCTTTGTCCTTTCTATGTTACATGAACACAGTGTTCCCGAACCCTTGTCCTGGAGGCACACTGCCCCGCACATTCAGATGTTTTCCCTGCTCCCAACACACCTGATTCCGCTAATTAGCTCATTAACAAGTCCTTGCTGAGTTGTAGTGGCTGTGCCTCCAGGACAGAGAAACACGCATCTACACAGTTACAGTGTTGTTTCCTTCTCCTCTCTTTTATCTTCCTTTTTATTGGGTTTCCTATAGCAGTGATTAAATGGATCTTTTAACTAAACTAAGGCTAAACATGAAGCTTTTTGCAGGGTCTTACTTCTCTGAAGGCCAAACTCCCTCGTCCAGAGGAAAAAACGGTCATGACAACATTTATAAAGACTGCCCGAGGTTAACATGTCAGTAAACTTTAATATTCAATATTAGCTTAATTTCAATTCAATAAAATACAAGAACAGTTCTACTTTATGTTTCTCTCACTCACTGTACCTCACACATGGGGCTGTAGTACTTGAGAGCGCTCCTGGTCTCGGGTCCGGACTCTGAGTATTTTTTTATTTATTTTAGTATTTTTTCTTTTTTTAACTGACACTAGTGCACGCTGACCTACCCTGTGTAAACACTGCAGTGTCTTTGGCTGGTCAAAGCTGAGCTCTGGGCAGTAAAAGGGTTAGTGTGATGAATCTCAGTAACATTACTCAGGGAATAGATATGTTAGGTAGCGGTTTTGTGATATTAGTGATGTAACTTGGGTGTTAGTTAGATGTTAGGTGATGTTAGATGTTCAATGTTAGGTAGAGATTAGGTGATGTTAGTGACATTAGGTAGGTGTTAGGTGATGTTAGCAATGTTAGCGATGTTAGGTAATGGTTAGGTGATGTTAGGTAGTGGTTAGGTGATGTTAGGTCATGTTAGGTAATGGTTAGGTGATGTTAGGTAGATGTTAGGTAGTGGTTGGTGGGTTAGGTAGTGGTTAGGTGATGTTAGGTAGATGTTAGGTTGTGGTTAGGTGATGTTAGGTCATGTTAGGTAATGGTTAGGTGATGTTAGGTAGTGGTTAGGTGATGTTAGGTGATGTTAGGTAGTGGTTAGGTGATGTTAGGTGATGTTAGGTAGTGGTTAGGTGAGGTTAGGTGATGTTAGGTGATGTTAGGTAGTGGTTAGGTGAGGTTAGGTGATGTTAGGTATTGGTTAGGTGATGTTAGGTGATGTTAGGTTGTGGTTAAGTGATGTTATTTAGATGCTGGTGATGTGAGGTAGGAATTTGGCTGGTCTACAGTATGAAAAGCAGGTTTCTAAAATCTGACTGGATGGTGTTAAACGTGGCAGTAAACTGATGCACAGAGGTTAAACCTTTCACACATGTTCTGCATACAGTCTGTTCTGTGTTGTACTCCCTTAAAACAAGGGGCAGATGGTCCAGGCAGGTAAAAGGACAGAAGGGGTTGTTGATGTCGGACGGATGGCGTTATTGTTTGGAACATTTCATTTTGATAATTTAAGCATTGATAAACAAGCATTTGTCAGTTCTGAAATTAAACCGTTAAGTAAAATAACCGACTTAGTTAAGCCATCAAGACAAAAACAAATTTTCTTTTACATTTATATCATGATATTCCATGATACAGGCTTTGATTCAAATCATTTAGATTCAGAATTAGCTTTTTTAATTCAGAGAATTCAGAGTGGACATTGGTTGGATGAATTGAGAGTGGGTGTTGGGCGGGTTCATTGTAAGTGGGCATTGGTTGGATGAATTGAGAGTGGGTGTTGGGCGGGTTCATTGTAAGTGGGCATTGGTTGGATGAATTGAAAGTGGGTGTTGGGCGGGTTCATTGTAAGTGGGCATTGGTTGGATGAATTGAGAGTGGGTGTTGGGCGGGTTCATTATACGTGGGCATTGGTTGGATTAACTGAGAGTGGGTGTTGGGCAGGTTCACACATGACTTGGTCTTGGGTTGGTCTCCACTGGTGATGGTCTTGGACCTGACTACAGCCTTACTCACACAACTCTGCCATAGCCTTACTTATTTAGAGCTTAATATGATTTCTCAACCAAGTGGGAAAACGCACGACAGGTAACTTACAATATGCCTTGTTCTTTGCCACAGCCCACTCAGTAAACTGATCCCTCCAAGTAAGAATAAATCCACACTGCCCCCTTGTAGACAGGTATGTCAGCTCTGGGACTGACTCCTTTCTGTGCTTTATCAGAACAAAAAATCAAGACTGTCTATTTCTGTCATTAACACATCCGCCCAACGATTTTATCCAGAGTGACATGCGATTTAATCACTCTAAAGAAGAGTCTTGCCCAAGGACTGTTATTGGTGTAGTGTCAGGTAGTGGGCAGCATTAACCATGTTTACAATCTGCCGCCGTGCTACACCATCCATTAGGCTAAATATGCTATTCTGTGAACTGTCTTCTGCCAGCGGATTCCATTTTAATGACTAGCACGTTGCTGAGCACATTGCTGAAATGCCTCTTTGTTGTTTGTTTGCAGGCTCTCTGTACACGTTGGCACTCTAGTTATTATTTTTTGGTCATCAAATGCTGGTGCCATTATTTTGCTCAACTTTATAGTCAGTTATGCACAAAATGCTTCCATTCATCTTTTTGCTATGCATGAGAATATACCAGGAATTCTTTAGCTACTCAGCTATTTGCAGGGAATTCTTACTGTAGTTTCGGTGCTACGAAGAGTCCTCCAGTTTTACGCACCCTGGAATCTGGGTAGACCAGTTCAATGTTGTCAAAAAGGATGACTTTACTTTCACTGGCATTTAAAACATTTCAGATGCTACAGTGTTAGTGGTCCATGATTATCACAAGTGACTTCCTATCAGGTGACTGTGAATCAGCTTACCAAATTGTTTGCATAGCGTTAAGTGCTTAGGACATAGTTTTGTGGAACGTTCTCAAGGTACTTTTGCTTACTAATGTCAGTGGGGCTCACCAAACGGCAGAGAGACAACGTTAGGTTTACAGTGGTGGGTTAATTAGAGACTGTCAGTTCTAGCCATTACACTATGGCCATGTTTTATATATGAATAAATTTAAGGTCAGCACATGTAACCGCCGCGTCTGTTTGATGAAGAGTGTAAGCAGATCTCTTAAATCTGAAGAAAAACTGATTCGTGTGTGTGTGTATACATTTTGCCATTTATTGACATCTGAATAAAACAGCAAAGGGTGGAAGTGTAGACTCAGACCTGCTGGTACTGAAAGTAAGTCAATTAAAGGTGCCATTGAATGCCATTATATTTTTGTGCCCCCAAAATTTGCCTAAGCTGAGCAACAGCAATGGAAATCCCAGGCTATGTGGAGAAATCTACCGTTCCAGGTTGTGAGGCGGAGGCCGGTACTATTCGTACCCGTTCCAATACAAGAAACTTTTAACTGGCATGGTTGGTGTAGCTCAGCAGATAACACCACCACCCACCTTGGAACCACTACCACATGTGGGAGACCGGGGTTCGAATCCCGGTCTGAGTGGCTATGCTGTTCTACGCCAATAAGAGTCCTTGGGCAAGACTCCTAACACTACACTGGCCTACCTGTAATATGAATACCCTTGTAAGTCGCTCTGGATAAGAGCGTCAGCTAAAATGCCGTAAATGTTTAATGTTCATCTTTAGGGAAAGCTGTATATGCCAGCTTCTATTAGTGGAGGCACTGTGGTCAGCGCCAATATGAATGGTTTGTTGTCATGCGTCATACGTCACACAAGGCCTGGTGTCACTCCACCTCCACTCCTACCACAAAATCTGCAGGAACTGTGTGAGAATATTCAAGTTGCATGGGATGGATTATCACAGGACACCATTAGGAACCTCTACAGCTCCATGCTGAGATGTCTGGGTTAATGGTGGCCCGAGGCCATACTGAGAGACCCTACTTCTGTATGTGTAGCTCAGTAAATACTTCCTATATCAGTCTAAACATATCATCATTTATTGTTACTGTTATTTATTGTGCTTCCTAATAGCACTGCAATCCACCCCTTCATTATGGGTGCAGCTATTCGTTTGACGATAAGTGTATATCAGCCATATAAAGATTATTATTATTTTGTACCTGATTAATAAGAACTAATGGCAAATTCTAGAGTTTGACCTTTGGAGCAGGAAGCCCCTATAGGTGTCTGTACCTCTGTAATCTTTGGACCCTATAGTGTACGGTAAAGTGTAATGGAACTTTGAAGTGACCACTGCTATAGGCTACAGTAAATGAACTCTCTCAGAGGACCTCAGACAGCTGCTGCTCTCTGATCTCAGTTTGGTTCTCCTTGGTCACTTCACTGCTGGTCCATGTCTAATGCGGTGTGTCATATGATCAGAGGAGGTCGATTACTGAGCAGATGAAAGAAGAACGTGTTTAGGCCTTCGCTGCCTGAACAGTTTGAGAACTACTGTGGAAGACCGTGACAGCTTGAGTATTAAAATCTGTATAGTGAAAACAACAAACACGGTGTTAAGCTTCCATGATATTGTGTAATTTCATGTCCTGTTTTTTTAACTCAGTGTGGCATGAAAAATGATTTTACCCTGCTGACAGGGGTTCAAACAGCTTCAAAGGCTCTGAACTGTTTCCAAGAATACACCCCAACAACATGTTGGAAAACCGCTGCCAAGATCGGATGCTGCAATCCGCTGTCTACCATGCGCTTGTGGGTGTAGTGTTTTTCTCTTCGCTCTTAAGTTAGCTGAAGATAATTGAGTCTGATTGAATGAAATATTGAACATTTTCTTTCCCCCAGTGCCACTGTTTCCCGTGGCAGTATATGGCATCTCCTCCTCAGATCCCTGAATGAGACCTTGACGCTGCTTCAAGACTCATTTTCTTTTCACTTTGTTCTGCATTCAGTGCAGCCAATACTGCCTGTCTTGACCAAGAGCATCAAAGAGCATAAAACATGTTTATGGACAAATCTCTCTATCCAAGCTTTCACTAGACTCTCCGGTCTCATCTGCCAATACAAGTGAAAACCTAGTGCATCATATTCATAGTCATTTACTGAATGTAACTGGTGTGGAGCTCAGACTGGCAGGCAAGTGAAACTCATACAAAGTTCAGCTCTTAGTGCCCC
This sequence comes from Prochilodus magdalenae, assembly GCA_024036415.1. NCBI lineage: Eukaryota > Metazoa > Chordata > Actinopteri > Characiformes > Prochilodontidae > Prochilodus > Prochilodus magdalenae. The sequence continues at coordinate 618,622 of JAMWET010006286.1, forward strand.
AAAAACGTCTCTTATGAATGATCCAATCCCATCATGTCCTGCTTGTATCCTAAGTGCAATGTTTAGTACAGGCCAAGGAAGAATGGGCTCCCTTGGTACCGCTTAGGATGGGTTTATCTGTCACTGGTGTCCTCAGGTGGCATATCTGGGGGCTGCTTTTTCAGAAAAACCTCCAACTTGACTTTCAGTTACCCCCCAACTTGAAAAGTCTCCACAGCAGCTGGAAGGCTGATGGCTAAATGCTTTCTCTGGGACACGTGAGGCCATCTACTGTTTCTTTTCAAACTGCTGGTAAGGTAATGCCTTGGGCATCTCAGTCCGCTTGGAGGAGAATGCTAACTGCCAGTTCTGTTGTATCATTGGCTAGCATCATGCTAATTGAGCAGGGAGAAGCTGGGTCATCCAACCCACCTAGAGAGAATGAGAACAGCTGGGTATTTTAAATAATAAGTTTCACGCTCTGTTGCGCATGTGACGTAGTTGCTATACTTGACTGACTATATAAGGTCGTCCTGTTGCACATGCTTTCCAAGTATGCCTTGGAGAAGAGCTTGAAAGCAATTTGAGTTGGAGCAGTTTGAGATGGTTCGACATATAACGCACCAGGATCTGGGAGACTTACACGAACCATGGAGAGGGAGAACTGATGGCTTGTCCGGCATGCAGGAAGTGACCCAACAGCCACAATTGCGGACATTAAGCGAGCAGTGATTAATGGAGGCATTAATCATCCTGTTAATGCCTGCACCACTGGCACGACGAAGGCCAACATGCAGACCATGAAGACCACTACAGCGACTGCCCTTAACATCATGTCAATGTCGCCAAAGGCTGCAATGATGTTGTACCAGACTGTAATAGTGGAGATGACCAACGAATCTGTGTGTGGAGGCACCTTGGTCAGCGTCATTGCCAGTCCTACCACCGTTTGAAAAAGATTGGGATGCTGTGGGACACACTATCAACACTCCAACCCTACCGCACAATCTGCAGGAACTGTGCACGAATATGTAAGCTCCATGAAATGAGTTTTCACGGGACACCATTAGGAAGCTCTACAACTCCATGCTGAGAAGCTGCATGTTGCGTTTTCAAACATAGAGGCCCGACACCATAGAGACACTCACACTACACTATACTTCTGTATGTGTAGCTCAATAAATATAACCCATATCAGTCTAAATTTATCAGCATTTACTGTACCCGGTAACCTTTATCTTCCTTCCCAATAGCAGTTCAGCCTGACACTGCCTTCTGGGTGCAGCTATTCGTTTGATGTTGAGTATAAACTGCGTTTGTGGAATTCATCCAGGTTGAAAGAGACTAATAGATATTACACCAGGGACACGTGAAAGATACCGTTTGGTATTTGGTAAATTCTTCCATTGCAGGGAATATACAAACAGTCTGAAAGTCAGCAGATGTTATTAGGCCTAACGGAGAAGAAAGCGAATGAGCAGCTGGAACACTACAACAGCATAAATGATGTCAGTTTCACTTTATATCCAACCCCAGAATCCACAGCAACTGTAGTGATCTACAGTCCTTCTGATGTTTCCATGAACATGCACTCCATCTCATTTCTTATCAGTCTTGTAATTACAACCGTATCTTGATCTGCTTCCTGAGTGACAGTGCGCTCAGCATGAGGCCACTGTATGACCCAGTAAATATCATTTCATTACTTCTGATTTGGACAGACCCACATTTTGTTTTTATTCCAGAAATATTGCCCAGGCTGTGCTCCATGGTGCTCCTGGGACCTTGTTTTCTAGGCTGTTATTGGAGAGCAGCCTATTTCTGTCCACTGTAGGAGACTGCATGTAAGATGCTGCTAGGACTTTTATAATAGAGACCCTGAGAGGGCACTGGCTCACCAACTGGCCACTCTCAGTGCAAGAAGACATTAGTCGTGCTTTAATGTTTAGCTGAAAAGACATGTCACAGGCTTATCACTAAGCATGGGAACAGTCCAGTTGTACACAGGAGCTAGCTTTTGATCTTACAGCAGCAAGCTTGAGTACTGAATGGCAATTTGGGTGTGAGCTGAGAATGTCAAGTTAACAAGTTATTCATTACTGCTAGTGGGTGTACTGAGCCGGCAGTCTGCAGTGACTTCAGGTGAACTATTTACTTTGGCCCACATCCTGCATAGCAAAACATGTTCCTTCCCCATTGAGTTATTTCAGTGCCCAGTCAGTTATACAGACCGAACTCCTTTGTACATGTCATACAGGCCAATGATGCCATCAACAGAGCACGAGTCAGTACTGTTAACGAGATGGTGGGTTGAGCATGTCTGTAAACTATAGACTGCGTTTTCACACCTGACAGCCAGACGACCTCTAGTGAATATAAGCTCCATATAATCATGGCTTGAATACATAAACTAGAATAGGTAAATAATCTCGATCCATATTTCAGAGTCAAGTTTTTTGCTCCTGCTCCAAGCAGCATGCCACCAAAACCAAATAAAATACAAATAATAATAATAAGAATAATAATTAATAATAATATTTATATATATATATATATATATATATATATATATATATATATGTGTGTGTGTGTGTGTGTGTGTGTGTGTATATGTGTATATGTATATATATATATATATATATATATATATATATATATATATATATATATACACACACATGTCTGTGTGTATATACCTCCAGCCAACAGCAATAAGCTTACAACTGACCACTGAAACAATAGAAAAAAGCAGATCTTGTAAAGTCAGATGGTAAAAAGTCTGTGGGTCATACAATCTCAAACTTTATATCCATCCTTTTTTTAACCAATAGATTTGTATAAAATATATATTTGATATGTTATATGCCATATTTGACTGCGCAGATTATGATGTGGTGGTTTTCTCTGTTACATTAAGATATTAAAAAGGTAATAAAAAATCTCGATCCATATTTCAGAGTCTAGGCTTGGAGAACTTGTTGACTCAAAACACGCTCATCACGCAATCCAACAGACTGATCCTAAAACCCCTTCCCATTGGCTCCTGATATAGGTAGGACTTTAATATGGCTGTAGCTAGCTATTATTCCTATAGCCAGTTAATCTAACAATTATGTTTCTGTTTCAGTGAGAAAAATGAATGAAGGGCGCAATAAGAAGCCTGAGTTGGAAAAGTTTACCACTGAGAAATGAAATAGTTCTATTTCCATTACTGCTACATTCATTTCTCAGCCATGATTGTTACTGTGTTAAAAAGCAAAGGTACCCAGGCCCACAAACAGTGAGTGAAACAAGCGGATGAACCGCGTGTGACAACTCATACATCATTGGCTAAGGTTTCCAAATTTAATGTTGGCCTCTGTCGTTTCGATCTATCATAACTCGTTTCTAGCACAGGCCTTTTAAAGATGTCAGCTGCAAAGGGCAAGTGCACGGTAGGTAAGAACAGAGATGGTGTTTCACAGCATCACAACAATGGTGCTATATCAAGATCCAACAAGTTTGCTGGTTTTGCTGATAGTGGATCGGTGTTTTAGCTAACTAGCTTAAGTGGCTTACGTCAGCCCAGTAAATGTAAGGTTGGAGAAGTGGACGTCTCGTGGTAGAGATGAAGTCATGCTTAGGATAGTGTAGTAAAAGTACGTCTATTCCTGAGGAGTGGCTCAGTAATGGCATAGTAAGGCTCCAGACGATTGCCGGTTCCAGTTCTCCCTGGAGATGACTAAATAAATTTATTGTATGACGTTTAATCTGTTATTGGAGTCCTCAGGACAATAAACTGTGTGTTAACACTTAAAACCTGCTAAACATGCAGCTATAAAATCATAAACAAGGTTCATGCCCAGACATGCCTCAGTGGTAAAATATAAACAGCCAACATATTTTCAAATTAAAAAGTCTTTCTCCATCAGCCATCACGGCCCAGTTTTGAATCAGTGACTTCTGCGTGGTATACTAAGTACAGAGAAGTCCCTGTCAACGTTAATCTATCAGATGCTACAGAAACAACAGCCGATTCAACCAAAGAGAAACGCTGGGATCTTTTTTAAAGTAGGAGTGACGTGCGGTAGCCTGGCTGTGTTACTGCAGCGGATAGCTGTCTGCCTTCTGAAGCTGTTTGATGCATCCGACAAGTGATAACAATGTGGGTCAAGGTATTCGGTGATTACCCAAGGTGGAGAGAACAGAAGGAATGCTGAAAGACCAACACTGCAGGAAACAAAGCAGAGTACATGCCTGGACATGCCTGTGAAACCGGTGAAACTCTTTCAGGGAAGTACAAGGGAAACTATGGATCTTCTTTATTCAGTATCACAGCTGATTCCCAGAAACACACCAGGTACCAGACATTGTGCAAAAGGGGTGTATCTGAAACTTGCTGGGGAGACGTAGACCAGCTCTTGGTGGGATAATTATCTGTAACCGTCAGTGAATCTGAATGGCTTGAAGTAAAAGCGAGAGTGGTAAAGATGCTCCTAATTGGCCCCTATCCTGTCCAGTCTAATGCACAGGCCCCGGTGTCCAGCAGGCCGACTAAAGGCAGTTAGGACTAGTCGAGAGGATGTCAGGACTTTATCTGTGATGCGTGTGATTGGGTCTCATTGCTCAGTAAAAACGTTCCTATCTAAGCGTTTCTACATCACCGTCTAAAGAAACCGGGTACCCCATATAAGGATATAAAGTTAGGCTGCCGCTTCCATGGTGTGAAAAAGTTAGGGGTTATGAATTGTTGATATACCAGTGGAAATATGCTTCATCAGTATTCTCAAATTCAGCGCTGCCCAGTATATCAGACCAGAGTGAATGGAAGGAGTAGTTCTTTAATGAAACAGGAGAGTGAGCTGTGACCGGTGTAATGAGCTGATCAATGCATGCCAGCATATTTCATTGTGTGTGTGTCCATGCAGCATCAGAACCATGTTTTTAATATCATCATATACCGTCGCCTTCCTTCCCTCTCTTGCCCCTGTAACGTGGCACTGTGTACTGAGACCACACAGAGACCCTGCGTGAACAAACCTTGATCTGAAGACAACCAGATTCAGACTCCTCCTCCTTTTGCTAAAGCCGTGATTGTGCATGTAATCAGATACTGTTAATCTCACAAAAGTGCCGTCATTAAAAACAAGGGTGGTAAAATAAGTGGACCCCAGAAACACAACTCTTGCCTTATGAGTTGAATATGAATGCACTTGTGTTTGGGAGGCATATTTACACAGTCCGAATGACACTCCTTGGTTTGAAAGCAATGCATCATGGGGTGTTTTCAAGATGGATTCCACAGACAACCGTATCTCTGTTATTAGAGATGATGCTATGCATGATATGACCATACACACATGACATTCATCAGCTGTAAATTTATTTACGTTGCATTGAATATAATGGAATGGTGAAAAAAAAACAAAAACGTGAAACAAATCTTAAATGTATTGATGTTTTTGATATATTCAAATATCTGTATTTGACACTATTAAAATATAGATTGTAGTAGATAGATTATAGGCGGCCAAAGTAATAAATAAATAAATAAATAAATAATAGACAAAATAAATACTATCAAATGCAAAATATCAACGGGCCACACCTTTTTTTTTTTAGGATAGAGGATTTGTGATTATCAGAGTGAGAAAACCAAAGAAGAAGAAAAGCCTTTTCACCACAGGGCTAACTGCTTGGCCACAAGCTGTCAAGAAGGGTCATTTTCTTAAAGAATGCGTTCTTGGTTTGTCTGTCCAGAAAGCTGAGGAGAGAGTTACAGATTCGTTTTCCAGGCTCCAACAGCATTTTCTTTTTCTTATTCTGCTGAAATTAATAAGCACTCATTCTGTATATTTTGCCCAGCTCCCAAATATATCATTTGAATGTAACAAAATACTGTACAAGAGAAGAGTTACATTATCTGTACATATGCACAAACATCTGGATAAGGCGATGCAAACTCAAAGACTTGTTTAACGGACGTTTTCGTTTTTTTTAAACAAAGGTAGACCAATTAAGCTACACCAGTACAATTTGAGCTGCATGAATATTACACTTTCCTTCACCATGATCTGTCTTTATACACCAGTAAAGCCTAACACGCGAAATATTTATAGTACAAGTATGTGTGAACTGAGAATCAATAACAGATAACTAAGCATCTGGACTGCTGTCTTTCTTCAAGGACCAGTCAGACATGGTCATTTTTGTCTTGCAACTGTCACACGTCGTAGCGAAAGAGTGACTGAGTCCATTAAACAAGTATTCATAGTTGTATAGCCGGAACGGAAGTAACACATCTTACAAAGGAACACTTTGGAGTTCATGTAACATTCTAATTGGATATCAAAGGACCAATGCTCAGACTCAATAACTAAAGCGCTCACCGAAATTAAAGAACAAAGATTCTGGCATTTACTGTACAATGTGGAGTCCAGATTGTAAGTTGGTGCTATACTTTCCCCACAATGCATTACTTGTGAAGCCAACGGATGTGTTACTGACATAGTGAGCCATATATTCAGACGTTCATACATTGGAATGGTAGCCGAATGATTTAACAGCCAAGCGTGACCTGGACAGTCTAATTTAGATTTATAATTTCAATTAAGAAACAGCACGTACACTGTATGGTATACTACACAGTGAGGGGCTGCACACCACCAGGCTTTTGTTATTCACATACCAATTAGAATTTGTGTCAATGCTGGCTTCTGGTCCCAGAGAACGTGTTTCGCTGTCTGAAAGGCATGAATATATGGCCCTTTAGCGATAATGCAGTTTCCTTTAGTTTTCCATGCTGAAATTAAAGGCACCATTGATATTTTTTTTTCCGCCCTTGAAATACTGTGACCAGTGCTACATAGTGAATGGCACTTTCTTTCATGATGCAAACACATTATATACACATTTTAATTTATAAAAGGCTTTGTTTCACTACATCACTAAAATAAAAGTTATAGTTTTTTACTTATTTCCCTCAAATACTTAATTTGTAGAAAATAAAGGTTTAGTGTTGACTCTGTATATTTTTAGTATCTGATGTAAGTTTTTTTTTCCTTATTCTTTTTCTAAGCGGTGGTGGGTACGTTCACTTTTACACAGCAATAGGATTTTGGTTGGCCATTACGCTGGCTAGTCTGGTCTGCAGGTCGTCTTGTGGGGAGAGGCGGAGGGCGGGGTTAGTCCTGCTGCTGTCCAAGCCGTCCAGGCTAAGTGGCCCCGTGCCTGCGGCCCCAGGGTTCTGTATGCTGAGAAAAGGTGTGTCCTCGTCTACTCGCTCGTCCTCCGTCTCGCTCTCCAGGCTGCAGCCCTCTGAGCTGCCTCCGCTGCCCGGCTCCTGCTCCGGTTGGCTGGCATGGGCTGTGGGCTTTGTTCTTTTAGAGTCGTTGCTGGCCGCAGGGCTCTGAGGGTCAGAGGCAGGTGCAGCAGCAGGTGAGCTGTTACAGTCCTGTGTGCTCTCGTACTGGTCATCCTCAGTAATGTGCAGAGGGCTGGGTGGGGGGCTGGGAGACTCCAGGCCGTGGTTATAGTGGGCAGAGTTACGAAGCTGGTGGGACAGACAGGGCTCCTGCTCAGCCTTCTCACGGAGCCGTGGGGGTGTGAGGAACAGCAGAGGGCGCTCCTCCTCACCTGAAGGGCTGGTCACCATGGAAGGGACGGAGGTTGCTAGGCTGGAGAGAGGTGCCGACATCTCGGAAGGAGGAGAGGAGGGCGTTGCCGGGGAGAGCAGTTTCACAGGCGACAGGCGGGTCGGTGTTGTCATAGTTGAAACATACCTTAAATAGAGAAAACAGAGTTATGATTTATACTTTAAGCACGAGTAACCTTTAAACATGTTCTTCCTTTTTCCGTCTTTAATAAGCTCATTTTTATATGAACATTTTTCCAGCCTTTTGTTCCTAGTTAAACCCCTCCAGACATTCGAAAGAGCCACTTGGGTAGAACAAACTTCTGAATACAGGCTGCCCTCCTCAGAGACTGTAGAAAAATAAACTTCAGCCATTCCTTCCAGATGTCTGAATATCGAAGGCTGCACCAGTACATTTCCTTCCCGAAAGTCAGACACAATGATGAATAATCCTACCAGCCCTTTTATTCCAACAACTCGGCCCCAAACTGTCTGCAATAGCTGCCTGCCTTATCGCTTGATTCGGCATGAATGGCTGTTTAATCTGCCGTAGCTACACGGGCAGTCAAATGAAAATGTGTACATAGTTGTTTGCAGTTTGCATAAATCAGATTGTATGCTCCGGGGGAGTGAAAGATTTAAAATCTGAATATTTATATACCACACTGAACTTTCAGATCATGCACTGTTACATTTTAAACAGCGTTAGCTTTGGTCTATATGACGAATGATGACAGAACAGGGTGTTAGTGGTAGTGGGTGAAGGTACCTCTCGCTGTATGGAGAGTCTTTATAGGAGTCCACTGTTTCTCTTGAGTTTTTCAGGTAGGGTCCAGGTTCACGGGCTCCGCCAGTGGCGTTCAGACGTCCACGTTGAGTAGGAGTGCCATTCCGGCTGTTCTGGACCGGTAACATTACCAGGACGCCACGACTGTCTGACACACCACTGTCTGTCTTTCCGTTGCTCCAGCTGTGGCATCACATAGAGCACAACATTCAGAGAGGCCATCAGGTACAATCAAGTTCAGTTATACGTTTACGAGTCACTACTACTAATCATAAGATACTATTAATGTTACGGCTGGAATACGATCAAAGTGCACTGGTGTGTATTGTAATTCAAAGACGCAACACAGTCAGCTTAAACACTCATGCTGGTGTTTACACTAGCTCCCATGACTCAAGCCTATTATGCAACCTGCTTTGTTAGACGTGAAGGATGGCCCTATAACCACAGTTTATCTCTTCTAATCACTCACGCACTTATTTCCCTGCCTCTGCAATCCAATCAGCTCATTCATCCACCGTCATCCGTCGTCACACTTCTTCTTTCTTCATGAATTACTTAATAATTATTTAATATTTAGAACCACGTGGAGAACATTCCCCAAAATCTCCACCACCATGAAGTGGGTGTTGCCGAGCTCATCATTCAGAATTTGCAGAGCATCATTATCGGTGAGGTGAGCACGTCTCGGCTAATGCTGTGCATAGCCATAGCAGCTAATTCAAACACAGTCTTGGTTGATGATGTAAGGGAAAGATGTGTGGGATGACAGCAGGAAAACGACGTTAATCCAAGAAGTGACGCCTTGTAAAACAGTGATGCATCCCGACAACTCATTGTGAAGCAAGAAGGAACGTATTATATAACTGGTTGCTACACTGACTGTGCTAAAGCTCTAGGATTAATCCACATTTTACAATGCTGGGTGACCTGGCAGAAGCTGTATGACAAAGCAGATGGATTCTGTACCACTGGCTGGAGGTGTGTGTCACTGTGGTGGACGGCTGTGCGGACGATGTGTACTGGCTTGTAGAAAAGGAGGTTTCTGTTTCCTTCTCGATCACATGCTGAGCAGGGAGGGCGTTTTTCAATGCATACTGCTGAAATCAGAGGCAAAACACAGAGCAGGTTAATACTTTTATAAATGAGTTTTATAAATGACTTCCATTTACATTTTACATTTTAGGCATTTAGCTGACGCTCTTATCCAGAGCGACTAACAAGGTTATTCATTTTACAAGTAGGCCAGTGCAGTGTTAGGAGTCTTGCCCAAGGACTCCTATTGGTGTAGCTCAGCATTTGCTACCTGGACTGGGATTCAAACCCCCATCTCCTCCATGGGGGGGTTGCTCTCAGTGCGTAGTGATGTTAACCGCTGAGCCACACCAACATTTCAAGAGTCTCTCAAAAATGATGTTTCAATTAACAATGTTTTTGTCCAATCACAAGTGATGGTAAAATCACTATGTCTCTATTTCAGCATGTTATGGTGATACTGGGTTGATACCAATATAGGCAGAAACCTGCTTATTTGGATTCTAGTTTTATGTTGTTTAAACTTGAATCTTAATTTTACAAGCTCACATTTAATTAAACTGAAGCTCATATTCACTTTAAGAGACCTTGTGAGCAAATAATGCTTATAAATGCACTAAACACTTTATTAGAAACACTCTACTAATCTCAAACCCGTATCAGCTCTCTGTGGAATGGATTCCACAACACATTGTGTTTAATGCCCTTTCATGCCGTGCTTTTCCTGTTCTGCTGTTCCAAAGGTGTCCTAATGGATCCTTTGATTGGGAAGGCCACTGAAGAACACCAAAGTCGCTGTCATGTTCATGAAGCCAATCTGAAATGGCTTTTGCTGTGGTTCATGGTGCATCATCACGCTCGAAGTAGACATTAGAAGATGGTACACTGTGGCCATGATAGGATGAACACGGCCAGCCACATTACCCAATTAGCCTGTGGCATTCAAGTGATGATCGACTAACAGGCCTAAAGTGTGCCAAGAGAACATTCCAAGCACATCATTACATCACTTCCACAAGCACGAAAGGCAGGTTGGATCCATGGATGTATGCTCTTGCCGCTAAATTCTGATCCCACTATCTCTGTGCCTTAGAGCCACATTCATTAGACCAGGCTACGTGTGCCTGCTGCGGCCTTAGCTTTCCACTTCTGGCTGACAGACGTGTTGTGTTTTCTGACATGCGTTTCTGCTGTGGGTCAACCGAATGACTGCAGCCCCTCGGTCAGACTCAGACCAGTCTGGCTGTTCTCCACTGAACTCCTCTTTACCTTTTCTGTCCACCTGACTACAGCTCAATTCATTTTTAAGTGCACATTTCTGAGTAAACCTATGGGCTGTGGACCACCAGTGGGTCACGAAGCACCCTTTTGTGGCTCAAGGTGCTGTAGCCAGGGGGATGCAGTAGTTTGGAGTGGCTGGTAATGTGATACAGAACCATATTAGTATTAAACTATGAAAATTAATATAAATACTTCTCTGTATTTATAAAAGCTGATATTAGTTTTCTGGTGAGCTGATATTCACTGTAGATATGGTCAGGTTGGCCTCGGGGTGGAAGAGGAAGGGAACTCCTGCTCCAGAGACTGTTGTGTGAGACAATCTCAGGGTATCAGCAGTTATAAAAATAGCGGTGGTTCATGTGAACAGTACCTGAAGCTGATGACCCATATCTGGTTGACTGTATGCACTGCACTGCAGTAACCCGACTGGAGAGTAAGATAACTACATGGATGAGGAAGTGGACTGGTGCTCCTAATAATATGATTAGGGCGTGTATGTGTTGGTATTGTATGGCACTGTGGTACGGTTGAACAAATATGTGAATAAGTCATGACACGGTGATGAAGTGTCTCAGGGGGACATGGGTTCGAAACCCAGGTGACTTGGCTTGTGGTTGGTGTGGGGCAATGTCATTGAGCTACCACACCATGTGGGAGATTGGGGTTCAATTCCTGGTCCTACACCAATAAGAGTCCTTGGGCAAGACCCCTAACACTACACTGGCCTACCTGTAATATGATTAACCTTGTAAATTGCTCTACATGCCATAAATGTAAGAGTATGGGGTTTAATTAAGACTTTTGGTCTTGCATATATGTGTTATATAAAATATTGAATGAATGTGCAGAATGTGCGTTCACTTGTTATCTAATCCCAGTTTGATCACATGCATTAGATGTTTAATCTCACCTTATGAAAACAGAGCAGAACAGTCTTGTTCTGAGAGCTGTGCTTTGTTAATCGGCAGGCACTTAAATGAACTGAGTGCAGTCACTTACATTAACGAGCTGCAGGTTTTCCGGTGGTGGGTGGGCGTTTTGGGGGTACGGTGGGCCGTTGGCCATGCTGGCCATGGCATTGCGCTCTCGTAAACTCTGCCTCAAGCGATCATGCAGCTTTTTCCTTTGCTTCCTGCAGATGCAAACAAACAGCTCTGTTTAAAGCCACGCTCACTCACGTCCCACATCTCAGATGATTTATTTATTCATTGTTTCGTTTGGATTCGCAGAGCCCCGACATTCAAACATTCTACGACATCAAAGAAAGAAAAAAAAAATCGAGAAATTACTTTGTTTTGCAGTAGGCCACCACACACATGATGCCAACGACTAGGAGAGCAATGCAGATGCCTGTTATTGTTAATACACGTTTCTGATACAGCTCCTCAGCTTCTGGAAAAGAGGATGGAAGGCTTTTTACAACACCACAACAACCACATTTCAGCAACACAAAGCCGTATTCAATCTTGACGATTTGTGCAAATGATTGGCGGTTGATATGAGATTGGTAACGGTGTTTTCACTTGCACAAATCTCCCAAATTGAACCGGACCATTTATAGCACATTTCCAGTCAAACTGTCTTTTATTAGCGGGTATTTTCTGTTACTGGGAAAACAGAAATGCATCTTGATGCATATTGATCTCAGGATGCAGTTTTGCTGAGTAGGGAGGGAACACAAGGCGGTGTTAATTCAAGGGCGCTTTCAAAATCATGTCATGGCAAACGACTCTAAATGCATCCCTTGCAATGCATTCCAACAAGTCCATGGGTTACCACTACAGGGGACATCTTTAACATACTAACTGTACATGCATGTAGGTTATTTCATTACATTGTTAAGATTAAGACATCAAGGGATTGTTTCAATCCGACCTCCAGTATGTGAAATACTTTATAACATCTGCAAAACCAAAAGGACCGTGATACAGGGTTTCAGCATTTACTGGACAGATTGGCTCAGCTTGCAGATGCTCCAGTCTTGCACATACCCGAGGCTTTGGGGAATGGACCTGAACCAACAGCAGCACTTGGTCATAGGGCCTTTAGTAAATCAATATTTGATTTATTTACACATGCCAACCTTACAGTGACAGAATACTGCTGTCCTTGACTCGGGTCAGTAGTAAAAGGAAGTTGGAAGTACTCTATGTACTGAAAGTATTAGCTGTCCTGTGAGCAAATGCTGCTGCTATATTGTTGTTTCCTTGGTTACAATCATTTAGATCAGTTTAGGGCTGTCACTATAGATTATATTAGTAATAAAGCTCATGATTCATCTGAATAATTACTGCTTACTGTTAAGGTCAATCAATAACAGTGGTCTCGACTAGGCCTGGGAGTTTGGGTGATGTAATCGGATATTGTCGATGTTTGACGAGTAAGCCAATGGCGGGGCTTAAAAAGCAATGAACTTTTCTGTGTTGGAAAGAGAGAGGTGGCTACAGAGGACTAATTTAATATTGAACAGCTGGCTAAATATGTTGGGGAGCTCCAAGTCATGCTATCTAAATAATAGCCATTTTTGCTGAATTTGTAACTGACGATAAATGTCTTTGAACCTTAGCATGCTTGGTTTACCTGTACAGCAGCTAAGTTAGCTCTATCCCTGGAAGCAGTAGAAGTACACCAAGCTTCTAATCCTTCTTATTCACTTTTACTATTATAAATGATGAGTTACTATAGGGCTGTTAGGTTACAGTAAATGTCCTTACAGGAAGGTCTATTCCTTCTACGGCCATCTTTGTGAAGCTCCTTGTACAGTGATTTAAAGCCATACAAGACAGGACTCCTATGCCTTAGCATACTATATTTCAGATAGTGTCCGGTCTCCTCATGTATATTGTATTTACTATACAGTAAGTTTCTCATTTTCTTTGCGGTGAAACTATAGACATCTATAGCTGAGCTCCAGAGTAACCCTAAAACAACAGGAAACACCTCATTTTTAAAATATGTAAATGACACGACCATGTCTTTGGAAATTGCGTGCAGTCTAAAGTTTCTCCATGCAATTTGCCATGGATCTACACCAGAAGGAGCTCGTGAGGACATGCTTACAGTACCATCCATTAAAACGACTGGTGAAGTAGTTTTCAAAAGATGTTGGGTTACTCAATATTATATCATTTTTAATTTTATATAATAATATTTAATATATTATTAAAGACTTCAGCAGACTGTGATGTAATTGATAAAGGGAATTTTTAAATGATATCACGCTAGTTTTTTTTAGAAACCACCCAGGCCTAGTCTAGACAAACAACGCCATTCATAGCCTTTCGCAGACTCCAAGACACTTTAATGGAAAAGCCTATAAAAGACTTCACTATGTAGCCAAACTGCATGTAATTGGGTATGTCCATCAGGCTGTTCCTTACTCTAAGAAAGACCAGTATGATCATTTAAAATTGACATGATGAAAACTGAACTAAATATTGCCAATTCACTGAAAAGGCCTGGAGTTTAGTGCAGTAATCGTGACAGCCCTAGTTCAGTTTAAATATATTAAACATCCTCTCAAACAGGAACACAACACAACTGCCAATACGATGTAGAGAAAACATAAGAGACACTGAGTAAGAAAGAGGGGACCGATGAAAGACAAAAACAATAATAATAAAAAACCAAGAAGAAGCTCGGTTGAGGAAAGAAACGAACTGATGTAGGAAATGAGGAGGGAAAAGGGAAGGACAGGTGATCAGGATATCTGGCGCAGCATGCCAAAGGAAAGAGAGATGCAGAGGAGAGCAAAGCAAAGGCTGAAGGGATCAGCACATACAGCATAACCGCTGAACAAACCGGCTAATACTGAAAGGCTAGTGCGTAGGTCTGAGTGTGCTTTGTGTAGTAGCGTCTGTGTGCTTGGAATGGAACATGTCAGAGGTCCACATGAATAATTGAGGACATCCTTCATTGCCATACAGGCTGATGCGCCAAGCTGTGATGCAGCGTTCAGGCTTTAAAACAATGGATTGGTCTGGCGAGATCAGTCTGAAAAGGCCTCATTCTCTGGGCAACTGGACAGTAGTAAAAAGATCTGATTCAATAAAGCGGTGTGGAGCGAAATCACGTGGTCTGTTATGGCTGTATGATCCCTTCATTAGCAAAAGGAAACTGGCTAGAGTCGGAGGAAAAAAGGCTCAAGCTACTAGTCCTACATGAATCTGCAAACTAGGAGGAAGGAACAATTCATACCCATAAATTCAATCCCATGATGTTCTGCCGAGGCAGAAAAGATGACAAAAAGAAAGAGAGTACAGTTGGTTGGAGGTTTGAGCGATAATGTAGTCATCTACCTAAGCAAACATTTCACGGCTACGTCATTGCAAAGCACTACTGTGTATGGAAAAACAGCTACATACCATACACCTGAGTATCTGTGTTCTTAGCATGTGATAGCAGTACATTTCAAAAGGCACACATCAATGATCAAGTATTACTCTGGGTGAGCGTACATTTCATGGCTGCCTAACATTATGGTTAAAATACAATAGCATGCACATGCAAACATCCCTGTGCTTGCATCATGAGACAGACTGACCCTACGGTTTAAAACACGAGCAGAGCCCGCGCTTCCACTGGCAACACCACCACATGTGTTTCATATAAACATGCTGTTAGGGACATGCATCTTTCACGCAGCTACCCTGCTACAACCCTGGGGTGAGCTGACACCACGAGTAACACCAAAGTCAAACCCAAAAGCTTCCTGCTAACAGCCATGCTAGCCAAATATGTTAATATGTAAGTCTATCTATGTACAGACCACACAGCAAGAACTCCATGTACGCGCATACTGGCTTGTCATCAGAACTGTGGTATGGACTGAATCTGGGCATGACCTGGAGGTTATGGGAAGCAGATAAATATTTCTATAATTAACTAATGATGTTGATAATACTAATGAGTTGTGCTGTACTGTTTTATCTGTAAAGAAGTTGGAATGTGTTAATGGGCTGAAAAGGTTCAAATGGACCGCGGTTTTCAAATCTGTGTGTTATTTATAAAGTTCTGTAGCTTTGATTAAGAGAAAAGAACATGTATTCAAGCGTTTTCCTTTCTGTGCAATAAAGTATCTAAGGAAAACGTATGTATATATTCTGGTGGTGGGCCAGGAGGCCTTCTCCCCAAGTCTTTTTTCAAAATCAAGCCTGAATATCGGTGAATTCTCTGTGAAATTTCTGCTGATAAATAAATAAATTCACAAAAAAAACTTATATCGATTGATTGTGTTGGCTAATCAGTATCTATCCCTTAAGTCACTAGCACAACGAACATCTGAGAGACCGATATTTCGTACTGATGTTAGGATCCTCGTTGCTGTACAGCACTGGTGTTCAACGCTAACCTGACTGTTAGGGTCAATCGGAGACATGGGGCTAATAGAGCAGTTGCTGAGAGAGGCCCGTCTATGCAGACAGTCAGCAATAAAGCTCCACTGTCACGCTGATGCAGCAGATGCCCCAACTGTCCTCCATGGCCTCTATGGCATTGTCAGAGTGCTAAAGCGATTGGAAAACCAATGCACTTCCTGTAGGAGAGGCCAGGCCTAAAATGAACATCAACCAAATTCTAAATGACTAGGTGCTGTGCTCAACAAGAAAACTCTGGTGGCTAAAACTGAAGAGGGCTTCTCAGTATCTTCTGCTAACGCTGCACTTACAGGCCCAGAATATCAAGAAGGTCTAACCTGAATGTCTTAAAGAAGTGAAGCAGAGACGGGGATATCAGATAGCGCCTTGTGATCCTTTAATTGAGCTGTGCCACGAGCTCTGTAGATCCGTAAAAGTGTGCTTTTAGGTTAAATAGCGGATTAAGTACAGAGGCCCTGTCTCTGCTGCCTACTGCTCTATCTCCCTTGTGATCCAGATGGTTTTAAAAGCACTGTTCAGGTTTATGGGGGGTCCGTTATACAGAATGACCGGCCCACATAACTATGCTTTAGCTCTTTGCAGGAGAAAAAAACAAGAGCTGAATGTTAAAGCTCAACTAACAGAACATGCAAGTTTGTAATACCTACCAAGTGATTCATTAGTTAGATGATGGATGTGATGTCAGGTAGCTACAAAGCTCTTTGGAATTGGTCAACAATACTACAACCTTAATCATTGACTATTGGGAAGTTAAGCCTGGTAGACTTATTTACTCCTTAGAGCAAAAGCCACATGCAGTCTGTCCCAAGCATGTAGACATATCACCCTCCATGTTGCTTGAGATGTGGAGGGTGAGTTGTTCTAGTTGTTGGCCTGGTGAGACAGTTAACCTCCTGCTTTGGAGGAATCCTCTCTGATCTCTTCAGAAACAATACAAAATCTGTATTCTGTTATTTATCTTACCGTATTCTTTCTAGTAAATGTGAACAAACAATGTTTGACTGCATTGATATGGCAGAAATGGACCTCTAGCAGTTTCTCCGTAGACACTAATCTGGAGAAGCCAATGAATTGGATATTGCCAAATCATCACCCAGCTGGAGCTGGAGAAGGCGCCTTCATCTCAGCTGGAGCTGTTAGATTCATATGAACGACAAATTCTAAAGTGGCATAATTCACTTAAAATGTAATCAGGCCAACTGGAAACTCTCAAAAGTCTCCGAAAGTAAGACGTGATGGTGTTTCTTCATCTGTGTCCAGTCTGAATGAATACCGTCCACTCCCTGTCCATCCAGGTTAATAATCCAATACAACAAAACTAGGTTAAAAAATGCTAAACATGCGAGGAGTAGGCGTGGTAAAAGATGCACAACATAACCCCAAAATAGCACAGAAAACTCCCTGATCTGCCTACAAGGAAAACAAAAACGAAGCAACAGGAAGTAGCGCTGATTGAGCATGCTCCAATCCAAGCACAGACAGGAAAAGGAAATAGACGTACTGTAGAAGCTGGGCGTTACGTAGGTTTGGCAGCGATCACCAGTAAAGTCATTTGGGCACCTGAGAGGGAAACAAAAAAGTCATAGAGAGAAGAGAGAAGAGAGAGAGGAAGTGAGTTGATACCCATAAGTTCTCCCCGTGCCCACGAGCATCTCTGGTGTTGTCTGCAAAACGTCTCACAAACATTAACCATGTTTGTTAAATCACACTCCTCCCAGCTAGCATCCAGATCACAGTCCCAAGTAACAGCTTAATGGGGTGAGATTTATTTCCAGGCAATTTCAGGCAATTGGAACCCACCCCCCAAACAAAACCCCCCCACTCAATTGAAGGATTACACATTAGAATGCAGTGTCATCACCATGCAGACAAATTTTGCAACCATCAACTGTTCCGAATCTCCGGTGACAGCATCCTGGCTTTGGAGGACTTTAAGGTTTGTTTCAATTTAGCAAGAGCAGCGATTAGTGGCTTCGAGAGCCTTGCACCACACACATTCCCACACCTGTCCACGTCTAATGGGGTGGACAGATGGAGAAGCCTGGTGGGTTTGGACCTACGGAGACTGTGATTAGGGAAACAAGCGGGGAAAGAGAGAGAGAGAGGGAAAACGGAAAACACCAGCTATGCAGCATGCGCTTGGGGGATGTTCAGTGACTGCACATACGTTTTTGGTCTATGACCCTCACAGGCTCTGTGTTTTGACAGCGGTCCCCTGAGAATCCTGGGGGGCACCTGAGGAAGGGGGTGGGGGGTGGTAGAGGGATGAGCACAGGACACAAACTCACACTGAACACATATCACAACACAAACACATCTGACAGCACAACATGACAGCATGACACAGGTTCGCAGATTATGGCTGGTATTGATTTCAACCAAGATTAGTTTATTCGTTTTATTAATTATTAATATTGTGCCTATTTGCTTGTTTGCACAATTAAATATGAGTCAAGAAGCCAGTCTTTATAATGACAACACTGTTTTTCTGATTTCGCAGGACATCAAAAGGCATTATCGCCTTAGATTCCTTTGTGCAACGAGCCTTTCCACCGCAACTTCCAGGATTTAGCCGGGCTTATTGTTGGAACTTCCTCTGTGTCTTGTTAAGCTCCAGCTGACCACTGGCTTAATTTGGCATGCATTGGCCTTGCTTGTCCAGCCATTACGTTACCGTGTTTACAATGGGGTCACTTTCGTGCATGGTCTTGGAAAGCCCAAAGAACAGGACATGGCTGGTACTGAGGGAATAATTGTAGTTCCAGGTCTGTGGTCCTCTTTTAAGTTTCAGTGGGCATTAAAGAAGTGAGTTTGGGGCCAAGAGTGCCTTGTTCTGATCCGGAGCTTTCAGCAGGCCATCTGCTCACCGATGACGGAGGAAGGGGGCTTTCTAAAGCTCCGATGAAGTGGATCTAGTGGCGTGACAGGCATGGCCTCCGAGCCTTTACAGCTGCGGCTCTTAGAGGGTTATAACAGCTGGAACAGCTGAGTCTTTCCACCGAGAGAGAGAACACAAACGTTAAGGGCTGAGAGGGAGAGCGTTTAGATGTGAGTGACTCAAAAGTCATCACTGAGTCAGGATCGAACCGCTGTTTACATCACACGGCTGAAAGAGACACGAGACCTCTTGAACTTTCTGATGAAAATACATCAAGTTGTCGTGTGCTGCCACAGCCACAGGCGCACAAAGGCGGTTCACTGCATGGCTTTCTCTACGCATCCTGTGTGTCAGGGTTCATCTCCAGATACGTCTGTTTCAGACTACTAAGGTACTCTGAGCTCTCTCTCTCTGATCCCAAGAGACCAAGCCAGCCTGCCTGCTGCTTCCGCACAGTATAGAGTATAGAGAGAGGGATACGGAGGGAGGGAAAATAGGTGGGCAATATGGCAAAAATAGAATCTTTAAAAAACTATTTCACAATATAATGATATGCACATCACATGTACAGTTCAAATCGTGATATATGTATATATCTTAATCAAGAATAATAGTTCTAAAAAACTGATTACAAGCTATATTTGGTCTACACCTGTATCCACTGGCCACAAGTGTAAGTGGGAGTGTTAGCCTGAGTGCCAGTTTCCCTTTGTTTTCGTATGCCGTTTCAGAATTATACAGTAAAGCATATGTTATGGGCCAGATCTATGACTTGTCTAAGTTACTTGGAGGACCCACCAGGCTACAGTATGATGAAATCCCACAAAATCAAGCCACCGGCTTCCACACTGCATGAGCTGAGAATATTGTGGTGGGTACCTGAGCATCTTACTTCACACTTCACATTCTTTGCAAGCAGCAAAGGTCGGCTTTAGGGCGGCTTTATTTAGGAGACTACTACGAGCTTACACTGCATGCTGCCACAGAATACGGGTGCACAGAGAGGAATCATGCAGGTAATGTTGGAACGGGTAAAAACCACAGGCATGCAATAACATTACAGAGAAACGTCGATGACACCGGATTGGTTGATGCATCAATACAGACTGATGGATGGTTACATCCCCATGAATAAGGTGGTGATACACTGAGAGGCTAAACAGTAGGTAATGGCATAGCCTGGAGCAGATGACATATTTGTATACCTGTAGCAATAAATTCTTAATTTTGGTCAGAAGACACAGTGATGCAGTTGATGACTGTATCAATGCCGTATCGTCATATTGCCCACCCCTAGAAAGGAATGCCAGACACAGGCACGTTCCTCCAGGTCGGTTGCGTCCTGCAGTGCTTGTGGAATTGAGGCACAGACAGCGGTAGTGCTTTTCTGCTTAGTCACTGAAGTATTTAAGATGAAACTCAATCGTTTGGCGGACGCTAAAAGTCCCTCTTATGTATTGGATGGCCCTGAGCCAAAGTGTCTCCTTGGCAATGTCAATAGAGGTGCTGTACAAGGCTGCAGTCTTCAGAGCTTTTCCTTAATGATGCTAATGGATCCACGCTTCTGTGGATTACTGATAAAGCAGAATGTGTGAAAGGCTGAGGAATCAATCTCACATGCCTCCATGTGCAAGGCTTTGTACATGATGAATCAGCCTTAAATGGATAATTCTATTCCAGTCGTGCGCCGACAGTGTGTGCATGCTATGGCTCCTTGAGCTTCTGCTATACAGTAGACGCAATTAGGTGGTCTTAATTAGGTCTCACCAAATAGACATCACGGAAACAGGTGGGTGTTCAGAGGACTTTTATCTTGTATGGATGAAAAGACGTTCCACCTGTTCATCTTCCCTCATTGTTCACTCATTTAGACATTTAGACTTTTCATTGCAGCGCTGTCACATTGTTCCTTACAGTCTCGTATCTGCGCTCGGGAACACAGCATGCCACATTTCTACCATTGAGGTCTTCTCTCCAGCTTAGTGGGGTGCGTTTGTCACAGAGATGTTTTGTTTAAAGACGGACCAGCAGCTGGTCTCTGAACACTCCACTTCCGAGTGATTTGCACATGCAGACAGTGCTTTGCTCCTACCGGATTCTACAATTCCCCACGGCTTCAGAGGAGGGGATCTAAAATTACATGTGGAGCTTTGAAAGAGCTCAATGACATTAAGCTTCACAGAAGACTCGTCATTGAAATCACAGGGGATAATGATCCAAACGGCAATAGCTCCAAACAGGCTGAACTGGCTCCTAAATAAGTGTGAACCGGCTATTTCTTCATACACTTAACCCTTTAAACTCCTCTATTAAGCTACTACTGACCTAATGTGAGTTACATGGTAGAAACGATAAAACGAATACGTCGTGCAGCTGTGAGTGAGAACTAATGTAGGCAGTTCGAGTCTGACGAGATACTATTTGTAGCGTCCTACCTGCAGAGGCGTTTGATGCTATTGGGCGTGACCTCCAGAGTAAAGCACTCTCCTCCGTTCACACAGTACGTTCTCTCCTCTTCACTGCAGGGGGTCACGTGACTGGATGTCTTGGCTGAGGGCGTGGTGCTGGTGGCAGCTGAGGGAAGAGACAGAGTAGATTTATGTAAAAGGAACAGTTCAGCTCAATGCAAATCCACTTTACAGAGGCTTGCAGTAACAAACATACATGCATATGCATAATGCAGCCCCGCACTGACAAACTGATCCAGGAGCAGTTTCTTCAGCTTCGTGCTATGCTCTCCATCGTTACCGAGGTAAGCTAAGGCCAGTCTGAGGCCTGCAGCTATAGATTTATGGGATTCATTTATACAGAGACCGATTATGTCCTCCGCGCTACACCAGACCTGCTGTCTCCTTTCCAGCGACACTGCAGAATTGATACCCACTCTGCGTTTGATCCCAGCGTCCTTCGTTGTTGCTAAATACCGGCGGAATATTAGAGAAATATGAGACAGCACACACCGTGCGGACAAGACATTTCGGCTTGTTAAAGGAAACCTGAATCAATGCACACTGCTCACCTTGAATCCTAAACCTCTGCATGGAATAATGCACTGTATTAAGGCTAGGTAGAGAGAAGCTAGTGACTGTACAACAACAAAGCATGTTAAGAAAAGCTTGACTGCCAAATGTGGTACAACATGCACATGAACTACTAAACCATGCTGTCATAAAAGCAATGCACTGAGCTAATCTGCGAGAAATGATCTTAAATCAACTATGTTTTTCAGGAAAGGGACCCCAAAAGATGCATCCTACACAGGAAAAGGGTGGGAAAGCACTGGTACTGCAAAACAAACCTCAAACAAAGCATACTCTAGAGTTAAGAGCAATCTGACCACACATGCAACGGCAAGTCAATATTCTAAGCCAAGTAAAATAAAATCAGAATTGTGCCTCTACCTGTGAAGTTTCGGTTGCGTCTGGACATGTGGAGCCGCATGTCTATCTGCTGCCTACTGCTATGCCGTCAGGATCAATAGTCCAGCGCACTCTGCCTTGTTCACTGCTACCTGCCCTCGCTGGAGTGCAAACTCAGTGCTCATCAACATTTTTAAACAAGCCCTTCCTGCCTCCGGCTCTCCACCTCACTTCCCACGTCACACCTGGCACACTCCAGAGCCGCAAATGCAGCTGTGCGTAAGCGGAGACGTCACAGCGTGCATCCCAGGGAAATGGGTTCGCACCTCAGCCACTACACAGGACAAATATTTATGCGTGGACCAACGGCGCTGGACGTCTGTCCACTTCCTGTCACGATACACACGCACATAGATGTTCCCTCTCGAAGCGGACGTGATTAGGGACTAGAAAATGACAGGCCGCGGCCATGAGCAGATGCTGAGTCCACCCCCTCGATCGTCAGCTGTGTGACTCCACATAGTAATTGCTCGATTAAGGACCGGTTTTAAGATGGGACTAATTCCAGCAGGATCTTTGGTGTGAGAACATTGATACCCATCAGTAATGGTCTCTTACATCATGTTCCGTCTATCTGTGGCCTAGTGAACGACCACGTCTGACAGCTAATGGCTGGCTTCCCAATTAGCAGCCATTCCTGACGCGGAATTCAGTGGTTGAGACTGAGAATACGGTAGGGGTGGGTGGTATAACGGCGTGTGTATTTTATTTTTGTGAAAAAGTATACTATAGAGGGGCTGAACAATTCATTGTTCTTATACCAGACATGTGATTTTCCAATTGCAAAAGCTGCAAATCCTATACTATTCAGTGTTGTCTGAATGTTTTAACTCTGGACATTAAACTAATCCAGCTTGTGAACAGTTAGCCTAGAACATAATGTAAAAAAAAAATGCATTTAAATCGCTATTGCAAGATTGGCCAGAAAAAAAAAAAGCATTTCCCCCAAATCTTTACCGCTACTTCACAATGTATAGATTTATATATTTCATATATTTATATATTTTATACTGTGGATATAGTCAGCGTTTAATGAATACTGACCAACTGATTGTTACATTAAGAGTTATAGAAGAGCTTCTCAAGGATGCACACTATTCAGAAAGTAGGAGTTTGAATTCTGAAGAATCCAAAAGATTTAATCTTGATTTTTTGATAACTTATGAAAACTTAGAAAAAAACTGAGCACCATGAATCATGCACTGTGATGCATTTGTTTCCCTACTCACCACCCACACCCTGTGTATGTCTGTCTATAGCGCAATAGCACAGGATTAGATAAGCTCAGAGAATTCTACAGAAATGGTGCACTGAAATAACGGGTCAAGGACCCCATCAGGTAACCGCTGAGGTGGGAGAGACATGGCCATTCAGTCCAATGCAATTCAATCTCTATGGTCCACACGGCTGCTTTGCTAGACAATCAACATTTAGTTGAGTAATTGACAGTGCAACAGATTGCTTTTGTCTCCGTAACCTAATTATTGTGTTCCTCTTCCATTAAACCTACTGGATCAAAGATCAGAGGCTGTCACAGATCATCAGTCAGGGTCCAACAGCTTTCTATGGCTCCAGGACCAACACAAAACAACAACAACATAAAAAGAGATCCTACAATAAGAGTGCTTACGGACAGCATTGAGGTGCTGGGAGGAGTGACAAGCTAAGAAGTGTAAAACAAAGACTATTCAGTTCACGCTATGCTTTTGGCAACTCATCTCTCAACTGATAGACACTTAAACAAAGTCAAACTGCCACCATGACAGCAGGGGATGTGGAGTCTTTTCAAGGTGAGGGACAGAGCATCCAAACTATTCATCTCACGTATGAATGTGTCTCAATGCGGTCAAAGCGAAACTGGCTCCCTTGAAGATGCCACTGCTCTGTATGAGTGATAGCTGAAAAGGAGAAAGGTGAAAAATCAAATTCCTCTGTTTAACCTTCATTTCTTTCGTCAGTTTTTGGTAAAGGGCCAGTAAAGCAGAAGATAACCATCTTTTACACCTGAGTGAGTGCATTGTATATCATTTGGTTGCTTTTAAGAATGAGTGGCAACACTGCAAGCACTACTGAATCAGAGCTTCGTCCAAAGACTTGGAGAGATGTCTGTGGGAGGTAGGTTCAGGCTAAATTTGAGGCGGGTTTTGGGTTTCAATGCAGCAGAGCTGAGCTCCACTCTTTTTTTTTAAGGGGGACTTTAGATGGAGGCTGCTGGCTAGCTCGATCGATTTGGGTCCATTTCATTTTTTTGCTGGTGGAAAGAAACTCAAGAGCAGGCAGTGCACAATGGTGCAATGCCAACAATCTCTGGCTTCCTCCCCCCCTCCTCTCCTATGTTTGCTAGGCCAGCATTTTCCTGGGGCATTCTGCTCGTGCGAACGCAGCCCAGCCCAGAGAGCACTCAAGGGCAAAGCCAGCATTGCGGCGGAGACCTGCTCCACTGAGACAGAAATCCATCACTGAACAGCCAGACCATGAGTCAAGACTACGTAGCACATTTACTCCAAGACATCGTGACACCGGGACCGAGATAACAACACTGGAAACCAGGGAAATGTTCCAACAGCATATCCTAGCAGTAGGAGAACATGAGATGGTCTGCATGAGTCTTGATTTAATGGAAGTTGAAACTGACTGATGAACAGCTCTAGGCTTACACAGGAAGTTATGAAAATGCACCACATCAAACATACATCAAACCTTTACAATATAAAAATAGATAACAGAGGCAAACCTGTAATTGTCTAACATAGTTCGGTGTACGTATGCACATGCACATGTGTGTTTGTGCGTATGCCTGTGAGCATATATATGTATGTGAATGTGTATGGATGTGTGTAGGTGCACACGTTGCGATGATATATACATATATGGTGCGACGATATATATATATATATATATATATATATATATATATATATATATATATATCGTCGCTGTCCAATGAAAAACATGTATCTCCATTTTTGGCCATTTTGACTTTTATGCATCATTTGAAAACAGCAGCTCCCGTTCACACTTTGTGAGATCTGCATTATGAATGGACCAACTGAAATGACCCAAAAGTGCTTGGTGAGACGTCTGGTTCCATTGACTTACATTAAAACTGAATAAGGTTTTTGGCTTCTCCTGTAAAGTTGCCATTTTGGAGATACTTGTTTTTCTTTGGACAGCGACGATATATATTAGGAAAGAATAGTTTTCTACATTTAATATCACCCTAAAAATACTTAAACATATCACTGGCTGCATAGTGCTCTTGGTTTTATACAACCTCATGACCAAATGAGACTTTTACACAATGAGACTTTAACTGAGAGATTGTCATTACTGTGCAGCCTTGGTTACGTCGTCACATCCTATATGAAAAATAGAGTGAAAGCCAGAAATCACGTAAGAATTATGACTAGTGTATTTAGTGCATGGTAATATAGGCCGAATGTAAATCTGAGCATTTACGTCGTCTGGCTTGGGGCATTAACATAGTGAAGCGCATATTAATATTCTATTCACACCCATCCACCTAGAGTGCTGGCCTCGTGTTGATCGATTATAATTCATTTTCCTCCTTTAAGCTGGGTTCTTGCTGTCTGCCATGATAAAGATCGACTGGAATGTTCTCCGAGTGTCATACTGAATCATTAAACCTTAAATCATCAGTGCTCCCTGTATCTGCCTGCCAGGTCCGCATCCAACCAATGTTGCAACTCTGAATGATGAAATAAGGGAAATTAAAAATACTGCTGACAAAGATGACACTGATCTTCTAGATTATATACTGCAACTGGCAGGATGCACCAGGAAGTGGTGGATTCATCAGTTCTATTATACACAGCTGGACTTTGAAACCTCCAGATACCAAAATCCTAAAAGTGAGAGATATCGGCACGATGTAGATCGATTAGACGTAGACTAGGCCCTTTTTTCATTGGATCTAGAGTTGTGGTGTCTGCAACACAAATACAGTTGTGTTATTAGTTTCCACCTACAAAAATGAGTGACCCTTCTGGATGTAAACATGTAATCTTAAAAATAAACGGTTAAAATAATAATAAATAAATGTTCGTTTGGTACTACTGTTTCTAACCACACGTGCACAAATGTCTTTCAGTAACAACTGTCTGTGAGGTAGCTTTCAGAGAACTCCTAAAAAGTCTGGTTCCTCTCACCAGATTTGATCAGATGGTAGAGCTGCTCTACAGGCCAGCCAGCCACCACTAAGACAGCCAGGGGAGTCAGAAGATTAATTTCACACATCCACAGCCAGAGCCTGCAGGAAGGAGCAACAGCATCTGTTTGTGTGTGAAACCATGGAGACTAAGTACGCCCTCGTCCCAGTGTAAGCGCCAGGTGGGGAAAGGTGTGCTTCACACAGCTCTTGAGCAACAGCACCACGGTCTGCAGGCTGTGGAATGAGGGGGCACTGCTAAGCGGAAAGGAGCGTTTGTTTTCGAAACCAAGTAAGGAAGTAACTTCCTGTAGCGCCGGTGGGCCTGGAGGCAACAGCCTCTATTTCTCTAAATTGCTCCTATAAGCAGAGCTTAAATTCTGCACTGGCTTGCATTTGGAAACGCAACCAAGAGGAAACAAACCACAGTCACTTTTGATCCCTGTAAAAAAGGCACTTCAAAACACCCAAAGGGCTATCCTCTGATTACGCTAGAAAAATATCCCTAAACTTCCCCAGACTTCGTTTGCATATACTTATACTCCGCACGCCTTGTTCCAAGAATAGAGCAGAGAGACATTAAAAGACTTAACCAATGGTACCTGCCTGGTTAGATAAGCATTAGAAATATTTAGGGGGAAATATGTAAGATGGTGCAATCAATATGTAAGAAGTTATAACATCCCCAAACTCACTAAAATGATCAACAGAGTGTAAAGAAGTAACTGACAGTACGTCTAAGACTTCTATGTATTGTGTTGCAGAGATGCTAACCAGCTAGCCCCACCCAGTCCTATCTAGACACTGTAGTGTCCAGTCCCACAAGAGTGAATGAAGACGTGGCATTCCGGCTCACTGCTAGAGAACACGATTGAAAGCAAAGAAAATATATCAGACAGAAATAACAGGACCATGAGAGTTAACAGTGGGGGTCCTCGGCAACTGTGGAGATGCTCTCGCCAGGTAAAGGCAGTTCCATGCTAAACTTGAAACATTCTACAGACTGGCACATAAACAGGAGGTGGAGTGAAGAGGGAGGAGGAGGTACTGTGTGGAGTGTAAATTTAACAAGTCGAGTCGTCTTAGATTATAACGTTTACGTACACGTTGACTGACATGGCAAACAATATTGAGTTTTATATACTAATAACTCTTTGCATCACAATCAAATTAAAACAGCATAGTAACAAGAACTGGCTGGCTGTGTCTCTGCTTCCTCCTGTACTCCCAGCATTTCTAAAAAGCTTGAATTGGAATGATTTTAATAATTAAATTATTATAATTATTAAAACAGTGACGTCATATGGCCCATCCTTATTTTTATTTGCATTTGGCCTGCAGTTTCACTGCATATGGCCTCATCCCCAGAGCATGAGTAGAGTAACATGACTAACACATATACAGAGTGATTCAGAAGGTAGCTCGGGGTGACCATTACAACTCGTTCAGCCTAAGAAGCACTGAAGTCCTCTGAGAACACCAAAATGAGGGGCTCCACCAGTCTAAACTATGCACAACTGTACAAATACTCCTGAGCTAGCTATGGAGGAAACTTCAGTAGGACATGCTACGGCACATCGCAGTAGAAACTTTACAAGCTTTCAATGTTATCAGCTAACATGAACCAGAGAAAAGTGCAAAAAGCACATGACTTTGGACTAGAGGGACTGAGTCTGGGCCCTGGAGTGCTCCGACCCCAATTACATGCTTGCTGGAGCAGACAGAGAGAAGGCGTCTTTGATCCCACATGCTGACAGGGGATACTGCAGGCTACAGGTTATAACCAGAGGGGAGGCAGGCGGAGGAAGCATCCGTTATAATCAGGACTCTCATATAAACTGCTAATTACTCTCCCCACTCTGCTCTGGTCACAGTGGATGCACTGCACTGGACTGCCGGAGGTGGCCTCTGTGACAGCTGGTGTCAGGGAAGAGCTTTCCTTCACCTAGTAAATTCAGTATCCTCCTGTGTTTTGTAGCTTGGGGAGTCATTTGCCTACAGCGCTACTCGGTTTGTAGTTGTAGTTCTGTATGACCTGATTTGCAATTTGATTGAAAAAAAAAAACACTTTATGAAAAAATTAGTACACAACACAAACGGGGGTCTCCCCAGGTCAAATGACACCTGGGTGGTTTTCGGAATGAAAAAAAAGTGACCGGGACACTCCTCTGCACATTCCTATGCACAATAATATAATATAATATAATATAATATAATATAATATAATATAATATAATATAATATAATATAATATAATATAATTACATTTAAGGTTATTCTCTGTACAGGATTTATTATCCTTTCAACAAAATGTCCATGTTCAAACTTTCCGAGAACTGTACCCAACACTAGGACTGCACCATCACTTCCAGTTTTAGTGCTGTAATGGCTTCTGTAAAACAAATCTTCTAACACAATATGCAAATTAGCTTTCTAGCCAATCAGAGTGCTCTTTAACTTTTTGATGTGAGCACCTTGACTAATCCCAGTGTCGGATCAGTGTTCAACCAAGACATTCCTGTAATCCAACACAGTCATTTATCTGAGTTAAAGTAATACAGGCTAAAAACTGCAGTTCCTACTATTTTGTCCGTGTCATGCAGCTTTACCTTGTACCAACACACAGCTCTTTAAGTTCACTTATTTGTCTCCAGTGAGACTTATGCTTTGGCAACTCAGACGTCCCCCTGGCCAGTAGAGGACTCTGCAGAGCCAGCTCTCCCCCCCAGCAATCTGTTGCATCATTGGTGATGAATTGGACTGGTCTTCCTAATTCTGCCTTCAGGTAGCCTCCAGCATTCTGCCGTCTGCTGTGCCATCATAAGGAGATGCTTGTGCATGCAGACCCTCAGATGTGGAGTATTACGTGTACACAGCTGAACTTTCCATTAACACCTGGAGGCCTCTGACTATTACACTTATTATTAATTATTATTATTATTATTTATTACTCAGCTACTACTGTCTACATTTGATTTTATTTTGTTAATGTAAAGTGGTTTTCAATAGAGGAAAGCATTATTATTATTATTATTATTATTATTATTATTAATAAAGATAAATGGTCCAGCAACTGCCATAAAACAGTGTAAGTTATGAGAGTATGGGTTTAGAAAGTTATTGAGACCTTTCAGAACATTTCCAACCTTCCGCTAGCATTTAGCCTCACCTTGGGCCAACAACTGATAATATACATATACAGTATATAACAAAACTGAAAATCACTAATTAATAAACTTCATAGATAATTTAAATGGTAGTTAGACAGATTCTAACCTCAGTATGGGGAAAATGCTAATCATACACTGAGACAAACACACGGAAAACAAGAAGAACCACTAGACAACAGAGAACCACAGTAAACAATAATACAGTTATTGTTATAAATGATATTAGTTATGTTAGATACTAGCCCGGCTAGTAATTGTAAGGTAATAAAATAAGACCACATTCTAAACATTCAGGTTTACATTAGCCTTCCATTTAACACACCCGCTGATTTTGGTTAGCCTAAATGAGGATAGACGCCTGTAGACTGATGTACTCATTTGTAAGAACAGCAGGATAAACCTGCACTGCAGTCAACTGTATAATTATAGGCCTGTGGTAAACTGCGCAGCAGTGAAGCGGTAAGTGTTCTGTCGTTTCACAAAGCAGCAAAATAAAGAACTCTTTAAAGATCTGATAATTAAAATGTGTGCAGCTAAGAAGCTTCCCCTTTGATGTGTATTGATTAGCCTTAAAATATTGCTGGCTGGTGTGAGTGGACAACTTTGCAGCGTAAATGAATCAAAGCGGTCGGCATAGACAAAAAGAGCCCATCCATTCCAAAGAAAATCACTAATGGAAATCCGTGCTGTCGCTTTAGTCTGGCGCTCTCTATCTCTGCCTGCCATTGCGGCTGCTCCGAGGCAGCTGCTCCGAGGCTTGCAGCGAACTTGCCGTCTCTGTGGGATGCGGGTGAGTGGCTCTAACCCGATCAGGTGAGGGAGAGAACCACGCCGCTCCGGTTATCTGCCTCTGCCGCTGTTTCACATTCACGGTCTCAACCCACAGGCTCGGGTGATTTCAGAAGCCTTATGCTGAGGAGAAGCCCTGAGACGCCTGGTCTATTGTTCACCACCCAGATTAAAGTGGCATGCGCTGGGATCTGAGGGCTTGCACTCGACAGGATGTTCTCTCTTTCTGTCCATTTTCACCCACACTGTGACTGACAGCTCTTCTGATCGCACAGGGGAAAGCAGCACACGCTCAGACCCAATGTATGATAATCCCAGTTTATGATGGGCCACTGAACATCATGCTCCACCCACAAATGTATTCCTGCATAATAACTGCTGCGAGGATGAGGCTTTAAAGAACACTGGCAAATGCTGATTAAGTTTTTAGGTGTTGTAGTAATATAACTATACAGTGTTAAAGTGATACGTTTAGTCCCAGTACGCCTTTCAGTGGATGCTTTGGATATTATGAGAATCTGAGTAGTTTCCTGTTGAGGTAAATGCTGTGCTGCACAGAACATCAGCTATCTGCAGAAATATAAATATTGTAATCTACATCGACCAACCACTTCATTAAGTACACCTCCTTGTACACTCATTGTCTATTTTATCAGCTCCTCCCCCCCTACAGAAGCACTTTATAGCTCTCCAGTGATCAGAACCAGGACAGGATTTGTTGCTTCACAGTTGGTCATTCTCTAGTCTTTCCTAAGTGGTCACCGGATGCTGCCCACAGGACGCTACTGGCTGGTTAGTTTTGATTGATGGACTGTTCTCAGTCTAATACACTAATATCTTTCAATCTTGCTTAAATGCTCTGAATATTATCAACTATCTGGGACTGAAAAAGCTCAGGCTATTTCCCATCGGATTCCGAAACCTGCTGCTTGAAAATTCCCACACATGGGATGTGCAGACAGCTAATCAGAGTACAAGTACATTCCAGACAGCAGTGGCGGACTTAACATGCAAAACATATCAAGACACTACATGTAGGTCTGGCCGGAGCTTCTAAGGCTGAGGCGGAGCATTGATTGGTCAATTGTTGTGACTCTCTCTCAGTCTCTCAGCATAGCAGTTTACATGCTACTGCAGGCATGGCCTTGTTTGAAAGGTTACCCAAAGATAAGCGGCCATCTCAAACGGCTGTGTTCAGAGTAACTCGCCAGCGATTTCACAAATTCTGTTTTATCCAGTTCTAAGTTAAGATTAGGAAATAGGTCCGTATATGAGTCTGCACTTTAATTCCTCACTCTCCCATCTGCATAACATGCATATCAGATTCATGGGAGCTAGTTACTGAATAATTCATGGTGAAGTATTAAATGAAAGGCTCCTGTAAGTGAATAATACATAGAATTTAAGGGGTTAAGGAACAATCAACACCATCATTAGTTACAGTTAATAAAAACACCTTAGGTCAATTTATTTTAGAATTAAAACAAGTCCTCATTACTTAACCCGTACAGCCTACTACATATTTAATGCCTAACTCCAAAGGAACGAGGAAAAAAGGAGGGAAGTGTTACATGGAGCAGATTTGTTGAAAGAGTTACGCACAATAGAGATGAAACCACTGTGTGCGTGGGCTGAGCTGCACTAGTATCACCACATTATTGGAGCTGAGCTTCCTGCGGGGAGAAGGAACCTCCGAACAGCACAGATAGCGACTGCATATGTAGGCGCGGGAGTCACTCTGGGCATGCCATGTATGTAAGTATGCGTGAAAAGGAAATTTTATTCTAGGCTGGAATGAATGCAGACGATCAACATAATCTGGCAGGTAATACAGCAGGACAGCATAAAACCATGATCTAAGAATGACACAGCAAGTGGAACTAAATATGGATGCAGCCGGGTGGGCCTGCCGCTTACAGCTTTAGCAGTGGTGGCACAATCAAAGCAGTACATACGCATTGACCTGAAACTGTCAGCGGTGTCATTACTCTCTCTGGAGTAATGAACAGTTTTGAATCCACAGGTTTTATCCGCTCCAAATACGGCAGCTTTAGTCTGAAACGCAGGGAACATTAATATTATTGTTGGTTTGCTCTTCTTACCGTTATTGTATATAACCCTACGTGTTTGTACCCTTATTTGGAATACAGCGTTCTTTATGTTTATATGTCTGTTGGAGTATACGTGTTCTTTATGTGTATATATATACATAAAGAACATATATATATATATATATATATATATATATATATATATATATATATATATATATATATATATACAATAAATATATACATTTTCATTTTCAGTGAACACACACATACATTATATATGTGTGTATATATATATATATATACACACACACACACACACACACACACATATATATATATATATATATCAGATGAGATAAAACAGCTGTCGATGTTTGTCATGCATGCTTGGCTGAGGAATATAATATTTCTTTTTCTGAGCATATCAAAGATATTGTCAGACATATTAAGAACACTAACAATAACATGCCTCATTATACAATCACCATATTCAGGACTGTATGATGTAGTGCAGCTCAGTCTGTCAAAGATTGAATAAAAATCACTGTTGTTTTTTTTCTTTTTCATTATTATTATTATTACTATTATTATTATTATAGTCTTTAATGTGTAAAAAATGTCTTGAGGCAAGTTCTTGTGTGCAAGCATTTTTCGACAGGGTCCCAGAACTTCTAAAGCTTAAAGACAATAAAACCGTCTCAGAATGTAATTTGCTTTGCTGTCCTGTAAGACAAGGCACCCCCAGAGGAAGCTGAGTTACTGCACACTCTTGCCTGTCTCACCTTAAATGAATAAGAGATCAAGCTTAAAGGTCACCAAAAACTTTTACGGTTAGATCAACTGGATGTTTTCTCTGAAGAGTTATATTAAACACTATGTACTGTATACGCCACACTTCATGACTGTAGTAAATGTACATTTGTGGCAATAATAATAAGCTCCTCTGTAACGAAGCAGCCACTTTACTCTGTAATGTGAAACTCTAACTATGAATGTGGCCCAGATGTGGTGATGTGTGTGTATGTGTGCATGTGTGTGTGTGTGTGTGTGTGTGTGTGTGTGTGTGTGTGTGTGTGTATGTGTGTGTTGTGTGTGCGTGTGTGTGCGTGTGTGCGTGCGTGCGTGCGTGTGTGTGATTTAGACATAGATTGGGGTGTGGAGGTCCTTTGAGACTCAGACTTGTTGATGCAGAAAGGACAAACAGTAACGCCACAGAAGTGCCTCCGTAATGACCACCTGAACGCCACTCACTTCAATCCCCATGAGCTGTACTGGTCCATCACTGAAGCACACACTCACTGATAATTGTCATCCTTCCCAAACAACAACAACATCTCTTTTCCACTCCACTGGAGACTCTGCCAAGGACACCTCAATGATTTCTGACAAAAAACGGGAAAAAAAAAACTCTCCAAAAAAATAAAACGATTATTTCATTCGCTTTTTTCCAGGGCCCGTTTGTTGCTGTCATGCTTTAAAAATCTAATAAAAAGTCATAAAATATTAACATTGAAAAAAATAAAAATAAAAAAAATCAATACTGCAGGAGGCACAGCTCCTCTTTTTCATCCGGCGCTCTGCACTGGTGCGGTATGACTAAGCATCGATGGATTGGAGCCTTCTGCGTTCCAAAAGAGAGCCGCAATGTCAGGCAGCCATCTCTTATGCATAATGCCTCAAACGGGCCCTGCGTCGCATATGCCAGCCTGTCTCTCCTCATCAGAGCCTTATTAAAGAGCCTGCGCTAGGACAGGCATCCATAAAGGACCGGGCGGCACCGACAAATGTGTTGTTCAGAGCTGGCACAGTTTAAGCCCCCCTTTCAAATCAGGCAAGAAGTTTGAGTGAACAATAAAATATGCAACACAGGTTTATGCTCTAAGCAGCAAATGGGTTTAATACCGGCACAGACTAAATCAGGCCACGGCTCCAGAGCAGTATGTATTGACAGCAGTTTAAAGAAAAGGGATTCATGTACCATTTGTGATCATCTTCCAAACAGACGGACGCTTCCCTGTCATTTCGTAAGAGATGTCAGGATTATAGTCCCGAATGGAACGACAGCAATGCTACAAAAGGGCTCAGAATAAAATCTCCTTACATGAATGTACTTTAAAGATAACTTCACATCTACTATAAAAGTGCTGTTTTGGAAATACAAGGCTCTACAGATAAATGTTCTACAGGACTTGGGCTCCCAAAAGCCCCTAAGCATTAGCCCTGTGTTTGGGAAACTACAATTCTGATCCAGATGTCTGGATGTCAGAGCCAATCGCTGCTGAGAGCTCAAGACAGCATAATTAACCTCGCTCTTCCTGGGCGGGTAGGATGGTCCTCCCTCTGCCCACCATCGCTCAGCGTGATGCACTGTTTGCTGTTGTAAAAGAATGTGCAGTTAGCGTTAGCAGTTTTGAGCTGTCCAATGATGTTGGGTTAGTGGCTGTTCCAAAATCACTTTGAGGAAGCAGGTGTTAGCATTCAGCCTCCCGACTTGGTACCACTGTGTCATGGAGGAAACATAGCTTGCAGGTGAAACCGGACACGACTACATTAGGGATAAGATATAGGGAAAAAAGCAGAACAGAATCCAAATCAAAGCGTTAGATATGCATTTACTGCTTAATAAAAAAAAACCCAAAGAAAAGCATATACTGTAGAAGAGTATATACTGTAGAAGAGCATATACTGTAGAAGAGCATGTACTGTAGAAGAGTATATACTGTAGAAGAGCATGTACTGTAGAAGAGTATATACTGTAGAAGAGTATACACTGTAGAAGAGTATATACTGTAGAAGAGCATGTACTGTAGAAGAGTATATACTGTAGAAGAGTATATACTGTAGAAGAGCATGTACTGTAGAAGAGTATATACTGTAGAAGACTATATACTGTAGAAGAGTATATACTGTAGAAGAGTATATACTGTAGTAGAGTATATACTGTAGAAGAGCATGTACTGTAGAAGAGTATATACTGTAGTAGAGTATATACTGTAGAAGAGCATGTACTGTAGAAGAGTATATACTGTAGAAGAGCATGTACTGTAGAAGAGTATGTACTGTAGAAGAGCATGTACTGTAGTAGAGTATATACTGTAGTAGAGTATATACTGTAGAAGAGCATGTACTGTAGAAGAGTATATACTGTAGTAGAGTATATACTGTAGAATAGTATATACTGTAGTAGAGTATGTACTGTAGAAGAGCATGTACTGTAGTAGAGTATGTACTGTAGAAGAGCATGTACTGTAGTAGAGTATATACTGTAGAAGAGCATGTACTGTAGAAGAGTATATACTGTAGTAGAGTATATACTGTAGAAGAGCATGTACTGTAGAAGAGCATGTACTGTAGTAGAGTATGTACTGTAGAAGAGCATGTACTGTAGTAGAGTATATACTGTAGTAGAGTATATACTGTAGAAGAGCATGTACTGTAGAAGAGTATATACTGTAGTAGAGTATATACTGTAGAAGAGCATGTACTGTAGAAGAGTATATACTGTAGTAGAGTATATACTGTAGAATAGTATATACTGTAGTAGAGTATGTACTGTAGAAGAGCATGTACTGTAGTAGAGTATGTACTGTAGAAGAGCATGTACTGTAGTAGAGTATATACTGTAGAAGAGCATGTACTGTAGAAGAGTATATACTGTAGTAGAGTATATACTGTAGAAGAGCATGTACTGTAGAAGAGCATGTACTGTAGTAGAGTATGTACTGTAGAAGAGCATGTACTGTAGTAGAGTATATACTGTAGTAGAGTATATACTGTAGAAGAGCATGTACTGTAGAAGAGTATATACTGTAGTAGAGTATATACTGTAGAAGAGCATGTACTGTAGTAGAGTATATACTGTAGTAGAGTATATACTGTAGAAGAGCATGTACTGTAGAAGAGTATATACTGTAGTAGAGTATATACTGTAGAATAGTATATACTGTAGTAGAGTATGTACTGTAGAAGAGCATGTACTGTAGTAGAGTATGTACTGTAGAAGAGCATGTACTGTAGTAGAGTATATACTGTAGAAGAGCATGTACTGTAGAAGAGTATATACTGTAGTAGAGTATATACTGTAGA
Organism: Prochilodus magdalenae; assembly: GCA_024036415.1. NCBI lineage: Eukaryota > Metazoa > Chordata > Actinopteri > Characiformes > Prochilodontidae > Prochilodus > Prochilodus magdalenae. Next base: position 655,255 of record JAMWET010006286.1, read on the forward strand.
AGAGCATGTACTGTAGTAGAGTATATACTGTAGAAGAGCATGTACACACTGTATTTCAGTACACAGTAGCTGTACTGTGCAAACTAGGTGCAAAATGGCTTGCGACTAAACTCAGGTCCATAGGATACTGAAATGCTTGATATGCCAACCGAGTAAGTAGTGCAAATGCACACAGGACAACAGAGGAGGACAAAAGAAAAGACTGAAAGAAAGCACTGGAGGGAGGGGGTCTTCATCTTCATGTACTGAGCCGGACGGGAATGGGGAAATTAAACAAGAACTCGATTCCCCTGAGGGAAACCACACACAGCGCAGGCCAGAGAGATGGGCAGACAGTGTGGGCGGACTGCGCTGAGCCTACAGGCTTAACCTTGACTGGACGTCCTGTCCCACAGGAGCCCGAACGATGGCGGCAAACAAACTGCTGCAGTGCGGTGACCTGTTACAGCAAAATCTACAGCAGAGAAGCCACATGGCAGCGATGGTGAAAGACTCGGAGAGGATGTACAGCACGTGGGTGAGCTGCAGAGTGCATGCTGTGTTAATAAGGAAAGCAATCCATCATTAATGCACCAGGAGAGGAAGAATAGCGCAGAGAGCGAAGCACACCCTGCAAGGTGTGGCAGAGAGAAAGAAAGATGGCTGGGAGAGACCGCAAGCAAAAGAAAAAAAGCACAAGAGAACGAGTCAATTGAGGTTGAGAGAGAATGAGAAACTGAATGAAGATGTGGGAGAGGGGATGAGAGAGGACTACAAAGAAATATGAAAGGCAGGGAGAAGGAGGGAAGGACTTTGAATCAAAGACAGCATGGATGGGGAGAGAGAGAGAAGAAAAAAGGGAAAATAAAGGAGCAGCGTGGGAGCGAAAGAAAGGAAAAAGGGAAAGGCATAAGACAGAGAAAAAGAGAGGGGTGGGGGAGAGATAGGTATGGGTGGGAGAGGAAAAGATACAAAATAGAGAATAAGAAAGACAGAAGTAGAAAAAGGCACAATAAAAAGACAAGGCTGGGAGAAAGAAGTAGAGGAGAGAAAGAAAGAGAGAGGGATAAGGAAGAAGAGAGAGGGGAAGAGAGGTGAAGATAGAATGGGAATCAATGGAAATATGAAGAGAATGAAAAGTCAGAAAACAGAGGGAATAGGAAACAGAGTAAGAGAAAGACATCTACTGGGAAAGATGAGTGAGGGACAAGAAAGAGACAAGAAGAGAAAGAAAGGATGGAGAGGGCAGACTCCACTGAAGCAGTTTGCCGCACTGTGATCCCTGCTGACGTTCCTGCGCGTGCTGCTCTGCTCAGGCAAACCTATTGACATTTCAGCGTTCCAGCTTCTGTCTGGTGAATGAGCCAGCAGATGCGTGCTCATTGATATTTTAACATCTCCTTTGCCAGCCGGAGCTTTTCCTGGCCCCGAGTGGGATACTCCCACCGCAGTAGAGGAGTGGAGGCTCCTGTTAGGCCGAGTACTCCGCACTCTGTCAAATGCAACACTCCACTGTGGCAGTCCAGGAGCAGAGCCGAAACCACCCACACTCTTTACTGAGAGGCGGATCACCCATACAAGCAAAAACATGACATGATGGAGCTGGCCAGAGTCCAGAACTGACCACGGCACACATCTCTCTCGGTCACTGGACCGCACCGAACACATTATACACTGAGACCCTATTTATATAGTGCCTTTTGTACTATGAGCGTATGACTAGGGAGCCAGTAACCTAAACCGTGTCACATAAAACTTTAAATACACAACAGCTAATCAACAGACTAAAGGGGATTACTGTACTGCATAGTGTAGCTGTCCAAAAATACATCTCCATTTTTTTGGTGATGTTCAGTTTTCTAGTTCAGAAGCTGTATTTTACACTGTGTGAGAATTTTATGCCGACTGGACCAACAGAAATGGAATAAAACCTCTTGATGATACGTTACTGCTGTCATATCCAAATATGGTCTTCCTATAATTGGATAGCGGCATGTAGTGTAGATTATCTAGAGCTGCTCAGATCATTAACAAACGAATGTAGTGAAACTCACCAGCTTCAGAGTTAGGGTTTCCATCACGGTTAGAATTAAGACCAGGTTTAAGGTCAGGATTAACAGGTTTAGGGCTTATACGATGGTTCGGGTTAGAGAGAGTGTTAGGTTAATTGTAAATGAGTTCTGTAAACAGTGCTAATAAATACTGAGGTTAACAAGCCCCCTCCAGGGGCTACCCCAGTATCACCATTCCATTTTGTGAACACTTAGGCCTTTAGGAACGGGCCAAAACTGGCTAAACCTGAAGAGCATAACAGCATCTGATTTTCAGACTTGAGTAAATTACTAATTGATGATTTATCCTATAGTTACAGGCTCTGCACAGGAATGCCTTTTCTACTTTTGGTAGTATCACTAAACGAACCTGCGCCCTTCCAGCTCTATTACATTCGAAACATTTTAAAAGGTCACCCAAGGCAAGACACCACAGGTAGACGTTTTGGTCCTGTCAATCATTTTTCCTGTTTTACTGGACATGTTTTCTTTTCAACTACAAGAATGCAAAACCCACCTGAAATATGTCCAGGCAGTTCACGCCAATTCATGATGCAACTTCAGGGAAAGCTCAGCTTCGAAATAGGTTTTCTCTAAATTCAGAACAAAAATCTAATGTCATTTTCTAGAAACGTAGAGAAATACAAAAAGCTTTGTTCTGAAGAATATTAAATAAGGATTTATGTATATATATATATATATATATATATATATATATATATATATATATATATATATATATATATATATACATATAGCACATATGGAAAATATGGAAATATGGAACAGAGATTTAGACTCTAACGACATCCAAAGCACAGATTTTTGGTTTTCAATTGTGCAATACATTAGCTTTCTGTCAGTGATTAGCTGCCTAAAGATGCACTCTGATGTCTACTGCTTAAAACCCTATACCCTATTCACATGTAGACTGTCACCTTCATTATGTGCTCAAAGATGTATTCCTTTCCTTCAGCAACAGCAGTACACATCGACAGAGCCAGTGCAGAGAATGTAAAACAGGTTCTAGATCCTAGAATAGAACACAGGGCGGCTAAACCAGAATGCTTAGAGGGACCACTTTATACCTGGTCCAGTTGTCATACAAGTGCAGCATGGAGCCTTCAGGAATGAGACTGAAAACAAAAAGAAACTTCAACGGGCATTAGGGCGTCGGCCTGTTTCAAGGTGTGCCTCAGCCGTTGTAGTACACGCTGCCTCCCTCAACTCAGCCCGTTACGAGCCATTTAATAAGCTCGTCGGGGGATAGCAGACACACATATGCTCAACGCGGCGGCGCCTCTCTCTACAGTCTCATAGTGAAGTGAGTTACAGCCCATTCAGGTCTCTGCTCATTTCACTCCCTTACTAACTAATGTGAAACGCGGAGGCCAGGTTCTCTAAACGGTGAGCACGTGTACTAGAAGCTGTTATGCTACTAATGCCTAAATAAGTAACACAGGTTCGTGTGACTGATGACTGCGGTACTGCAGCATGCCCAAAGCACTTGCATTAGAATATTAGGGGCACATTCACACATAGGAAACGTGCTGATGCAGTGGGTCTCGTCTCTGGTGACCTTGCCTGGCTGCTCTGTAACATAAGACTGATGTGCATCCCGACAATATCACTGCACAGCATAAGCTCCAGGGGACCTGCTTTTCCGGTGCGGTATCATATAATCACTGAACAATCTGCCCCTTATCGTCCTGCTCAAACTGAAGAATCCTCTCTGTGAACAAGGTGTAAAGAGAATTCTCTATATAAGGACTAACGAGACAGTTTTAATTCAGTGTTGTAGGGCTGTGTATTCTAGCTAATGTGTACACTGGAAAACAGTCCGGGAAAACCAGTAGACGAATAACGAAGACCTAACACTGCAGGTGGCCAGTATAACAAATCTGTACTGTTAATCAATCTGTGCCAAATGCAAACACACAGTCAGGGCAATGGCAAGCTGAAGGCGGTTTTAAGTGTGGTTACACGTTTCAAAATTTGACACTTGAAACTTGAAACTATGCCAAATGTAAACAGATCTATCGTGAGGAAACACCTAGTCAAACAAAATAGTTCTGCATATCTGATATCCTGTAAGTCAAGTCTCCTGTAGCAGCTGTAGCTAACGTTAACAGCACGCATGCATCCAGCACCAAAGAAGTCAAACCCTCTATGGGGCTGTCTCAGACAACATCGATTAACTTAGACTTGGATTGAGACTTTGGATTGAGAATTTCGTTACAATGCGCTCACACATTATAAACAATACAGAATCAATATACATCAAATCTATAGTATCTAAAGTATATATATATATATATATATATATATAAATACATAATCAATTTTGTACCCTTAAATACAAAATAGGACCTTGTATACTGTGGTGGACGTTAACTTAGCATTTTGCTAAGTGCAACACAGTCAACACGGAGCCACTGGCTGCACTGGAATACCTTACCTGCAATTTTTCCCCAAACCCAGTAAACTATCCTCACGGCCACAATTCCGAGCCTTAGAGAAGAATATCAGATGTGCTTCCTCCAAGAGGACAGTGTGTTCACGCTATACCCTGGTGGCAGACTGCGACAGGCTGGATGTTGTGAGGATGGTTTCGGGAGGGGAAACGGAGGTAGAGAGGGGTTTCATTTTATGTGCTGTGTAATCTATTCTCTATACAAATGAACTAGGAGACATTTCACAGTCACACTGCAGAGTCCTAGAACCAGTGATTTGTAGACTGTTTAGCCTGTGTGCTGTTGGCTTTTAACCCTTAAGCCTAACATATGTAAACAGCATTATGCAAAGCTATCAGATAACATCAGCTAGCTCTGACTTCATATTGTCTGCCAGTACACAGCATATCATTCAAGAATAAGGTAGGATATGAGTATGCAGGCATAGATGGTGATCATTTTTACAGTTTTCCAGTTTCAATAATTATGGCTTATTCAACCACACGAGGCTTACACGAAGGTATAAAAGAAAGGCTGGGTAAAATAGAGGTATTCTTTATTAAAGATGAATAATGTGACACTCCTCAATCGCTCCTATTCTCCCAGGAGGCTGAATGGACACTTCCTTCATATAATGGGCTTTTCCAGTCAGACACTGTTGATTTTTATCTCTCTGTAGATTATTCATTGTAAGCGGAGACGGGCACATTTTTCATCCTCAGCCAAGAAGAGGCGAATAAAGATTCTACATCTCATGGCCGAAAAGACAAGCAACCACGGCGACTAACAGGAGACAGATGACACATGGCGTATCGTTAGGTAATGGACTTTACCTGACAAATAGCATAGAAGCACTTTTATCATACATTAAACATAGCCCCTTTACCTCAGCATCACAGGCTAAATGATTAAAACGCTGAAGAAGAAGAGGAAGGGTAACATGAGGAAAAGCTTTCCTTCTCCAAAATAACATTAAGGATTTTCTGAGATTGCTACAAAATCCGTTTGCTAAAATACGGTGATGGATGGACGACAGCAGAAGAAAAAGGTTAATCATATATTATTGCAAAGACTAAGAGAAAGGACCGTCTGGACTGCTGACTCACTGGTGTAGGACGAAGGATCGAATGCAGGGAGCCATTAGAGTAATCCACTTTTGAATGGCAAAGATCTAACGGCATCTACCTTCAGCGATGGCATAACTGCCAGATGTCACTTGGTTGCAGTCTAATTAAATTAGAGACGGCCGACTCAGCTGGCCTTTTCCCATAAGGATAATGAATTCGTTAGCCCACTGGCCTCATCTGAGGGGGCGACCCCTTGGTACATTTGAAGTGCTAATCCTGTTGACTCACGTTTGTGCCACCAAAACGGACACCCTGCTGAATTCCGTGCTCTTCGTTAGCTATGTGGGTCAAAGGATCGCAATCAAGCCATGGGAATTTCCTCAGAACTAAGATGCTCCTGTTAGAACGAGGACCGGATAGGCTAACGGAAAGAAGGCTCCTTGTCTTTATTAGCAGTGGTAATTGGACAACCTCTTTCGTCTGGTCGTTCCATTTGCATAGTCATGAGTGTACCTGTCTGCGTTGTGATGCACGATCATCTGATCAAAGGTGTGGAAGCTAATCCACAGTTCATCTTCACGAACACGTGTGGACAGTTTCTCATGCACGCGTCTGGGATCCTTCCCATGTAGGTGACAGTAAGATCTAGAGTTAAGAAGGCATCAGCATAGCGTAGCATGATAGAAGCTACAGTGCTGGCGGCTAATTAGCAGGACAGATGGGGGTTGTGTTAGGTAGCCAGATGAGGTGGTGGTAGCTATGCTGATGAAGATGATGGATGCTGGAGCACACATACAGCAAGAGAGACTTTATGGTCAATAAAACAGCCCAGGCACACACAACCAGACAGTGGGAGAGGAGGAGGGAGAGAGGGAGGGAGAGAAAGAGAAAGAGAGAGAGAGCCACTGAGAGAAAGAGACCACATACCTTTAGTGCACACACCATTTGGCTACTTAACCTTACTAATTCTATGTCCTATGTTCTTATGAATGTAAAAACAATATACAGCCAGTGCGAGGCAAAAATGACAAGCTGTTTCTTTCTTTGTACTGTTCCGTAATTCATTCCAGCCTTCACAACTGCTTTGACTGAATACGTGCTCCTGAAAAGCTCCAGCTAGCCTGCAGAAATCAACTTAACCGGCCCTAGCGTGACAATTTATAAAGACCAGCGTTGATTAAATAACGGGAAATATGCCACATTGCTTTACTTCAGGGAAAAGAACTGCTATGTCATTCCCGAGCTCCAGAGACTAAAACCATAAACAGCCCTGAGATTTGATGCATCTTGTAAACGAGGACAACAGTATTATAGGTGAGAGGTGGCTGTGATGGGCTGATACTCATTTGCTAAGTGTGTGACATGACCTCTACATGAACCTAATTATCTCAGAACAAAGGCTGAGTGAATAGGGGAGCGGAGGAGGGGGAAGAGCGCTGGATGAATGCATCATTTACAGGAACGGATAATATAAAGATAATTTGGCTAAAAAGATAAAAAAAGCCTGTTCTCCTGGAGTTAATTACTTTTACCTGGGGAGGTGCTGTAATTTGAGTGATTACCGATGAGAACCGCATATCAAATCAATGAACCTGCATGTCCAGAGCTTTTACAAGTAAGTCATAACTCTGTGGTGAACTGCCCTGTGTAGTTTACTGAACCTGAGGCTTCATTTGTAATAGCAGCCTGGTTCGAATCGGCCTCATGGTAATGTAATAGTAAAACCCACTAACAGGCATCAGCACTGGCTAACAATGCATCAACAATGCTAACCAATAAAATGGCACAGTTCCGTTATCCTCAAGTTCATAACTGGACTGCTATAACGTTTTTACTGACTGGCTGATAATAAGAAGTATGAATATGAAATATCTTAAGAGTCAAGGCAGTGCATTTCCTGTTTGGTGGCATCGGTTGAAGGAGCCCACTTTAGTAGCCTTATGCTATTCCATGTGACGTTAACTCAGAGTTAGCTTTTGTGGTTGGTTAGTTTGTTTATTTCACTGAAGTCCAAATGCTGAAAAAAATCTTTGGGCTGCAATATTCCGATCCGGGCTCCGTTTGTAATTTGGGAAAATTCCACAGATTCTTCATCAACAACTAACCTTCCACTCAAAACCATTGTGAATGACCTACCAGACTTGGTGAAACTAATCCAGCTAACATAAGGGTACAAGATACAAAATGAAAAACAAAATGAGCCATTAAATCACTCCAGTATTAAAATATCCCTATAACTCTTGACCCTACACTGGAAAAACGTTTGAGGTGTGGACTGACAAGGAGCCACCTTTGGGACGCTGGTGAGACAGACTGTACCAATCAATAAAGCCATCAGCACAGCAGTGTATGGGAAGTCGTGTATACATTATTAAGCAAGCGTATAGGCTCTTACGGTTAAATAACTATCCGTGCTGTGAGATAGGGACCTACAGGATTACCATTATGGATTGCACAGGCACTTCTAAAGCTGTGATAAATATTTCAACATGGTTTGCCAAATGCAGTCAACTAAGTCAAGATAAATATATACTGATATACACTGCAATTCATTTTACTGGAAAATATCTGAAGCTAACAGGTATGAGAAATGTTTACTGTGAACGGATAAACTAAAACTAATCTATACCCCCGCAGCATTCACTGGGGGACTATCTATGGGCAAGGCTCAGCGAAATCACATCAAAGGAGGCATTGTTCATAAATCCCATGTTGGAGGGGAAAAACAGAGGAAGAGGAGTCAGGGGAAAGAAGATCGATAAAGCTATGAGGGCAGTAACAGCTCCATCTATAAGTACTCAACACAACACCCAGTGCGCCAAAGAGGCTGCAAGCGCCGTGCTGTAGAAGCAGCAGAATGAAAAATGACAGTGGGACAACTGTAGTTAGCCGTGCGAAAGAACAAGCCAGGTTTTTCCCTGTGCTGGTCAATGCCCTACAAAGGCCTGAGACAGAGAGTTAGTGGTCCTTTTCTGCTGGATGGATGAACTCTTACACTTAGCAGCATATCTTTCTTATAAATTACACATCCACATGCTAAAAATAGAGATCGCACCCATCCAGTATCTATATTAATCAATACTATGTCAATACCAGCATACAATCAGAGGAATCTGCTTGGATGTTATGAAAACACTAACCTGAAATATCAGAGAATTGTCTGGAGAACAATACAGCATAAGGAACAGTGGATCAGTGCAGTGGATAGGCTACTGCACCTGGCCCACACACAGGAAAAGACATCAGAAGCAGTTCCAAAAGAAGCCAAGAAGAGTTAGGCAGGCTTCTATAGTCCACCTGGCACTATATACTGCAGGTACAACTCTTCTGCCTATAATTGCCAAACATGGTATGGCTCTGTTCGTCTAGACTGTACTTGCTTTATAGTACTCGCTCTCCTACATCTCACGACTGCCATGATGAAGAGACAAACTTTGGTCAGTAATGGCTGACAGCACCATGACAAATGACCACTGAAAAAACAGGAGTTACTACATCAGAGTTCATACGACAAGACAACCCTGGTTGCTCAAAGGGGGAGCAGAAAGGGCTGCCAGCCCGGCAGCTAGCGTTAGCACATGTGCATAGCGTGAACAGCAGCCACAACAACACTACATGAAACTGTCGTGTTCAGAGGAGGTGGGTTGAAGCAAGTCAGAAGGCAGCTGGAAAAAAGCAGATGTTAGGATATACTACCCAAGAAGATATGCTAACCTGGTAGCTAGCGCTAACACATGTGGAACAGTGGCTTCTTACTCTCAACCGTTCCCGCTGACCTCTTTTACAGCACCTTTTAGTATTGACACAGCTCGCAGAGATACCCAACGTAGTATTGGTATCATGTACCAAATAACACGCTTGCCTAATGGTGTCAAAAACGTCAAGAAAAGTCAAGCCAAGTTGAAACATGTACATCATCAAATCAACCTCACGGTGATGGAATGACAAAACCTGGCACAGGCAGCTGCACTGCTCTTCACACAGCAACTGGGAAACAAGGCTAACTGCTAACATGGAACATTAGAGAAAGTAATCTGAACCTTTTTAGACAGGAATCAGAAAGACTACTAAAAGTGGTATAGGTATCCACTGGTCCTTCAGACTTCTAGTATCGGAAAAGAAAAAGTGTCATTGTACCATCTCTGGTTTCAAGTGTCCTTAACCTTCCCTAGCCTTAACTTTAAGCCCACCTAAAGCCTGCACTGTCTGCCCCAAGTACTCTCATCATAACATCACTGTCAGAGTCCCAAAAGAGGCCACAGAGAACCGAAGACCTACTTATGACATAACCCTAATCTCACACTTATCCAGCTGCAAATTATGGCCTCCAACTACAATTACTCTTTCCTATGACGTGCGTGACATGAGGACTGTTGTGTCATACTCCTTGTTTGTTAAGTGGAAAAGGACCTAGAAGCAATCCCCTTCGACAGAGATGCTGATGCACAGAACAACCCTTCAGGAAAAAAGCTTCAACCGCTCAAAAAACATTTCTCTGTTGCTCAGATCAAATCGTTGAGAGCTGGCCTCCTAGGGAGCTAGCGTGTGGCGCGTTGCTAGTCTGGCAGTCCCTAGAGGAAGTTAACTTCAATCAGCTCCATACGAGATAAACGTTCAGCCGGCCAGGCAGAAATAAAGGTGTCTCTGCCTAATGGGGCTGTGTTGACAGGGTTGCCTGAAGACGGGCGACATGCAGGTGTACCATTAGTCCAAAAAGTGTGTGTGTGTGCACATGTGTCTTATTAAACGAAACTAGGCTTAAGGCCACTCTATACGGTGAGTGACTCTGCACTGAGGGAAACCTGCTGAGACAAGGTAATATAGAATAGACTAGGGGCCCAAAAAATTAAGTAATGAAGCTCATTTTTGAACATTAGATAGCTTAGCTCACCTGCCACGGGAAACCCAGGAACAAATATAACAGGCAAGCACCCACTTTTACGGGCTGAATTTGAAACTAATGTGGAGGATAGGCGTGGAAGTGTATTATATTAGACATTAAGGTATACTCAAGTACCCAAACACTCATTCCCAAAATCACCATATCCCAAAATCATCATGTGAGGTGTCTTTAGTTGGCCCTCTGTCAAGCCAAAATGTGCCTCCAGCTGAATCAATGTTTCAGCCCACAACAGCTGTGCTAGACGTGCGTCTATGCTTGTCAAAACGCAAACCTATTTTTTGCAAGTTTGTGCAAGTAAAGAGAAGAGATCCATTAAAATCACAGCCTATATCGTCGCTGTCCAAAGAAAAACATGTATCTCCACTTTTGTTGATTTTTACTTTTATGCCTCATTTGATCACATGAGCTGCTCTTTACACTGTGTGGAAATTTCATGAAGAATGGACCAACAGAAATGGCCTAAAACTGCTTGGAAAGATGTCTGGTTCCATTGACTTCCATTCAAATTAATGAGGTTTTTGGCCTCTCCTGTAAAGTTGCCATTTTGGAGATACCTGTTTTTCTTTGGACAGCGACGATATAAATGAATGATTTATCTAAATGTGATTTTGTTGGTGTGTGTATGAGACAATGCTTCACCTAGCAAATGCTGCTACAGCCTTACCAACTGTTCTCTAGCTCAGCCCTCCCTTGAGCTAGCCAGGGGCCTTCAGCATGCTCAGAAGTGAGTTCAGCCTGCTTTGCCTCCTTTTTAGACAACATGCTGGACCAGCAACAACAGGTACATATAACAGGTAAGCATAATCGTATACAAACATAAATGCTGATGGGCAATACTACTGACCCTATCACAGTGGGATAGTAGCATAGCAGCTCCTGCACTATACTAGCATTGTGAGAAGACTCCTCTGCTCTGCAGACGCATGGCGGACACATCCGGCAGGATAAGATTCACTATATTTATATATATTTAATGATTCTTCAAACCTGTCATGCCTCCATGCTGTCCCACACTAAGATTTTTTTGGCACCTTAGTCTTGCTTTCCACTGTGACGTGGCGATGTGGATGGCTAGCATGGATTGATAATACACTTAACGCAAATATATGCTATGCCAAAGTATTTATCCAGAACGTACGTGGCAGAGTGGCAGAACATGCGTATACAATCGCACACGCGAGTGCTATTGACGTATTTGCTTTTGTGAGACGCTTGCGTTCAGTTCTCTTTCTCTTATCTCTGACAATTAGTCAGTGCGTGTCCAGCAGGGTCAGGATCACTATCGCTTTCACTGGGCTTCCTGCTGTAGCAGCTGACCTGCTCTCTGCGTGTATTGATTTAGACTGAGATTACCTACGAAACCGATCGCATTTCCATTCCGGGCCCGGACAATTGATCACACTGTTAAAATAGGGAAAGGGCTTTTAGCTTTGCAGGAGCCCCTGATTCAGGTAATACATGCACACGGAAATTAACAGAAGAAGGCCGAAATGCTGATAACTCTATCCTACTGAATCCAGACAGGGTCAGGGTGTGAGTTGACTGTAAGATGCAGAAGATCGTAGAACCCCACATTAACCTGGCCAGGTTTACTCACATTTGGGAATTTCATTTTATATCGTAGGATCCTGCTGTACAATAATCACATGTCAGGGCTCTCCATCATCTACGTCCAAATGCCTCCGCCTTTCTGTTCCACACTTTTAACTGATCTCTGTTCTCACTGAGGCATACAGCCAAGCCTCCCCGCTCATTGTGCTGCATATGCCACAGTCTCGTGCACTGTCTGAGAGTGAGGAAGCATGATATGATCTCGTCCCATTTCATAAGGGTTTAAGCACACAGCCTAACTCCAAACTGAGCCTGGACGGGGGGATGAATAATACATTTGCTTCATTTCAAAACTATGCACCCGAAGGAGCAGTGACAACCAGAGCTCTGGACCGGCCGGTGAGGTCTTTAAAACTCCCACTCGGCCTCCCTCTTTGTTTCTGCCAGGACAGCTGGCTGCAGTAGGTCAGTCCAACCTCCACACTACCCCACTTTGCTACCAGGAGCATAGGTGGAATAGATGGATAAAAAAAAAATCTAAAAAAAAAAAACAGGAAAAGGAAACGTGGTGGATGTGGGCAAGGGAGGGAAGGGAGGTGGAGACCACGGCAATAAAGAGTCTGGCAGCCCTCCAGACGTTATAATTCTTTAAGCTTTCAAAGTCATGGAGGAGAGCAGATAGCATTACTGGGATAGTCTTTCTGTGTGGCTGGGCGATGGATGGGAATCAATTAGCCCTCTGCAGACTGACCTTGAAATGGAGCAGAACACCCAGAGGAGGAAGTCTCCTCACGCCACAGCATTTGGATGAGAGGAAACGGCACTGTTATAGAGCTGCAAATGAATCAGTCAGCTAGGAAGCTCTTCACTCTCACTAAAAGGATGTTAGTGCTGTGTTTTACGGCCGCCTACTGAGGACTGAAGTAATTGATGTGGTACGGCGTCTGGTAATCCTGTTTAGGTTTAAAGAGTGGTGACTGTCGGTTGTGGTCACAAAGGGGAGTGTGCATTACGCTCAGTCCTCAGGTAAAGTTGTCCATTCTTGGGAGGCTTAGTCACAGCTGTTTGTGACACTGCTGACAAGATGCAACATGTCAGCTGTTGAGCCAAGTATGCTAGCAACGGGCACTTTCTTTCCAGGGCGCGTTCCCAATACGAGGCTGGATACGTACAAGCTCATTAAACCATGTACATTTAAATCATCTGAGGCGGTCACAGAAATAATATCCGTTTCTGATGATGTTTGTTGGGACATCGGAGTGGGATAATGCATTGAGGTTTCACCTACAGTGTTTGGATGCATGTTCTTTTAGACTAAATGGTAATACACCAATCTCAAAACACACACAGACATGTAATACAGACTGCTCTACTAATATCTTGGACTCTGATATTGTAAAACTGTAAAATGACACATTCCCCTCCTATTAATATGGACACCTCCAAGCCAAAAGTGATCAAATCAATCTGCAAGTCATCACCAAGCTTACTTACATGTTTTGGTAATGATGTTGTTTGATTCCAGACCAGGATGTTGGCTTGGCGTGTTGTTTCTGCTGGGTTTAGGGGTGGTGCTGCGGAGGGGCGGAGTGCCAGGGCTCGTTTGGAGAGTCACTGCTGAGCTAGGGGTAAAGCGGGACACCTTGGGTGAGGCTGGGGCGAAAGGGCCGATGGTGGAGTCTCCCTCCACAAACACCTCAGGCTGTCCAGGGTTAGCAGTAGTACTGGTAGTTGGCGGAAGGAGCGTAGGGGATAAGGTGGGATGTGAAAATGATACAGGTAGCCCCAGTGTAGGATCTGCGTCAATGATGATGGGGTCCTGGCCTATACGTTTGGGATCCAGGTGGGTGGGTGGCTCGTATTCGAAGATCTTGTCCACAAAGACCCACTTGAGGCCGGCAGTGCAGAGAGCTAAACTTAGCAAGCAGGCTAAAATTGGTAGGATGCAAATCTTCTCAGAGCGCACGCAGTTGCGTACCTGTTCCAGCTCAACACATACGCAACAGGAAGCGAGAGCCAAGCCCATGCATCGCAGAGGTCCACGCTCTTCTTCGCTTTCCGCGACCACTTCTTCCTCTTCTTCGGGTGTCTCTTCTTCAGGTGACTCCTCAGGGCCGGCTTTGGGAGGACCTTCAGAAGACTGGCCCAAGGGAGATGTGGATCCTGGAGTCTTGCAAAGTCTGACTGAAGAATCCTCCACTCCTGCTGACTCCATTCCTCTTTATTCTTCTCTGCTTCCCGTCCTTTCCTTGGTGCTCTGCTTTTTGACTCGTACAGGAGTGCGTCCCCGGATGCTTGGCTTCTAGCTCAGAGTATTACACAGGCAGAAGTAGCAGCAGTTTCTTCTCAGCATCACGCGCTGTGGCTCGTAAAGTGCGTTGTCCATTATCAGATCACTGGGGGGAAGGGAGCAAGAGCGCAGAGATGGTCTTCGGTACTGACGATGAACCCTCGTTAACATCTGGGAAGTGGCTCCGACTTCCGTGCCAAAGGAGACTTCTTTTCAAGGCATCCTCCCTCTCAGTAGAGTGAGGGGAAAAACACGCAACAACAGAAAAGTCTATAAATAACGGTCTCGGGAGGCAGAGGCAGAGGCAGAGTGAGGCGGTCCAGAGGCGGATCCCTTCCTCAGGAGACTCCGTTGCGGCGTGGCTCAGAGAACTCCAGCGGCAGGGCAGTGTGTACCTGAGGGAAGGCCAGGAGGAGGAGGAGGAGGCTGAAATTGCAGCAGGGGCTGGGGCTCGGCCAAGGGGAGAGCCATGCTGTCATGCTCCAGCGGCTGAGAGTAGCTGAATCATCCAGGAGCAGCAGGTGCCTGTCCACTCCTGAGAGCCGGCAGACAAGAGCAGGAGCTGTTCGCTAACGCCTCGCAACACAACACGGAAGGATGGGCAAGTGAGGATTACACACACCCCTCACTCCTACCCCTCCTCTTCCTTCTCTCTCTCCCTCTCTCTCTCTCTCCCTTAAACACCCGTAGCTGCTTTCTTTCTTTTTCCTTACTCTCAGACTGTTTTTCTTCCTCCCCGTCCTTTTCTTTTCTCTTTCTCAGGCATACACAAGCATTCTTTCTCTGTCTTTTTGTCTTTCTGACCCCTTTTCTTTTCCTCTTTTCCTGTCTGGTATGTCCACACTCCCCTCTCCGGCTGCTCCGGCTCTGCACTCTGAACACAATGCGTAGAGCTAGGCAAGTCTGCACTTGATCCAATTAGGTAGGATGGCAACGAATCAAAGGCGAGCAAGGCAGACGGTCCCAGCCCCTCTCTCTCTCTCTCTCTCCCCCTCTCTCTCTCTCTCCCTCCATTTCACTTTTTCATTCACTCACTCACTCATTCGCCTCCTCTGCCTAGACCATTGATTATGCTAATAGAAAAGGGGTGTTGTTTTTTTTTTTTACGAGCAGGAAGAGCTACACCAGTGATGGCGACATCTAATATTCCTCATGGGACTTATGCTATTGTTTTAAATGGGCTCAGCCTGCTAACAAAAAACCATATAAACCACTCACATTAGTCACAATGCAAGAGTAGGATGAAACCTGAATGAAACATCGGATTTTCCCAGGTGAGGACTGATATCATAAACCTGGTTTGGTCATTAAAGCCCCTTTCTCCTTGGCTGACACTTACTGTGAACGCAGTCCCCCCTTTCGCGTTCCATAATCACATTTGTCTGTACCTGGCACTGTATCGCTGACTCAGGGGATGGGGGGAGGGGGGAGGCAGTCCGGAAGCCCCTGCATTGCACATGAATACTGGATGAAGAACAGACTCCTTTGGAGTATCGCAGTCACTCCGGACGCTTGGCCATTTTAATAACGAAATACACAGACCCGCTCGCAATCATCCCCAGATAGCATGTAATGGACTGACTACTATTAGCACAGTCATCAGTGCTGGCAGCAGACTTTAATTAAGATCCTGAATGGTTTTATATCTGGGATATAATTAATTACGGGTATTTCTCACCAGCCGGGGGCTGAAGGACACGTGGCATCAAGTTATAGGCAACATGAAACCGGGGAAACGGTTCCTTCATATGTTGGAAGTCTTGTGGGTGAACTTGCAGACCATACTGTGGTGCTCAGCACTGACAATAGATACACTGCCAAACTAGTTTACATTTAATATGAGATCAAATATCAAATAGAATAAAATCTAGACTTCCCTAAAAACCATAAGCTTTTTGCAAATGTACTTTACACAATTAAATCAATAAGTCTAACAGGAAACCAAACATGGCTACACCTAAGGCATTCTGTTCAAACTAAAACTAAACTAAAACGTATGTACTCAATAAGTCTGGCTAAGTTTGGTTAAGTTTGGTTTAATGAAAGAAGCTAATTGTTAGCTCAGCTGAGTTAGCATGACAGCAAAGTTAATAAATAAACCTGCTCCATAGAAGAGGAAAGTGGAGGCTTAGCATAGCCTTAACAATTCTATCAGACAAGCCATGTGACGTTACAGATCGAGAACTCTTCTTCTAAATACCATGCTTGGTCTAATACCATGCTTAGTCTAAATACCATGCTTAGTCTAAATACCATGCTTGGTCTAATACCATGCTTAGTCTAAATACCATGCTTGGTCTAAATACCATACTTAGTCTAAATACCATACTTAGTCTAAAAACTATGCTTGGTCTAATACCATGCTTAGTCTAAATACCATGCTTGGTCTAATACCATGCTTAGTCTAAATACCATGCTTAGTCTAAATACCATGCTTGGTCTAAATACCATGCTTGGTCTAATACCATGCTTAGTCTAAATACCATGCTTAGTCTAAATACCATGCTTGGTCTAATACCATGCTTAGTCTAAATACCATGCTTGGTCTAAATACCATACTTAGTCTAAATACCATACTTAGTCTAAAAACTATGCTTGGTCTAATACCATGCTTAGTCTAAATACCATGCTTGGTCTAATACCATGCTTAGTCTAAATACCATGCTTAGTCTAAATACCATGCTTGGTCTAAATACCATGCTTGGTCTAATACCATGCTTGGTCTAAATACCATGCTTGGTCTAATACCATGCTTAGTCTAAATGCCATGCTTGGTCTAAATACCATGCTTGGTCTAATACCATGCTTAGTCTAAATACCATGCTTGGTCTAAATAACATGCTTGGTCTAATACCATGCTTAGTCTAAATACCATGCTTGGTCTAAATACTATCCAATATACGGCTGCAATAGACTATAAATAAGACTTCAAATTTATATATATATATATATACATATATATATATATATATATATATATATATATATATTTTTTTTTTCATATTTGGTCATGTGATCATCTGCTTTTGCTTGCTGGTCCAGAAGGATCTATTTGCAGAGGATACTTAGCACTACAGAACATCTTTGGGAAAATTATCAAATTATCCCTTACACAATTTCTACACAATCAAAAGAGCCAGGACTGGAAAATTATTTAGTACAGTACAGGTGGAACAATCACTAAAATGTCAGTATGATGTTTATGAATGGACGGGACAGCAATGTTCCTGATCATGTGCTGCTCCTTTTCTCAAATCAGGTCCATTACAGGACTTCCGCACCCCCCACCCCCCCCTCCACCAGAGGCAGTAATAGGAGCTCCCACCCCCACCAAAGGTAGTAACAGGAGTCTTCCTTTTGGTTAGATGTAGTGTGTAATGTAATATTCATTTAGTCCCTATACATATTGATTCATATTCTGTCCAAAAGGATTATCTAGATTAACACTAGACAGAACACTAGACAGAACTGTCTTTAATCCACCATTTCAAACAAAGCAATGTGTACAGTAGGGTTAAATATCACTGTTTTACACTGTTTGGTCTAATTATAAATGACTTCTCCAGTAAGTTGAGGATAGCACACCCAATGGTAGAAAGTTTTAGGACACAAGGTTTATGGAGTTTTGAATAGGAGCTTTTATGTTTACTTTGTTCAGAGCTCATGACTTTAACTATCTGTTAGAGCTCCTATGCTGTTAAGCCCCACCCCCTTCCAGTTAGGAAGTTTGGAGTGTCTCCCTCTGCTATTTACTTCAGGTTTTGCAATCTGACAGACTGTTTGCATGCACAATAAGCTATATAACACCTAAAGATGGGGAAAAACAGAAAAATCATAATCATAATCAGCATAATCCTTTAATCTGTAATATTGTATAGTGTTTTATACTACAATGAGAAAGTGTTAAGCAAGTAATATCTTTATTAAATATTACTTGCACGAATTAAGCAAACTAAATAACAGTAAAAGTTTAATATTAATATTTTCAGGGTATTTTTTCTTGACTTTTGTTGAACAGACATCGCTTTATCTGCTTCTGGGGATACTTAAATATGGCCTTTAGGTGCATGGGGCTCGATTCTTAAATCTCGGCTTGAAAGAGCGCAAACTGATTACACCTGGATTTTGGTAGAGGAACTGTTTGGCTAAATTAAACAAGGCTAATTCAAATAAAGCTTTTATAAGCTTGCTACATGGAATGCCACCCTGGTTTAACTCCTTCAGACACTAGACATCTGCTTATCAGATTAGTCAGCCACTGTTATTGTCTGTGCGTGTGGGTAGGAAATGGATCTGGATTTGAATGCCTGGTTAAACAATTCCACAAAAAGTGTGATATGAGTGTAACTGCTGACTAATGCGCTGAAGCAATCTCCTAAAAAATCTTTAATCTTAGAAAATGTCTTGCCAAAGCCAAATGACACATAATAGTTTGAGCTGAATAATCAAGTACGAGATGAACACCTGAAAGGAAGACCCACCTTCCCTCAAACATGCCTCTGCAGCCGCACTATGTTACGGCAACACAACTCCGCCTTTGGCTTCTCTCAAGTTTGGGCTACTCCATCTTAGTCTACGCCCAACATTACAAGAGCTGGGATTAACAGCCCCAAAATCTGTGTTCCGCCTGGCCGGCTTTGAGCAAAAGCTCCTTGCTAGAATGTTTGAGACAGATAGCAGGTGTTAAGCTCGTCCATGCTTTGTGCTAATGGGCTGGGGGTCAAATCCGGACCAGGCCAGGATGTACAGGAGGTTGAAAACACAGGAGGCGGGTCTTAAGGTCAGGTCAGTGGCAGTAAAATGTTGACCCCCCCACCCCTCCCCATCTCCCCATCCCCTCTTACGCCATTCTGTCTGCTTGAGTTTATGCAATGCCTTATAGCAGAGACGGATACAAACTGGCCTGCCTGTAATTCCTATTGTGTTAAATCACTGTACGGTAATCCATATGTCTAGGGTGCACCACACTGGATCGAGGGGCCTTGTGAGTGCACTTCATCCAGCCTATTAAGTAGCTTAATTTTCTACCACAATCTTTAACCAACTCTGATTTAACCAGTAACCTGGAAACTGGTATAGATTCATAAGAGAGAGGAAGGACTAAGATTCTATGCCTGAGTCACGACAGCCTTTATCCTGTTCAATTTCAGAGGGTGGTATATACACATACTACAAGGAAAATCTGAGTTAACCGTTTATTTCCTGTAGAGCTGGTGGTTTAACCATGACTAAATCACAATAGCAACTTCTGACAATGGTGTCTATTAATGCATTATGGCTGGGACATATTTTATCCAGTCATATTTTCTCCAATAATAAATACAGACCTGTTAAAAGCAGTTTCACATCCACTACAGTATTTGGCATCACCGAGAGGAAATACTAAGGGAACGTACAGTGAAATACAGTTCACTTAGGCTAGCTGTGGTATATACCTGCCTCCAGTCTTCTGGAAACCATTTGGTGAAAAACCTTTAAAGTGATTAGAGCTGTACTGAGGGTGGATTAATGAATTGGACTGACTTCTGTTATTGAAGGTCGCTGGCTCCCAGATGCAAGAGAGGATGCCAAAAGCACTGCCAAAGCCAAGTCTGAGACTAATACACTATGCAGGTCTGCCTGTCAAAGATGCAGCAATGTCAAAGAGTCTGTTCAGGTCATTGAGCTATCTGCCTTCCTTCACCAAGTCACCATGCTGCAGAATGTCAAGTACGGCCAACAAAGAACTTCACAGGGGACTTACAAGCCAAAGACTCAGAAAGACTTCACCATCCATTTCTCTCAATACGTACCTGTATGGAGGCATTATATTACATATCGACGTATCCGTTACCTGGTTCATGCCATCTTGCTAGGAAAGATGATGGCTACGACATGATGTGCCTCATCAAACACACAAGAAAGAAATGGCATGCGCGTGGCAGTTGTTTGACATGCTTAATGGGAATAAATTAATTTTTTTATTGCCTTGTTGCAGCCTTTTTACAGGAAGTCTAATGATTTATTTATGACCGCGAAACAGAAAGAGAAAAAGGGTGAGAGGAAGAGAAGCAAGGAGAGAAATGAGAAAGAGAGTGAATCTGTCTGAGGGACCTGACCTAGAAAAATCCCAGTGCAGAGTCTAAAAGTGAGCAGGGAAGGCTGCCTATTGGCAGACAGAAGGTTATTGGTGCATTACTAGATGAAGCGCGTTTCCATGCCAAACAGACCAGAACTTTTTAACCAACACGGGACGAGGGCTCAGAGAGGCAGGCCTGAATTCAATAACGTTGCCGTTCTTTGCTGACGTCCAGACAATGAGAGGCTTTTAGAGAAATAGAGGAGCCCTTTTCATCCTTCTTAAGCACAAGATCATTGCCAGGACAGGACAGCATTTGTGAGTAAAGCTCTCCCTCCTGCTGGCAGGATAGGGAGGGGGTTAGGCGGCTGGTGCTTCAGCCTGTATTCCGTTCTACAGACTCTGTTCCAGCCTTTGGCTGTGACTGAGCTGAAGAAAAGTGGTACAGTCATTGTACGGGGTGGACAGAATTAAGTGGCCCGGCTTGTGTGTATCTGTGTGTGTGCCAGCGCTCTCACCTCTGTCGGCCCGCCTGGCTGGTGCCTGCACCACAGGCTCATCCGTCTCCTGTGGAGACCCTCGCTGACGCACACACATAGGCATACAGGCTGTGGCTGGCGTCCCAGTTGTGTATGTAATGGAGCTTCAGCAGGCAGCAAGTCGTTCGGTTGAAGATTACTAGCCCACTTGCTCATTCTTTAGTCCTTTCAGGGGTAGCTTTAAGAAGTGCAGGAGAGAAGGAAGGGGGGTGGAGGGGTGTCTGGGTTCAGCACCAGTCGGCTGGACAGCTCCTGTCTGATACAGTATGCTCCCATATGAATTCGCCTCGGGACGTAACCTGTTTCAGCAGAGTGCTTTGCACCAGATCACCTACCCAGCTCCAGCACAACGAGATGCGGAGTGCGGAGCAGCTATGTCCTTCAGTCGAGGTTATCTATCCAAAAGCTAAATTAGGAACCACGGTGCCACCATGTAAGAGTATATAGCATGTAGGACATGACTTCATACCAGCCCGGCTCATGTCCTCAGAACAAAGGCATATCTAAAGCTGATGGAAAGCAGGAAGAGAGGGCAACACCTCTTTTCATCACCACTGTATGCTTGAGTGGACCTACAGGAATCGGAAAATGAATCTTGTCGGGCAGTGCAGGCTGATACTGTATTATGAGGAGTCTTCCCCAAGGACCCTTACTGGTGTAGTGTTGTCAGTGTACTAGCCTGGTAAGGGATTCAAGCTGTGACATGGTAGAGTACAGCTAATGTACTGTTAACTGACTCTGAATAAACTGACATAGCTTACTTTGATTGGAAGATCCTGTTAAAGTTATACCAACAGAGTCTTACAGAGCACTGTGACAGAAACGATTTCATTACTACAGTACTCGTCTTTTCAAAACAACCCAAAGCATTCAGCAATGTGCAGCATCCACTGCAGCTATCTGTGCTTCTATCAACAATGCTATCAACACCGGTGTGCGGCACCAACAGTGTTAACACTGACGCAGATGCTAAATTGCTCAGGACTGTTGAAGGGTAACAGTTTAACATACTAAGCGAGTTTGTCAGGGTCCTTCTGGTGCTTTCCTTCACTACGCTGACTGAACGAGAGAGAAATAAAGACCGCACTAGCTCAAGAAAAGGGTACAATATCTCTGTTCAATCTTCTTGGCACACAGTGATGATCCATTTCCTCTGCTTCCTCTCCGAGTTCATCCCTAGTGGTAGGTTAGAGGTGCATTAGGAAGTTTCTTCTTGTAAAGAGAGGTAAGATGTCATAATCTGGCTCTTAACGGCGCTCTGCTGGAGGTGCAGGGCTGAAAGTGCCACATGCTCACTCAGAGTGCTGTAATTATTAATGCTGTGGCAGGGGTACAGCGTGTTCTCCGCTTCAGAGTCTTTTCCCAAATGGCTCCTATACGGACGTCAGTGGCGTGACTAGGAATACGTTGAACTCCACCAAGACTGGCCATCAGGAGGAAGTTTTATACTTAGTAAACTTTGCCCGCAGCTAAGAAGAGAAGCTAAGCTGGAATAGTTATATTCAGTAGTATCCATCACAGTAAATCACTTATACAAAGCAACTCCATATTGCTTCTTTCCTGACATGGCATTGTGAAGATGAAAGAAAGCATCTAGTGGGACTAAAGTCCACAGCCATCTTGGGCTTTACCAAAAGGCTCAGGTTAGGAAAACGTTCCCCAAATTCCTCCCGCTACTGCCACATGTCATCATCTAGATCAGAAGACTGTCTCACCAGCACAGGCCAGTCACATTAATGTCCTGCCAAGACAGATTCAATTCCTGATCAAAGATAATACAAACTGTCATAAGAAAGCCCCCCACCACCCCCAACCGGATTCCTGGATGAGGTAAGTAGATTATGTCTCAGTTTGAGAAAAACAAAGAAGAGCCTTTTGAGTTCTTCCATGTACTTCAGGCACTTCTGTGGATCTGCATAAGCCTATTCTAACAATGGCAGTCTAAACAAAGAGAAATGCAGGCCAGCTTGGCAGCGAAGGCCCATTCAGGCACGTACGGCAGGAGGTCCCTTCGCATTAAACAAGAGAAACATGAAAAATAAATAAACAAATAAATAAATAAATGAAAGCCAAGGCGCAAGCCTGAAAGCGAAAAGCTGCTGGCCCTAGATCTTAAAGAACAAACGGAAACAAAGAAGATGTATAGGCTGCGAGTGGGATTTGCAGCATCCAAGAGCAAATTCCTATGGTGAATACTCACAAGCGCTGACGTGAAAAATAGATCAAAAACAAGAAAGGAAAACTCTCGATATCCTAACCAATTTGCCTGGTAGAACTGTGAGGGTGTCTGGAAGCTTTTCAGCCTTCTACTGTCTCCCTCTGAAGAAAACGAGGAGAGACAAAACATCACCAACTGTAGCCATAACACGAAGAAAGTAGGCCCGCAAGCTGAGTCTCTCTTTTTCTAACCAGGTTAACACTGACCCTCGAGAATACCCGAGTCAATGTATATTATCTCGTGGATGGTGCAAAAACAAACACCATATTATACATCATTCCCTTAAAACAAGTTTATCTAACTGAAGTAGACTAAACTGAACCCTGAGCTCCAGGATTGGATTCGATAGCCCTTTCATACGGTCTAAGGAAGCACATTTACCAGATTCGGATCATGTTCCCCAGCCGACATTACACTGGTCTAGACATTTATTCATGTTCTCCTCTTGAAACGGGACCCATTCAGATAACCGCTTAGAAAAACAATGTGACATTTCCACAGAACTTAATTAATGGCATTAGGTCCAAATACCACACGTATTACATCTTGCATTTGTCCGGCAGACTAGACCCAATTCTCTGGACACATAATCCTTCCTTACAGCTGGACCTTTTACAGACAGGAGGTACAAGGGCAGTTAAAAGTCCAACACCATTACCTTCTGTCTGGGGGCCTGACCACTGGCCCAAATCCCAAGTACCACATGAGACATATCTGCTAGATGACCTCATGACTTCAGCTAGCATTCTGCAGGAGACATTACAAAATAGTAATTCCTAAAATGACAGCGTTTGGTCATGTGCTACATCAATCACTGCTTATGAGTCAGCTCCAATGTTCGACTGGGGAAAAAGGAAGAAGTGCTTTTTGATTAAAGGTAATGCCCCTCTTTACCTCTACTGCTTCACCCTACTCCACCCTACTTTCATCAAATGAGCTGCACATTGTCATTTAGGGACTGTTACAGTGGATTTTAGGGAACCTGTCTTCTTTAAAATGCAAACGACTCAAACGATGCAGGTGATTCTTAGACCAGGGCAAGAAACGAACACTCTTACTTATAGGCCATCCATTTTCCACCCACTGCAATATCATCCTCCTTTAAAAGCTGCCCACCTCTTGGCAAAATGAAGTGCTGTATTGGGAGAACTCAAATCAATAGCCATCAATTTTGTGGACATCTAGTTTTATAAGAGAGAGGCTCTTGATCTTAGTGCAAAGACACCGCTTGATACACAGACTGGACTGTAATATATGTACTACTGTTACAAAGAGCTCCACTAGTGAAGTGAGATTTTTAGGAGTCATACAATACAGTAAAAAATTCCAGATCCATTTACACATGATCCCGATTCTATTTTCCAGATTTGTGATGTGTGGCACATGTTCCTTCCTTCCTCCTGGCTTATTAGGGAATCAGTGAAGTCTAAATACTACAGTTCTCGTTTACCAACTCCCAATTCAACTACATCGACATGACTGCTTGTCTGAATTGAGGTCACTTTAACTGCTGAGTAAATAACCTACAGGATTAGGCCTTGGGCATCATACAACATGCCAATGCCGGTCATTACATCAAGGGAACGGAGAGAAACGACTTCCCTTAAATGGATCAAATGAAAAGCTCTGATGAATATGGGGGAGGTCTTCATGGGGGGAGCTAATGATTGCCTGTGTTCTCATATTGCAAGGAAACGCTACTTATATGGTAAACCTTGAGGGGAAACTACTCAGACGAAATACCACAAATCAATGAGAAGTGGAAATACGACAATGTGATCTCGTTTTCACAGTAAATGACATTACCCTGAGCTTTTCTGAGCATACTGTGAGTACTGTCAGTTCTTTCCCCCCATAAGTGATAGTTTGTTATGGACTGTCAGTTTATTTCAAATATAACACATAAATGTATATTATAGTACACAGAACCAACATACTACGAGTATGTATTGCGTAAGAAATACAGTATATTATATATATAGATTAATACATCAATACTTTCTGTATATATCCAAAATCCTGACCTACTTCATGTTTTATTGGAGATTTTGAAGATGCTGTGTATAGTTTCATTTGCTGTCAGGAGGCTGAATCCTCAAAAGAAGCCATTTTACCTGATTGCATATAGTATTTTTGTACTATTTCATTGTTTTAACATGCTACCAAATTGTGCTTTGTGCATTGTCATGATTCAGTAAAACACGTCATGACTTGTATCATAAAATGTTCTCACATATCCTGATATCACACATTTGTCCATCCAGTAAATGAGTGTTGAATCCAGACATTGTGATATTTTGATACTTTATAAATATTAAATATACACATATACATATATATATATATATATATATATATATATATACAGTACATAAATGTAAACACATTTAGTTAGGAGAAAGGTTTGTTCATGTCTGAACACTGAAAGCTCTGTCTCCCTCACACCCAACCACCCATCTCTTTCTATATACAGCACATCAAGTTCATCCACAGTCATGAATGGTACCCACGGGAACTTGGCCACTGACCACCATCTCAGCAGGCAGTTCCATTACAGCAGTGCACAGCACCGGCTTCATCACTCACCGTGCCAACAGTGCCCTCTCCTCCACTGCAGCCCTACAAACGCAGCATCATTACAGCGACTACTGCTACAGCAGCAAGGTTAGCCCTGAATAATGGAACGTAAAACCGTCACCCTAAAATTAATGACCGGGTAAAAATAAGACAACCTGAAAGTAACTCAAATACTGGCTCCAGGTAAAGTCCATGACAAACAGGATGTCTATTATAACCAAGATGATGGAAAGATTAACGATCGCTATGACGATTACATACCTTTTAAGAAGATCCTGCTATAGGCCGATTTAAAGAGCTAAAGTGGCATAGAGATAGAGAGGGGCAATGTTCATTTTTTAAAACTGCAGGTTTAGAAAAGACTGAACAAAGAGAACCGACACCTGACATGCTTTCCAAGGATGCACATGAATTACTGTAGTACTACTGACGGTCTTTTTGTGTGTGTAGTGTAATATGGAAAGACTTATGACATGATCTAAAAAACTTCTGGAAAATTGGGCCTGTGCTTCTAAATTACTGCCTCAGGCTTTATAGGGCCACTCGCAACACTTCTTACATACTGCACTTTCAGTGTATACAAGATTTTATAAGAACAATTTAGAGACAGATCTCTAAAATCTGAAACCGTTTACGACTTATGAAGTGCACGGAGTCTGGGCTACATTACAATGGCAGCTACCTGAACACCATTTGCTAATGACAGATTCAGGAAAACTAATCGAACGGTCCTCAGAATTCCTTGCTTCAACCCAACTCACAACCAATAATCATAGAGCAAACATGTGAACTGTCTTAGGACCTGCACAGGAAATTATTCCATGGGAATCCCATTTATCATCAGTTATATATCTACATCTGCACATATGTTTGGAACCACACTAGGTCCTTGTGTTTAACTATAACTGCATCTTGTAACACCAAGGCCAAATCTGACAGAGTCTGGAGGCATGAAAGCATAGTGATGGCTATCGGCTGTCCTTCAACACTCATGGAATCATGCCAGATCCTGAAGCACGAAAAAAATCTCAAGTGTACAAAAGCCCAGATCAGATCTTGATGCTTTCAGTTTTCGAGGTGTCAATATCGGGGTGGGCTAACTGATCCTACAGGGCGCGGCTCGTCCTTGCTATTCTAACAATGTCTGGGCAAAGATGTGTACGAGCTTTTTTCTGTCTTGGCAGACGTTCAGAGAGGTACTACTCTCTAATTGGAAAAGTGATTAAGTGGCCAGATTAAACAGCACAGCATACTGATTCCTCTTTCAGTGCTGCCACAGTAGCACAGAGTGGGCACAAGGAACACCATATTCTCGTCTAGGATATTAATGGCCTGCAAAGTTTTTTGAAAACTCTTAGCCTCAGTATTCATCAGCATCAAAATCTGGGTTGGGCTTTTACAGGGCAAAAGCATCCTGAGAAGCTGAGTCCAGGCAGCAACTCACTATTTAACATACAAGGGGGTACAATGTAACTGGCATCTTATCTTATGGAAGTCAGTTCATCTAAAAGATTGCAACTGAGGTGTAGAACTGTGAGAGGACTTATAAGCATGATTAAGCCAATGTTTCTAAAATCCTGGGAGCTTATTGGGTGACTGGAAATGTTGGTTCAAAAGATGAAGTTCTCTCAACTTACCTTTGGTGACGGTCACAGTGGCATCCCAGGAATCTTCTCCTTGATCGTTGATAGCCTTGCACATGTATTTGCCAACATCGGACTCTGCAGCTTTCATTAATGTCAGCTCTGATGTCTGTCTGTCAGAAAACAGTAGTTCATTTTTAACACATTTCAAAATCACTACTATACAGAAGCTTATTAGCATTTCAGTAACTTCACAGTTTCTACATGGGACTGTAGAAACGTCCAGCTGGGATAGTGAATTTATTGAGGAGACAGTGCCGAGAACTAGAAAAGAGACATCCTGGTCGGATACAGCAACACAACAGAACCAGAAAGGAAACCAACATGCAAATTAACAACCAACGCTGTGTAGCCATGGTATTTACATGATTTAAAAAGATTCACAAACTGAAAAAGAATCTTTCAACAACTTCTCTCTGTTGGATGTTCCTGTTGAGTACAGGAATATGTGTCTACATACTGCGTAAAGTTTATTTTTAGTAAAACTGTTTCCAGTTAATTTTTAATTTTCTATATTTTGTTACAAATGCAGAATATCAGTACTGAACATCACAAAAGTGGCAACATTGATTTTCTGATTCAAGGCTGGCACACGGATTTACCCGCCAACCCTAATTACTTATACTGAAACACTATTTGAATAAAATGTACTAGCCCTAGATGTTGGGCAGTATCTGTATTGATGTAATAGATTTTATTCATGTACATATTTAAATCAGTAAAATGTTACTTTATTTGTTCTTCAGTGTGCTAACTAACAACGTACAAACCTGCCCATAGCGACAGACAGACAAACAGCTGCACGTTAGGGCAATATGAAAACATTATCACAGCTATGATAAATTAGATCACAAAATGATTTTTCAGAATGTACACTTTCACTGTCCAGGATTTAGTCTAGTGCATTTTGTGAAATATACTGAGTACAGTGGTATATCACATAAAACACTGTGAATATAGTTTTGGGTGCTGGGACTTTTGAGTCTGTAAAAGGTTTAGCAAAAATTTAAAACATTTGGAAGTATGGAATATGTGAAAGGATGACATAGCTGGGAGAGAAAGGAGAAAAATGAGCTCTAGCTTCAGATCTGAAAAATCCACAGGTCTTTCTGTCCATGCTTCCACTGTGAGTAGATAACTCACTGTGGGTCTGAATGGATGTGCCGCTGTCAGGAGGTCCCTACTGACAACAAAAAAGAATATCTACAAATCAGAGGAAGCTGCTGCTCACGTTTTCTGGCCCCCCACCAGTCCAGACCTCAACATCACTGAGTGTTTTTGGAATTACTTCCATCATGAAAAGCAAAAACATCCAGCCAACGTTTAGAACAGCACTTTTTTAAAACACTGAAAGAAATTCTCCCCCTCAATTTTTATGTAAGGTGTTAAATGTACCTCTCTGTTTCCTGATGATGAAAAATTAATAAATTGTATTTAACAGCAATTTTGACTGGAAACAAGCAAAACCGTGGTGTCTGACTGCATAGTACTGTTTATCATGCAAATGTTTAAATTTCATAATGTGATAGATTTCCCTTATATCAAGTCCCTTTATCTCAAGTGCACATCTGTACATATTATCTCCAACAGAGACATTTTATGCATATGACTAGAAGCACACTGTCATTTCCAAGACAATTTATTAATAGCTAGTCTACTGAAAATGCCTAAACCAGTTATCTCATTTGAATGTTTACGCCATTACTCAGCCCAAATGAGGAACACTTCGTCCCTGCTGGAGCCCCACTCTGAAGTGCTTTACATTTTGCGACACTGGCTCTGATGATTATGAGTTGCTCTTTTAACATCACGCTATTTTATTTCCTTAATTGCATGATGGAGTGGAAACTCCCTAATTTGCTGTCAGTCGTTAATGTAAATATTAATGCAAAATTGGAATCTGACAGTGATGGATCCCGTGATCACACTCATCCTGTTAATACGCTTAACATAGCTACGATTCTCAGAGTCCTCAATATGAGATTCATCAGTCAGGCTGCAAACCTTCGCGCTTAAAGGGCATTCCAGGAACTCGAACAGTAAAACAGGATGAGAACGCAAATATATGCAAATAGTCTTAGTCAGTCAAGTACTTTACAGCTGTTTTCATTGTGCTGACACATCCCCTTTGGGCCCTCAGTGGTTTCTCTGATTCTGTTTTAACATCTCGTGTTTAATGGAGGCAGTCGGACAGCAAATGTTTAGAAAAAGTGATCAAGTGAAGACACGCAAAGAATCAGAGGCTTTAGACAAACGCCTCGCAATGCTTAAGGCCCCGCTGGATCTCCTGTTTGTACTTGTATATACACAGTCTTTGGCCAAGCTGATGGGAAATCTTAAAAGCAGAGACCCATTTATGGTGAAAAATCAAATATGATCTGATATAACAGATTTCTTTATATTTCACAGTTCAGTTAAACAGCGCCATACTGACTGAGCTGACTGTTAGCGGTCTACTGTCATTTGTAAGATTTTGAGTTCTTGTCACATTTGTTAAAACTCAAAAAACTTGATATACTAATATTAATAAATAATTATAATAATAATATTAAAAACTTTAAAAAATAATAGAAATATTATTGAAATGGTGTAGATATCCTCATGGTGTTTGGTATTCAGATGTACCCTACCAAAGTGTATTGTTATCATCTAGAAAACTTCATATGTGATCAAAACACCTCATTTAAACTTCAGATGTAAAGATGTGTGTGGCAATCATGTGTGCTTGATCAGGTGAATACATATGAGGTCCCATTTGAAATCAGGCGACGCGTGTGACGTGTATGTGACGTTTCTGTAGAGCTTAAATCCAAAAAGTGCTATTTGTCAGTTTTGGCCAATAATGTGTACCCAGACTGATCTGGATCTATACAGAACCCAGATTGAAGTGAGTACGGTAAAGAACACAGTTCTACCGGTTCTAAAAGAAATGGTGGTACAAAAGGTTAATGCCAGGTTGCAGAGCTTGATAAACATCTGCTGTAGAGACTAGTAATGCGGATAAATGTTCAGTGTAGACCCTCATGCCTCCAGGTAATCAGCAGGCAGTGAAAATAACTTTTCCACCGCTTCAGCATGCTGTGTAAACCATTAACCCATGACTCATGTTGCTCAGAGCAGGCGTCATTCTGTTTAACACAACGGAACCAACCGAACGACTATACAGCAGGTGCTAAACGATGGGGGTACTTACCTTTTTTTCTTGATCTTCCTGGTGGGATTGTTGCCTATCTTTTTTCCATTTAGGTACCACTCGAACTTGGTCTGTTTGCCCCCAGCTAACAGCTCACATTTCAGTACGGTCTTCTGCCCTTCTGGCACTGTTACGCTCTTTAGTGCCTTCAGTTTGGGCACAGCTGAAAAACAGGCAAATAACAAATACAGGTCAAACATCACAATCACAATGTCACATGCAATTCCGTCTACATTCCTATATTTGGGTGTGTGCTCCTGACTTTCCACGTCAAGAAAATACAGAAACGTAAGGGTATTTGTTCTTTCGTCCAAAATATCTCAGAATAAAAATTAGATACAGGTGTGGCACTAAGTGCAAGGCTGATACTATAACCCGTATCTTTTCTCCTGCTCAGATCTTCTATTTGTCATCTGTGTTTGGCTTATACAGTCTCAGCACAGATCGCTTTGAACTGTCCAGCCCTCTGTTGAAGCAAAACCATGACTGATTACCAGGCTTAGTTGGGGAGAGAGAAAAAGAGAAGTGGAGATTTGTTCACTGTGTGCCAACAGACCTGCCTGAAGCGCTTTGCATTACGGTGCTGTGTTGTGAAATTCATTATCCCCAACCATCTTTTCAACAGACCCCAGCCATTGCAACGATCCCAGGGGAACACCCGACGCCTTAAGCCCCCCAAAAACACAGCCTCGCTCCATGGAGGGTCTGCGAATTCTCAAAAAAGCAGCTCCTCTAGTTACGGGCAACAACAAAAGGAATAATCAGCCCCCATTTCTCTCTCAAAACGAGCCGTGTTGTCGCCATCAAACCGTCTAGTTAAATGCAAAGTCCTGCCTTTAACAGAACACTTTGGGGGGAAACTTCATTGTGCAGCAAACCCACAGCGCAGCCCATCAACTGTTTCAACCTCTTACAGCAGAAGAGCGTTACAGAGCACCCTTTTGGGGGCAGTGGGAGGGTATTCTGATGCTAACAAACTCAGCTTCAAAGGCTCACATGTTCCCCACAGGCTCTTTTGCAGGCTGGGAATCAACAGTGAAGATTCGACTGACAAGTCATGAATACTGTGCACACGGGTTCGCACTGCCACCCAGATATGTGACTACAGGATGTAGGTTAACAAACAGGGAGACAGCCTCCTGACGCCGAGACGAAGCTCAAGAAAGCCACAGGTGGCACATGTACTGTGGAGGATACTCTGAGGCTTCATGAAAATAGATCATAAGTCATAGTGATTGTGTATATCATTGGGTAAGTTAGTGTCCGCTTGTATGATGATGATCTGTGTAGAGAAGTGCCTGTGTCACATGTTTCAGAGTGTCTTACCGGTGTAGTCCAATGAAGGACACACCGAATTCCTACTGCAGCCGGCAAAAGGCTACCACACACTGGGTAGCAGACAATGCAAAGCGCAGCTATAGCATATTAGAGGTATTTTAGAACAGTGCAAATGAACTACTAGCCCCACTATGTTTAAACGAAAGCTCAACTTCATTGTCTACTAGTATACATTCACTGGATACATTTTCCAACACTGGTTAGAGAATTTAACAGGTGTGTTTGTTTGGTACGAGCTAAATGCTATGAGTTTAAATACAATGCTGTGTTTTCAACCTTACAATTTTGAAGATTCAGATAACATTACTGCCTCCCACTACACTACACTCCGCACGACTGTCCAGCTTGGTGCTTTACCTATCACCATGACTAAAAACAACTGGCTATACAGATGCTTAGATGATGGCACACAGCTTTTTGAAGGTTGTGATATTCTGAAATGTTTGAAACATGGCTCTGTACAGCGTGCTTCCAAAATTGTCTGGTGCTTTGTGTTCACTAATGTGAGGTGAAAGAAAGTTGTATTTGGCTTCTTATATGAACTTCCCGTTTCACCTTAAATAGTTCAGCAGTTACAGTAGCAGGAAATGGGGGATGGAGACATGACGAAATTCCCATTTATTTGTGCTGGAATTTGCAAATACACATGCAAAATGTTGGAACGGAAATCGGGATAGCGTGACTGGGCTAGCAGTATTAGCTGAAGTGAAAACAGACGAGTAGCAATTATCTGCTTATCTGAAAGACTTTCTAACACTGGGATAAGTTTCAAGTCATGTGTCACCTACCATGGATTTGTGGTCTGGTTTATAGTGAACTGCTGAATGGCGTTCACTCCAGCAAACATTAGCCTTCAGCGTTAACAGTCTTATGCGGAATTATTTTTCCAGAGTATTTCTTTAAAAACTTAAGTATTAATACTTAAATGGAGTGCCCATCCCTAACTAAAGCTTGGGCTTGTTCAAGCTCACTTCACTTACACTTCCTCTGAATCGCTTTGCTGGATGGAAAACCCTTCATTGAAAAACAAGAACAAATCGTCTGTGGCAACACACGGAGAACTGCCCTCCCATAAAGCATGCAGTAGAAAGTAGGTATGAGGGCGAGCAGGAATACGGAAAAAATATAAAATAATTTAAGCGCAGAAATCCGGTGTCAGTGGAATGCTGGGATTGGGGCGTGTGCATGTGAGAGAGAGAAAGACAAGGTTATGAATGTGCTTTAAATCACTGGTGCTCATGTACGGTGAAAACAATGGCAGGTTTGCAAACAGTCTGACATCAATGATGACAGAGAGGAATGCATCTGCAGTTCCTACACAAGGGCTGGTGCCGAGGCCCGTGATGAATGAATATGAGGATTTCTAGTTTACACAAGCGCTATGTCAATATTTAAACCAGTGGAGGATATGTGACAGTATTAGTGACACGCCTCTGAAACTGATTCTTTGATTTCCATGGAAATCTGATGTGACCAGCAAACTGGCAGGCGCAGATGTCAGGACAGTCTGATGTCGGATGGTCTGGGCTGTCTTGATGAGATTTGATTTGCTGACTTTAATAAACTACTCATTGAGTTCAGCTTATTGGAGAAATGTGTTCATATTTTGAATTAGCAAACAGGACAGTTGGCTACTAAGAGTAAGGCTAGCACTAAGTATCATATTAGTAATAGAGCAAGCAATAGAGATATTATTTGATAATAATAAACAACAACATAATAATGAATATTAATATGCCACGCAAAGCCTTTTAAAGACTCCAAAATATATTCTTTACAAAAAGCTTTTTTTGTTTTAAGGCACTGTGCACCGCCACTTTGTCTATGCCCTATAAGATCACACATTTATTTACAATATTGTTGTTTACAGTTCACAGCTACCCGTTACTGTCATCTGGCTTTCTGATTGGACGGTTTTAGATGACTTGTGAACGTGGAAATACACAGCTGCACTGTTTCCTTTTGCATGATATTTATGCTTTACGTTTTTATGATTGTACATACGGTCTCCATGGTAATGATACTTTACATAGTCACTTTACTTCCATAGCATACCTTTAGACTTTCATAACAGTTTTACTTCCATCCCACTCATAGTGGTGCTTATTATTATTATTATTAGAGTACTTCTTTTTCTCCTTCTCTTTTATTTATGCACATTTTCTATTATTGTATTATTGTTCTTTACTCTAGTTGGGCTGCTGCAATACGTGACTTTCTCTCTGGGATTAATAATAGTAAAGTTAATATAGTTAAGCTATCTAAAGGCTTATTTCTCACTATGAAATAAACCAGAAAGTACTATAATGTTGTAAAATGGAAATTAATCACTGGAAGTTCATCGAGAAGATGACTTGTAGTTGATGATTTTGGGTAAGCAGGTAATCGTGACAGCCCCAGAGCATATTAATACATGATTAAGCCCTTAATGGCTGCAAAAAAATATTTCTGCCATTTATTCTACTCCTCCCTGATAATCGTTTGGTGTCTCAGTGCTGTTGTTCGTCTGACGCTTCTGCTGGTGGAGTGCAGAATTGAGAAAACTCATGCTTCTTAACAAGCTTCCGACAGGAGCAACTCCTACAAATAAACAGTGATCTGAATGTGTGCGCACGTCTAAAGATGCAAAGGTGCAATTGTACCTGTGCCAATGCATAAGGGTCTTGTAGGTAAGCGTAGAAGACAGAGACCACCAAGTGTACATCTTCGAAATCTCATCTACATGTCAAGCAAATGCTGATTGGCTCTTCAGTAGTGGTGGAAGAAGGCCCTAACAATGCTTCTGCTAATGCGAAATTAAATGTGGGGATCACTGATCATGAGAGATGTGACGTCACGAACATTCAATCAACCCATCCTCAAAATATCACAGAAATGCTCAAGTGCATATTGACAGAGAGGCAGAGGACACAGGAAAGACTTTCCCCATGTTCTGTCCATCTTGTGTGAACACTGCCCCTAGTTCTCACTTCCAAGTATGCTGGCAGACACCTCAGCGCATGCCTGCACTCTTTCGCAGCTAACGCAGAAGTCGGCCTATCGTATTCCTACAACAGCGCCAGCCCTGTGCTTCTTTAACACAGGGACAAACAGGAAACACAGTACCACCGAGGAAGCTCCAATTCCACACGCTGATCAATTCCGCTATGGCTAGTGTGGACATGCCTGTGGCCCAACTACACTGGGGGCGGTCTTCAGGGAGAACAAAGTATAAAGCTGGTAAGACGTTCCGGGTGCTGGGGTTAATCAATAATCACCCGGCAGAATTCCTCAAAGAACTGACTCAACAGTTTGGAGCAGTGGGCCAGAGGTTAGACTTATTGTGTCACAGACACGCTTCCAGACTTGCAGGCCTCCTCTTTCAGTCTTTCATCTCTGGGCAGGTTTGGTATTACACAAAAAGGCATTGTGAAATCCTGAACACACAATACCTGAACAAGCAAAGCTCAGGAGAGGCACACACGTCTCCCACTGAACGCATTCATACCGGTTTTAGTTTGCCATGAAAAGAAATGGGCTTACTCACAGCTGTTACTTTCACTCCCAATCACCTCAGGGAAATGCCTGCCCAACCCAAACCGGAACACTTCTCTCTCTCATTCAGAAAAAGATTTTTTTTTTTTTCAAATATCTGATAAGAGGTTGAATTCCTCTGCTAAGTACATGTAATTCAATGCTAGCTGCAAAACAAGGAAAGCATACTGTGACCGCTTCAACCCACAGATTCCGGTGAAGGTGCTTAATGGTGCAAAAATGCCGTACATGCACTCCGACTGACATCAGTGAGGATTGGCCAAATTCAAATAAGCAGGAACATGTCCACTGTGTAATCACCATGATGTGCCACCGTTTGCTAATAAATTGCTATGGGGATACTGAAAAACACAAATAATATTTTATATTTTTATGTTTTATATGATTGAGATATATATACACATACATACATATCTTAATCATATAAAACGATTTTTCCTTCTTTTTTTTTATTTTACATACCCGTAACTTTGGGTGAAGGCTTTATGAAGAATGGACTAGAAATGTCAAAAACGACATTAAATTCTTGTTCCATTAATTTAGAGATTAGAATATTAGCCACATATAATATAGCATTGTAATTCTACTGTATATATCTACATGTATATTCATATCATTATGATTACTGATTACTGTTACAGTACACATCATGGTTTGGGGTTTTATGTATAAATGTATACCATGTATAACAGTGGTGTATTATTCTGGGATGTCCCTTCACTTTTAATAAGAGCCATATTTAACTAACTATAGTAAATGCAATATTTGATATCTTGAATGATTTGAAGTAACTAGAAGTAAACAGAAAACGACAGTACATATACAGATGTCAATATTGCTTTTCTGACTTGTCCCCATGGCTAAGGGCTAATCCCAAGAGAGTAGCTTATCTTTCCACTCTCTTTCCCCCTTTAACTCATTAACTCTTTACATTCTAGTGCCTGCTTCTTCAACAACTGACTGGACCAGCTTACTCTCCACACACAAGTGTGTTTTGCACCATATGCTGCATTATCTGTGTTCATGCGTGGCGTACCGTATGACTGCACTCATACTCATAATTCAAACTGCACAATGGGTGAACAGCTATATCACCCACTTCATCCACAGGTACCAGGCCAATACCCTGCTGGATGGGACATTAGAGGGGAGGAAATAATAAATCTGACCCAAGCCAGGAACACATCTAGTGTGAAACAGACTGTATGTGGTCAATGACAGAAGGTTTTAAAGCGTATAAGCTAATTATAAAGGACATTTTTATATCGGTATATACTTTTGCATTTACATATTTAATATTATTATTATTAGTAAAGTTTTTGAGGGCCTGTTTTTAGTCATTAAAACTGTACTTGTCTGGTTGCACCATTTTCCTGACTGGTTTTGCCACCTGACTTCTCAGCCTAGATTCAAATTAAACAGGAGACACCTCGAAGACGTTTTGGTTTGATTTCATATTAGACAAAAATTAATGCCAAATGATTATTTCGAACCCTCTCTAGTTAATCTACAATCAAGCTTAGAACTGTTTTCATCTACCTTCACTGGATATGCCCTCCAGTACATATGGCGTAAGCAAGCAATTGAGCAATACCTTGAACATGAAACACTGTTCTCATGACCCTTACAATAATTCAGAAGAACCTGTACTGTGTCCTGCCTCAATATTACCCTCTGCTACAGGACACAGATGTTTGCCATGGCTCTGGACAGCGCTGAGTGTCGTAGAGACGTAATATATAGTATGAACTATTTTCCATTCGTATCAGCTCACAGGGAATAGGGTGGCCATAAAGGCGGTCCTAATGAAAAAGAGATAACTTCATTTATGGCTTATCTCTTTGTTTTCTCAGGGTTCACGGCGTCGGTGGGCCCAAGCTGCTTCGCCCAGCTGTTTCTTTGTGTCACGGAGGAGCTCCCTTTGGGGGAACTCCTACGCTGGTTTTTCAGGCCACAAAATTTACACGGATCAGGGTCCACATTCCAGCCCTCACTGCTCCGCTGAGCTCGGAATTCCATGATCTAATATGGGGTCCAGACAGAAGCGCATGTTCCAACCGTCTTCCGCCAGCGGTCCCCAGGCACTGGTGACTAGTAACTGATGGCTATGAGCATTCAACATGAATTAGCCCCTCCATTAAACGTCACATACCGATATTCAGTTTCTTCATATTTCAGTCGGTACAAGCCATCACTAATCAGCTCCTAGTTACAAGGCAGGTACTTCCCTAATCCAATCTCTCAATTATCTGTTCATGATAAACATCCTTTCAAGAACTGACTGGGCAATGGATGGCTATGTAATGCTGTGTCATTCAAAGGAAAGGATCAGACGTGGAGAAACAGACCTATTCTGCTTTCATTTAGAACAGGATTTCCACCCATTTCAATATGTCTCACCATAAGAATGAATATTTTACTACCATGAAAGCGCGTTAAAGCCACCAGGGGCTAGAAGTAGAGAAATTCAGGGTCCATGCCACACAATAGACCCTGACAATAGAACAGGTTTTCAGGTAAGCTTAACTCCAACAAGGAATGCAGTAAATGACTGCCATGCACTGCAACCTGACCCCTTACAAAGCAGATGAACTTTGATCAGTGTCATTTATTTACAGCGGCTCATCAAACCCTCTCTGGGAATTCCCTGCTGATGACAGTGGACTGACACCTGTCACTGATTCACTCCGGCCCTAGTGATACAGTTCAGCTTCCAACGAGAGCTACGAAACGAGGACCCTTTCTACAGGCAACAGTGTTCACGAGGTTTCATTCAGAGATGCTTCATATCCATCTGTAACAGGTTTATTAAGAATAACAGCTGATGGTAAATAGAAAGCACAGCTTTATCTCCCAAACCCAGGTGGTATTGGTCACGGCACCAACATTTCATGTGTTAACTTCACTCCCAACAAAGTATATTAAGAAAAAATCTTATTTTGAGCCGAAATCCTGACTTTTAACTAATATCAGCATGCCATTTCTGGATGGAACTGTAAATAATAGTAAGCTGTTTAAAGCCAGTTTTATACCTTTATTTAAAATCCAGATTTATATTGTTTAGGTAAATGTCACTTTTCATGTATACAGTTCTGCTAAACTGGAGACCGTATTCAGATTTTACGCACTGGAGCTAACAGAGATTACATAATTCAGATATTAGTGAGTTAAGATATACGCTCATCAGATTAACCCTCAGTCAAGAGTGTTTCATAATGGGCGTGTGGCAAAGACGACATTTAGGTTGTCTATTACAGTTTGCATTATTGGTCTAACATATACAGGTAAATAACATATATACATGTGAAGGAGACAGACAGCGAGCGAGAGAGAGAGGGAGAGGGGGAGAGAGAGAGAGATGGACTTCGCAGAGTCTTTATATCTAGCCTTTTGAGATGATTTGTTATTAACACTACATACTCTATAAACCTATTTTGGCTTTGGATAGGGAATTAAGTGGCTATATTTGTGTGGTAGGTGTGGAGACCCCTGGCAGCCATCACCACCACTATAAAGTCATCAGGGTTTCCCTGCAATCAACCATTTCACACCAAAACACTGAAAGACCCCCGTTACAGGCCGATTAGGTAGAAATTCTAAAAAGTCGGTGGAGTGTCCTTTTACTGTCACACTGAGACTCCCGGCTCCTCCGTCAGAGGGCGCTCTCTCGACTCCACACAGCGCGCCTCTATCGCCTCAACTTTCTGTCAGCGTGCTTAACTCGCCTAGAGAGCCGTCACCACTTCACCACTCCCGCGTCACCGTCCCCGAAACCCCGGGCTCGCCTCGGGCCAGAGAAAGAAGCTTTACTGAGAGAAAGTTTGATTCACACACATCCACAACTTTCTCAACTGTGCTCGCCTGTCACTCAGTTAGCACAGGCGCAGCGCGGCTAGCTCCTCTCAGGCAGCCAGTCCACCTGTGCTCCACCAAACTGAGCAGAAACTCAGTAACTACATTCACAGGCAGTAATAAAAGCTCGGTCCAGAAACAGCTCTCTCTCTCACACACACAAACCACTTCTACGCGCTGCCACACTCCCCTGTATTTCAAACACCTAGACCCGAATCACCTCAGCAGCCACCTGGAGAAGCAGCTAACTAACTCACACACCTGGGGCATCGTTCTTTCCGGCGTTCTGTCCGTTCTTTCTGCCCTTGCCGCCTTTTCCACCTTTCCCACCTTTCTCGCCTTTCCCACCTTTCCCAGACATCCTCGGGTTCGTCTTTGCTTGTTCGGCTTCAGGGAGCTGCTCCGGTTGTGTCTGTAGTGTGTGAGTGAGTTCCTCAGGGTTGTTCAGGGTGGGAGCTCTACACCTACTCCGGCTAACTGCTCTCCGGCAGCCCCGCTCCCTCCGCCTGAGTTTTACAGCCCCAAAAAGAGAGGCGGGATCTCATCCACAAGTCATCCACTGCAACAGGTCAAATTACTCTAGCTGCCCAGATCAGTGATGGAGCCCACACACATCTAACCTACAGTCACACATCACACCACTTTCAGAGCCTGGCTCGCAGATGAAGTTGGAAAGTCATGGGAGTCAAAGCTGTGATCGTTTCAAACTCGTCAGAATAAACTTTAGAGGAGAAACCGTGCACTGGGAATCAAAATCAGAACTTCCTTAATTAAATAATAATATTAGAAATAAACTCCATAATAAATAATAATAGAAACAATAAAAATAACTATAATAATAATAATTATAATAATAATAATAGTAATAGTAATAGTAATAGTAATAGAAATAGTAATAGTAATAGTAATAATAATAATAATAGCAATAATAATAATAATAATAATAATAATTATTATTATTATTATGTTCTTTTTGTTGTTATTTAATACTTTAATAGTACTAATAATAATTATAATAGTAATAATAACAACAACATATTCATAATTATAAATAATAACAGCACATTTGTAAACAAACTGAATCTGCTTTGGTTCAAATACCCCTAAGAAACAGGCATCACTGTATTTAAAGGCAAATTCCAAAGTTTTTAAAAAAAATAAAATAATAATTCAATCCTTGAGATCCTTGTAGACAGGCTCACGCAACAGGGTTGTAAACCTCGTTGTGTCTGTACAGTGGTGGTTATGGGAAGGGGTAACTAAAATGGATATAGCCATGTCATATACCACACAACACCAGCAGTGAACCTACACGTGTCTCTCTGGGTTTCTATATGTGCTGTATATGTAACGTGTAATGGTAATAAAGCAGGGATGATCTCCAACTACTGCCCTGTACAGCATCATACCATTACCCATGCCATTTCACTACGAATTCATTAAATAAATAGATTTGAGACATCACAGAATCATCATGACCCAGGATGCCGGGCAGCATAACGCTTTCATGGAATGTCTTTCTGTAAGGGAGCTTTCAGACGTCTGGCTCCCATCACCAGCACTGTGAACTATTCATACTTCCGATTCTAGAGCAGGGAGTTTCTCATCAAACCCGCTCGACTGACTTTGTTTACATCTCCAGCGTCTTGTTATGTGGAATTCTTTAAGTATCAGTGGAGTTCCCCTGTAAATGCCACCTGCGTCTCAACACGGAGGAACACACTTCAGTATTTACGACCAGCTCACGTCCGTAAAGCCAAGACAAACAGGGTACCCCCAGTGCCAGGGTTAAGAAACACTGGGCGAGACAATGTGAGATGGTTTATGAGGCAACAGACCAACAGGTCTCACACTAAAGTGACAGACGTGTGATCCATCTATAATCCATACTGAACACCGCCACTATATATCTCCACCAGGTCAGTGACAGATGGGACTGGGAGCTCAATGGAAACCGTACATCCAGTGTTGCAGCACATTAGCTTTAGCATTAGCTCACATCTGAAGAGGCAGCCTTCGTTACTCAGGTAACTTCGAACACAGAAACTACTGACTTCCAGTTTAATCGTATCTCAAGCATATTTCTCTACTTGCTCCTAAATTCTGTGCCCCAGTGCTCCCTCAACACTCTGTAACTCTGGCCACCACAGTCGCTAGCTCACGTCCCAGCATGTAGCTGTAGAGGTTCCTAATGGTGTCCCGTGAATATTCACACCCAGTTCTGGCTGATTTTGTGGGATGGATCTTGGCGCTGACCACGGTGTCTCCACATACGGATTCATGGGTCACCTCCATCAAGACAAAAGCTGGACTCAGTACTGAAAATGACCGGCTGCATTTCGAGTTACTCTGTGACAGTCTGGCACGACACCACTGCCGTCTTTGGCCACACTGACGTGGCGTAAGGCAGCCAACGTAACCGTCTGCGTGCATGTAGTCCTGCGTCGTGCTGCTGCCTGCCAATGGTGCTGCACTAGCAGGATGACTCATGGAGGGCATCACTGCTCACTGAATGTCCGCGATGGTGGCTGTTGGGTCAGTCCATTACAGCAATAAGGCCCGTCCTTGCTTACCTCACATGCGCATCTGAGTGTGAAACTTGAATCATACGCATGTCTCATCATGTCAACCCTGCCCAAGTGTCATTCCTGCCGGCTGATTCCCTCTGGGCGCAGCTTATGTGCGATTATGCTTTTGATGATGTGTGTGTGAAAGCTATTGTATACGGGATATGACAGAATGATTTGTAGAACATCTGCATAGTGTAACACCACACATTACATCACATACAAGTTTTGCTTGGTTCAGTTTCAGTTTAGAGTCTTAAGCTTAAACTGCGGTTCACTGTTCATTGCCTTGAATACGATTGTTGGTTGGATTGCACACACCTCTGCTTGAAGCTGACCTTCTTCTATTTGCATATAGTTTTGTCTTTTTGGTCTTTGGTCCACTATTGGCCTCTCCACTGCAAAACATTTGGGCACCCCTGTCCTAAAGGTAGGTTTCCCAGCAATGACCTTGACCCCTTAACCCACCTGTTCAGTGTAGTATATGACCCTGTGTTCATTAGATAACGGGGGATTATGGTTTAGATGAAGATCAGGCTCCTCAGGGTTGCATATTCACTGGCTGTTGTTCATTTGCACAAGTGTTGTACTGTACTTTGTGTAGCTCCTCTCAACCGAAGCTGCCACAGAACCCACTTCCAGCATACTGGAACTGTGATTGCGGTTCCATTTATCTAATCAGCATGTGTCGTTAGCATGGCTATGTAACTGACATTTTCCCATACAGTTTACAAACTGCGGGACCAGTGAAAACTAGCGAAGCCATCAAAGTGGATGACATTGTTCTTTTTATGCTGACAATGAGTTGAGTCATATCCCATTTTCCGTTTGACGACAGCACTTAACAAGATCAGACCTGCTATCAGAAACCCAGGCGGTGATACTGAAGATTCCAGGCTTTCACTGAGATGTCTACAGTGAGTGGATCTGAACTCTGTGTGTGTGATAAAATACTTTCCCCCAACTTTTATCCCCTCCATCTGTGGTCAGTAAAAGTGTGGGTCAGGCCGGGTAAGGTGTTCCTGTGGTGTCCCCCGAGAAGTAAAAACTGCGCTTCTGATTCACTATTTGTTTGAATTCTAAGCGGAGCACGAGCACACGCCATAATCTGTGCTCTCAGATGATTTATGCATGCATATTTTCACTCTCAGTAATTCTGCGCATAGTTGCCTCGCTTCAGATTTAATCCTCAATCTTTTCATCGGAGCAAGCAGTGGCATGTTTCGTCAAAGTCGTGAGAAAACAGCTACTCTTTCTAACTGCCTGTAATTCCTGGTGCTTCTTTAATCTTCCTGTTCAGTTTCACTCCGTGGGTGTACACTGAAACCTGGAGCGAGTGATAAACGAGACCCGACCAGGTAGACTGTGCAAAAGGAGGACGTACGGTGGGTGGGGGTGGAGGTGGTGGTGCGGACTAGAGGAGATCCCATCCCCATTCAGAGAATCCTTCTTCCTTGGCAAACACTGATGTGTCACAAAGGAACGTGGGTAGGTGATTTCAGAGTGAGCCAAAGCTGAGGAATGTGCGGGCTCGTAGAGGGCGCTGGGGACACGCGACGCAGCAGAGCTGGGCTCAGGCGTGAAGGGCAACAGAGCATGTGTTAACAAAACCAGAACACGGTTCCCTCCCAAAGCCTGCAAGGAGAGCACGGGTTACGTGGGAGGAAGGACTACTACTGAAGGACACGGATGGATTACAGGAAAAATCCAGCTTTTTTTTTTTTTTTTTTAGCCTGATCTCAATCTTCCACATCTGTAGTGTATGATACATTACCCGGGTCAGTGCTTTAGACCCTTTGGTTGACCATTTGGTACAGATTCAAAATCAGACGCTACAATAAAAAACAAGCGTTTAATAAGACAAACTTTAAAACTTATACCCGAAATAGAGGTTCTGCCTCGTTCTTGGTAAATAAGCCCCCAAAAATACTGGCAAATTGATTCCCTTAAAATTCCAGGATAAATGTAAAGTTATATGACGGATATTAAAAGGATGAATAATAATTAAGCAGTATAAATGTATATATCGCTGAGATGCAGTGACATGCTAAAAGAGTCCAAGTGTAAGATGTAGGGCGACCTGTTAGCAGAAAGGAAATACAGTATATCGTCGCTGTCCAAAGAAAATCATGTATCTCCATTTTTGTCGCTTTTTACTTTTATGCCTAATTTGATCACATGATATGATGTTTACACTGTGTGGAAATTTCGTTAAGTATGGACCAACAGTAATGGCCCAAAACAACTTGGTAAGACGTCTGGTTCCATTGACTTCCATTCAAATTAAATGAGCTTTTTGGCCTCCCCTGTAAAGTTGCCGTTTTGGAGATACCTGTTTTCCTTGGACAGCGACGATATACAAAATATAGTAATATAGTACACACATAGTATAGTAGAGAAACTTTTTCAAACTGTTTTCATTAGTGTATGATCACCTGTAACTACAACTCAGTGCGTTTTCATGAGCTTAGAATGAGCCCATCATATCTACACAGGTGTGGACTCTCTTCCAACGGAGTTGCAGTGTTGCTACAGTAGACCAGAACAGACCACCGCACACTG
Organism: Prochilodus magdalenae; assembly: GCA_024036415.1. Lineage (NCBI taxonomy): Eukaryota > Metazoa > Chordata > Actinopteri > Characiformes > Prochilodontidae > Prochilodus > Prochilodus magdalenae. The sequence goes on from JAMWET010006286.1 coordinate 699,630, forward strand.
GCTGCAGAGCATGACTTTCACATCACATTATAAAGCTGAAGCAGCAGCTTGAGTTTATCTGCGCCATAGCAGCTCTGTAGAAAGAAGAGTACTGGTTGGAATACTGAAGTACTGAAGAGTACTAGAGCAGCTCTGTGCATACAACTCCAGGTAGCACATTTTGAGCACTGAAATCTCCTAACTACTGCCAGCATTAAAACTATGCGGTTGATGTCGACTTCTCATTCACCAGTATCTCATTAACATCAAAGAAGAGAAAACACAAAGAAGGAAAAGAAAACCGGACCAGTCACAGAAACCGAGGGTACAGCAGGTTCTAGGGAAGGGAGGGGTGGGTGGGAGTTTCAGTACATTGCAATACATTGCAATGCAATCTCACTGCTAGAGGTTACACATACTGGTTTTGGCTAAAACTTGTTTTTTAAAAGCCATTAATGCCAAGCATTCGGCATAGAAGCCGAACGGACAAACTCATTTTTAAAATTATCATCAACAAAAATACACATTAAGATTTAGAAGACCGGAACTGGTTCATAGGTTGTTCTGCAGAATTAATAAATGAGCTATACTGGTGTTGAAGGTATCATGGCTCCTGCTTCTCTATAAAATGCACCATACATTGCAATGATTAGATTGTGCTCATTACCAACATTACTCCAGTATATATATATATATATATATATATATATATATATAAAGTGCTTTACAGACAGTAATGGGACACACACACACACCACACATATATTACTACTAAAGCATCATGGCGAATGAAGACATTGTTTGCTGAAGCATATTGACAGATTAAAGTGGAAGAACATTGAACTTTAAAGGAATAACTGCTGGTGAAGGTTAGATGTAATGGTTTGAAGCAGCATCTTGCTGTATGCATGTATGCTAAATGGATCGACTTAACCATTAGGGTTACGAAAGGATATTGATGGAATTAATGAGGTACGGGTTTGACATCTAGAGGGACGCATTAGAGAAATCTAAGTTAGGCGTGATCTGCAGGAACACGTTCATTGTTTTGTTTTGGTAAATAATCCCCTAAACTGCTGGCAGTCGCATTCACTTACAGAACCAAGGCAAGTGGAACGTTCACTGAAGCATACTGATGGCGTGAGGCAAAACTTTTAAAAGTGCTCAAAGATTTATCTCTGCTAATCCTAACCTCCTGCAGTGTATTCAGAGACTTGATATTTGTCCCACTGAACCCGGATTCAAGTCTGCACCCAGAGTAGTAAGCATTTATTACCGATCTGTTTAATCAGAATGACAGTGAGAAGCAGCTGGTGAAGTGACAGGCGCGTGAAGTATAGTCCTGTTCATTTGTTGGTTTGGTTTGAATAGAATCAGCTTGGTGAGATCACATGTCAGCCATACGCAACAACAGAAACCTCAGGAGAGTGGATTAACCAGCAGAAATAACAGTTTATTAAAGGTTACTAAGAGTGACCTGCAGCCATGTGCTTCTGTCCTCCCCTAGTGTGAGGTCCAGTGGATTCATTTACCCAGTGCTGAGCACTATAGGAATAAAGTCTACTGAACAGCACTGATGGAAAACCACACTTACACCACACTTACACATCACTGCTCCATGACAGGATGTGCGGGATGTAGACTTCCCAGAGAGTTAGATAATGCTGGAGTGCGCTACAGCCCTGACTGAATTCAGATTCTTTTTTCTACAGTGTAGGAATCAGTCGAATTATATATCGCATTCTTCTGATTCCTATCATTGAAACCTTTTAGGCTTATTTAGTTATTAATGTTCAGTTGCATTACGCAGTATACTACATACAACAGCTGAACATTAATTACTTTGCAGGAGAAAGAGCTTTTAATGTAAGACAATAATGTCAGTTTAGAACTCACCCTTACTAATACTAATTCTCTATTTCTAAAAATAGATTAAAACAGATCATATGTTTTTGAAACAGTATAAATAGGGGATTGTGTTTTCAGATTATGGTCAGAGTTACAAAAGTTATAAAAGACTCTGTATCTAGCAGGTGTAAAGATCAAATGATGATGCATTATTATGAAGGTGGACGATCAGCCTCATTGATTTTGGAATCAATGCTCATGCATTAGAATCAATAGTATGTGCTATTTCATTTGGAGAAAATAAAATTCTTGGGCAATTTGGGGGAGTGCATTAATTCCGGAAGCATATCGGCATCATATATATACAGGGGTTGGACAATGAAACTGAAACACCTGTCATTTTAGTGTGGGAGGTCTCATGGCTAAATTGGACCAGCCTGGTGGCCACTCTTCATTAACTGCACCAGTAAGAGCAGAGTGTGAAGGTTCAGTTAGCAGGTAAGAGCACAGTTCTGCTCAAAATACTGCAATGCACACAGCATTATGGGTGACATACCAGAGTTCAAAAGAGGACAAACTGTTGGTGCACGTCTTGCTGGCGCATCTGTGACCAAGACAGCAAGTCTTTGTGATGTATCAAGAGCCACGGTATCCAGGGTAATGTCAGCATACCACCAAGAAGGACGAACCTTCATCACGTAGTGACCTGGCCACTATCCTGCAAGAAGAATGGCTTAAAATCCCTCTGACCACTGTGCAGGACGCAGTATATGTCATTCCCAAGACGAACTGACGCTGTATTGGCCGCAAAAGGAGGCCCTACACCATACTAATAAATGATGGTGGTCTAAAACCAGGTGTTTCAGTTTCATTGTCCAACCCCTGTATATATATATATTACTACAGCATCGTTATTTATATTTATAGAAATATATATATATCTATATATATATATATATATTACTACAGCATCGTTGTTTCATTTGGAGAAAACAAAATCCCTGAGCAATTTGGGTGTGCGTTGATTTTGGAATCATATTAGCATCTGATATCGGATAGATGTTTAGGTTCTGCTGGTATTTCAACCTAAAATATTTGATCATATATTGATTTTACTGTGGAGGAGCAGAACACACCTGGATAAGGCTGGCTTACTGGGCTAAAATCTCCATGTGTATAATAATTTGTGCACTCGTAGCCCAACTCAGATAAATGTTTATTTCTACGTAAAGCTAATCCAGGTAAACGTACATTGCGTAATTGTTTATGTATCGGTATCAGCGTCAGCAGATGCGTTCATGAGTAGTGTTTGATGTTCGCATTGGCCCACAATTCCCATATCGGTGCAGCCCTAGTTTTTTAGCTGTTTGCTCCTTTTCTTCCTCCACACTGATTTGATCAGATTAACCCAGTCTGTTAATCACCCTTCGATTTTATTCTCCTCAGCGACAAGACAGAAGCGCAGTGAAGCATGATTTTGTTCTGTCCTAACCAATGTAAACATTTTCTCAACACGGTAAACACTTTCTTCCTGTGCTACCTTAAAACGTCAGTGTTTGCATGAGAGCGAGGGAGCGAGACACAGTTTAGATACATGACATCAGTCCACTCGTAACATCTGCATATAGGAGGGTTGGACAGATCCCGTCAGAGAAAGCAATTTAGAGGAAACGCTGAAGGGGGAAAAGTGTTTGTGGGGTATGCTTTAAAAATCCCAGGAGGAAGAGAATGTGTGGAATAACATACTGGACTGACAACACAGAAACCGACAGAGACACATAGCAGACGGAAGTTAGGACTAAATACGCACGAACAGCAAAATACGCATGATTCCACATATCCCTGTCACTCAGGGACGCACAATGACACAGTCTCAGGCAACAGTTTGGACAACACTAGTATTACATTACATGTGTTGTTGATTTTCTGGGTTACCTCATCTTCTACAGAGACATCTGGATCAACGACTTATATTTATTTTTGTTCTTTGTAGTTATAGAGTTTATAGTTATGTAGTTATGCTGTATAATGCTTAAAAATCTAGAAGGTTTTCCTATAACATTCCTATAATATTCCTGTAGTGCTGTCTTATAATAGTCTATAGGCCATAACTGGGTAGTGCCCTGTAGTGGCTGAAGTCAGTTGTCTGAATATACAATACAAGTCTCTCTAGTAGATTCCTGAAAACCGTATAGTACATTCTTATGGTACAAGTCCTGTAGAGAGCACTGTGGGGGGCTATGGGGGGTTTCAGGGTTATTAATAAATTCCAGTAATTATCAAAAAAGATAACTTTCTGTAAGCACACCTCAGCTGCAAATATAATTATGAACTTTGTTTTAACACCCACCATTTCTGAACTACGCTCAGCTCACCAGACAAAAAATTAGTCACCAAGCGTGTTTAAGGTGGTAGTAATTTCAGGCTCCTGCAGATGGCGATGCACGGGAATGACGGAGCTATAAATGCCTGTGGGGTGTGAGTGACGGGATTCATAGATTGAGAAGAGGTGCTACAGTGCAGTGGATGTTGATGCATGATGATGATGGCATAAAGAAGAAAGTGAAGGAAGTAGCTGAATCTGCAGATGTATGGAAGCATACGGCCATATGGGTCTACCAGCAGTGGCAGGAATCCAAGTCTTCAGGGAATTCTCTGAATTGTTTCAGGGAAGGCATCCATCAAATCTGGCCCAAGTGCTCAATTCTTTGATGTAAGAGTGTCTGAACATTGATGTAGCCTACATCCAGAAACGTGTCCAGTTCATGCTTGTGGAGGTGTTAGGCACAGGTGACTCATTTTCTGCCCAGTGAGCTTCTTTGCTAGTGGGGTTTGTATAACGTACCCCATGGGTTGGGGTACCTGTAACAGAGTTAAGGGCTAGCTGTAACAGTCTTTAATGTATGTAGATGTACATAGTGTGAACCAGACTAACTTTCCAAACTAAACACAGAAAATCTATTCAACAAAATAAATATGTTTAGAGAACACTGGCTGTTTTTATTTATACACTGTTGTCTGTCCTTCATCGTCTTTAAGCAGCTTAGTTGTAAGACTGCGGTAAAACTAACCCTGCAGTGTGGAGGCTGTACTGAAGTCTGGCTCCCACTTTGTAATGGTTATGAATGAGACACCAGAACAGAGGTTAAAATAATACAGGCACGAATCCTGCGACAACTCAGTATTCGGAAAGCATGGTAATGAACTAAGACACTCTGATGGTAGGAAAACAGTCCTCAGAGTGAATCTCATTGCTCACCAAAATCCCCTTCTACTGGATACACACATAACTGTTGTCCTTGCTATAAATCTTCAACACTGTGAAAAGGTCATATTGCTCAGGTCCTTACATTGTGCTCCAACAGCTTCTTCAGAAGGACCCAGGAATGCCGCATGGAGAAATGCATGTGTTGCTCATTGCCGCCATTTCCTTTAACAATAAGGGAACGGGATAGTGCGTAAGCGATGACTCCGTTTCACCTACGCCGAGTCCTCTCATACAAACAGTTTATAGTAGTGAGTTCAGGGCACTTGGGGGAACCTAAAGTTTCCAGAGGACTTTTCTGAGAAATTGCAGCTTTTCAGGAGTGCAGATGGTACAAACACGACGCCTACATGTGAGACCTTCAACCCATCCCCACCACCATCACCCAAAACACACAGGGTAATCATCGTCTAACAGGTAGCATTAACCAGGAGGAGAAATCAGCACCTCTACACATTTCAAAGACTTACTTCTAATTTTATTCTCATTTCTTCTTCTTAAGTCACTTATTACATCATTGTTTTATAATAATATAATTAACATAATTAACTAATAATTAATTTAATATTTTTGAGTTTATTTTATAATGAACTGTTGAACATTTACACATGACATTTTAACATCAGCTAGATTTTTTGGCTGATGTTTTTTTGGGATATAAAAGGCAACATTTATGTGGAAATGACACATAATAATGTACGTTTATCCGTGTGTAAGTGAACAGTAGTGCCACCGAGTCGCTAATGCTGATTCTCGTACAGTCCAGAAATGTTGACAATGATAAAATTACACACGCTGACAGATCTATACTATAGCTTCCATAAAACAGCATGTTATTTTTCGCTTCATCCTTTCCTGCAGTTTCTAGGAGGGGCCACTCATTCATCTCCATTCAGACCTTTCCTTCTCCATATAAAGCCTGTTTGAACTTGAACAGACAATAAAGCCATATCCTTCACTGACTGCCTGCGCTCATTTGGCTTCGACTCCACCTGAAACTTCTAATTCCACTGAAGTGGGAGCATGTGGGGTCCTCATTCAGAAGAGCACTGATGCAGAACAAAACCTGAGGAACCCTCAGAAATGGAGGATATCATGGCAAATGAATTCCACCTAACTGGAAAAGACTTCATTCAAGAATATGTAACCAGATCTGCCTGTTGTGTAAGGCCAAACATTCTGATGATGGGAAAGACTAAGGCACGTTCTACACTGGACAGGCAGGGCCTCGAATATGAAGGGTTAACAGTGTCTCCCACGATCTTCCAATCTTCATATCTTATCTTTTTACTTTTTCCCTTCTGATACCTGATCCATAAATATGAGCTGATACTGAATACTGATACCTGAGTACTGACAACTGTATCCAACCTAGTTAACCTATAAGACCTGTTATTATATAATTACATTTTATGAATATTTTATTTTGATAGAATGTATGTCCCAAACAAAACTTTTGGTCAGCTTGACAAAATGGCATCTACTTGTTGAAATATGTATATTAGATGCTTAAAAAATATATATATTTTATTGACCTTTATTATAAATATGTAGTATTTACTACTATTATATAATTTGAAGTAAGTACCATGTTTAACAACTTAAGTAAAAGCAAATTTTTTATAGTACAAAGTATTTTAAACAGAGCTGAACAGTTCTGAGGCGGTCATGCCATTGTTCTGAGAACATTCACCAGCAGTGGGTTTGATTGATCTGTACATTTTCCTCCTTCATGTTTATTTCCTTTTCTCATAAACTCTAAAAGATGCAGATATTTAATTGCTGTGTATGGGTTGATGACAGTTTTGATGGTCTACAGGATTGTGCATGGTTGTTAAGAGTCTCGTTTTCTCTGTATTTCTTTATATTGTTGTGGGCTAGAGGTTAGGGAACCAGCCTTGTGACTGGAGGGTCGCGGGTTCGATTCCCTGAATGGACAGTAACGACTGAGTTGCCCTTGAGCAAGGCACCTAACCCCCAACTACTCCCCGGCGCCGTGGATAGGGCTGCCCACCGCTCCGGGTAAGTGTGCTTACTGCCCCCTAGTGTGTGTGTTCACTAGTGAGTGTGTTTGTGTGTGTTTCACTTCATGGATGGGTTAAATGCGGAGACGAAACTTCCCCACTGTGGGATCAGTAACGGATTAAAATCTTAAATTGTAATTTTTAAGTAACAGTAAAGTAATGAATGAATGGCCGCTATTAAAAACAAGAAGCTAGCAACTAAAGTTCGCCAAACTGTTACCAAAACTTTACAAACTCACACTAAGCCAAAATGGAGCTTCACTTCACATATTATATAATTTGAAGTAAGTACCATTTTTAAAAACTTAAGTAAAAGTAAGTAGTTTATAGTACCAGGTAGTTTAAACAGAGCTGGACAATTGAAAACATTTCATTTTTAGACAGATCTAACTGTCTAGTGTTCACATGGCTCGTCATTACTTATACCCTTATACTCTGACTTTACCAAACTTCACTGTTGTTCATGTTGCCAGTATTAGTGACTTTCAGCGGTTCTCCCCAAGTGTTTATTGTGGCTTGTGGATCCACACTGCGGGCATGATGCTAAGTTCTGTCTACTGGCATGCATGCAGGTGTCGGCATATCAGAAATTGCTTTGTGGTTTCAGTCATTGCTATCAGTATCCCCATCGCTGATATCGATACGCTCTTTAGGTGCCAGTATCAGTAATGATGCAACACTAATTGCTTTTCTGAGTGGGTGGATGAGACCCACCCTCATGATGAATTCTTCCAAATAGTGTATACCAGCAACCGCTACCACTTTCTCTTTTCCAATATCGTAACGGAAACCTTAAGAGTCCAGTCCAGTGTAGTGTATAGAACTGAGGCCAGCCATTTCTTTTACTTTTAGTTCAACTTTTTAAAAGCTTTAATGCTGTAATAACTAGACTGAGCATCGTCTTCGTGTCTCTACACTCTTCGTCCATTTTATCAGCTCCACCTACTATACAAGGTGTACGTATATGGTAAATGGGCCTGATAGAACAGGCAAATAGTGGAGATACAAGGAGGTGTACCTAATGAAATGACTGCTCAGTGTAAATGTAGTATATTAGTTCTCACCATCTAGTGTGTCTGCCAGCTTACAGAGGAAGCTGCAGGGACATTTTTCAAAAACCCTGCAAAGTTCAGTTTCTGATGTTGGTTGCATCTTTGCTTCTCATGATCCAGGTAATCCCAAAGGGACATTCACCAGCAGTGTGTTTGACTGATCTGTACATTTTCCTCCGTCATGTCAATTTCCTCATAAACTCTAAAAGATGCAGACTTGTAAATGCTGCTTATGGGTTGATGACAGTTTTGAAGGTCTACAATGTGGATGGGTGCATGGCTGTTAAGAGTCTCGTTTTCTCTATACTGTTAGGTCATTTTCAAACCCACAGTGAGTAACAGTAAATGAATGAATGAATGGTGGTCTCTGGCTTTTGCACAGTACTGTAATACAGTACACACAACCGCCATTAAAAACAAGAAGCTAGTAACCAAAGTTCGCCAAACTGTTACCAAAACTTTACAAACTCACACTAAGCCAAAATGAAGCTTCACTGGTTAATTTTGACAATGTATTTAGGCGTCCTCACCAATGTACGGTCAAAATTCACCTACAGGCAACTTAAAAATGTAAATGTTTTATTTTTGAATGTATTTTGTGTATTTTGAATTTTAAAATATAAATATATTAAATGTGTCCGAATGCTGTAATGGATGTAAAGGCTTATTTTTCCTTGTATTATATTCAGCATGTAGGCTAACAGTAAATATGCACAAAATTATTTTCTGTTGGAGAATTATATTAATGTACTTTCACTTGGTGTTTAAAAAAAAAAAATACAATATATAATAGCACAAATCAAAAATACTGACATAAGGAAATAAGGCCATTATACAAATACACACATATTAAAATATGCAAATACCTTTATCATATCTTTTATTCAACGTTATATTTATATTTTTTGTTTCTTTTCTATATTTTCTCATGTGTTATGGTATCTATATCTTTGTAAAGCACTCTGTGTTGTATTTAATGTTTTAAAGGTGCTCTATAAATAAAGCGTACTTTCTTTTTAGTGCACATTTTCACAATACAATGTGGTAACATAATACCACAACAATTAATAATTACACATGACTGAGCAGACTTTCCCGAGGCGGTATACATGTAAAGGCCCCACACTGATCACGGTAGAAACTGCTCCGTTTTATGGGATGCCTCATGACGAGCCAGTTTTTGGATTACTCACCGTGTTGTTTTGTTGCCGAAAAATACACCAGCTTCGATAAAGTAAATATTTTCCCGACCTTGCGGCCTGTGAGTGGGAGCTGAACCCAGTGAAAATGCTCCGCAGGTGTATGTTTTTATACCCATAAAAGGTCATTGCGACCAAAAAATCAATGACAAAGACCACAATTAAAGTATCGTATTGTAAATATTATGAGTTGGATGGAGGATAGCATTAAACACACGCTGCGTTCGAGCATTTACTCAGATGAAAAGAGTGGACAGCAGAGGCATCAAAGCCACGCACGCTTTTTTTTTCACACAAAAAGCCAGATGTCGAGCATGATGTGTGTACTTGCCGTAATGGAGTGTTTTTACAAAACGCCGTCGAAAGTGAGGTTGTTTTAGATTGTTTGATAAACACAGTATAGTTCGAGGAAACGCGTACTCGACAAAGCCCGCGGCATATGGAGCTTTAGGGCAACTCATTATACGAGAGTAGCCAAGAAACATCTTCAGATACGCAGTCTCAAGTAACTATGGGATAGCGCTTGGCTTCACCGGGGGCGTGGCTCGCTGGTTTCAAAGAATGGAAAACTATATTTATATTGTCATAGTTATATAAGGAAAGTTCAGTACCTGGAACTTGCCGTGAAACTCAAACACTGTTATCTCCACTATCATTTGCTATAGAGGTCTTTAAAACAGGTTGGACTGTTCGGTAACTAATATTTACACCCTCAGAATTTGCATAGGACAACAACAGAGCAACAGCGACAAAAATGGTGGACGATATAAACATATAGAAATATACCAGTCCAGGATGCAAAGGAGATGTTGGCACTTTTCATACAAGGAACTGGCATGGCTGACGTTTATTTTTAAACAAGACTGGAAACTGGTTTCCTGTTCACCAGCATGCATTTCAAATGTTCCGTTCCACCTTAAATGCTACAGCTTGTACAGGCACCAGAATGCAACTGTGGCAGCATTTAAGGTTCCACATATATGTATCATGATCCTGGACAGCTTTAATTCAAACCTTGGACAATATAGAGCAGCTTCGCTCAGCATTCGACACTGAGAAGGCTTGAGAGAGCAGCAGCTCCACCTTTACTAGCATCTCCACCCCAACAGCAGCCTGGAAGTAGTAGCCATGCTGTGTGATTTTACCAAAGGTTGCTGGCTGAAGCAGGTCATCTTAAACTGAGAGTTTCACATTGTGTTGGTGTTGAGATGGAGAGCAAGTAGCTAGTACGTTACTGACTACTAATCTGACAATGTTAGGATATCTAACTAACCTGCCAGGTACAGGTACTTTCCCAACGTGTACACTTAACAGTAAGCTGTTTTTGGCTCTACTGCATATCCTAACTGCTGTCTGCACCTCAGTTCTAGTACTATCATATTCTGACGTACAGTTCCTGCTCTTGTACATTGGGTGTGTCTCTTACTCTTTATGGACATACTGTATTGTGTCTGTTGTCTTTTTGTTTTTGCACTCTTGCTTATTATTTTTGTATTCCTTTAATTACCGGACTGGAGAAGTAGCCTCACAGTGTTTCGTGGTACTGTAAATCCCTGTATTTTGGAATAATGACAATAAAGTTGAATTGAATTGAGCAGCATAAAGACTCAGCTTATTTCCACCGAGGTTTATTTTAGTTTCCTGTCCGTGTCTGTTTCCACATGCTTCTTCTGTGTGGTCTTCATAGTACCTCACTGTAACCCAGCCAATCAGAGCAGAGCTCAAAACATTCATGAGCTCCTAAAAAAATTATCTAGTTACTTGTGCTATTTCCCATTCATTTTGCACAAACCGCACATTCATACTGTTGTCTGTCGTTTCACACAATAGCGATTAATAAAGAATCAAAAAGATCAACATGTGTTATACTTGATCTCTGTTGAATATTTTAACCCCTGGACCTCAGTTCTGTAAATTCTGTACACTTTTATGCACTGCTGTTCTGGTAAATGCTTAACATGCACTAATGCACTAATGCTTACGAGGTTTAGATCAACCAGTTCTCTGTAATAGCTTAGACGTGCATCCCATTAACCCACAACTGGCAAGTCCATACAGACAGAGTACACCCGGGAAGAGGAATAAGGATGTGTGGTGAAAAGGTAAGGGAGACGAACATGGGCAGGTTCCAGATAAACTGAGGGCCACATTTCTATGGACCATGTTATCAGTCTTGGCCTTACAATGGGAAGGGCTAGTTGAAGGGTGTCACTGAATGTTGGGAGAACAACTGCGTCCTCGGTTTTTCATGCATACTCAAACGACCTGCTAGCTGCCATAGTGCAGAAGGTGTAGAAAGACTGCTGTAGTTTCCCATACAGTGTTGCGTGTACAGTTCTGCCTAGGGGCTGTTTCCAGTGTTTACAGGTCTGATGTTGTTTCGTTTGTGCTTAACAATCTTTCACTGTAATGCAGTGACACAAAGTGTGGACAAAGTACGGCACAAACAGTAACAGCATGAATGTGAACCATATCCAGTCTCATGCAGCCAGTCTCCCACATACGGTTATGTGGAAGTTTGTACTGTTGTAAAAGTGCAGCCATTTTCAACCACTGTAGTCAAAACCAGGAAATCCTTACAGAGGTACTGATATACTGACAGCGCGGCTGAGCACTCTCAGTTTGTAATCAATGACACAAGGACTCGTCATTCTGATGACAGTCATTCATTGACATAAATGCTTATGTTTGGGACATGATCTGAGGATTTAGAGCAAGTTACAGACTTTTGCGGGTGATCCAATGTGTGGTGCTGTTTGTATGAACGGTTCTGAGAAACAGATTGAACATGATGATTCGAGAAACGCACCAAAGCCACTGAGAAAAACTGTACCGTGCTTTAGAACACACTTTATACCAAGATTAAATCAAGTCACTAAAAGATGATTGGCACAGGAGCTGCTTATCTACCCTTTTAAACAGCCATGGGCACGAAAAACTGACGATTTTCAGCAGAGCAGCAAAAGGTATAAAGCAGCACTGTGAACCCTGTAGCAGCAGAAACAGTGCTGCTTCTTGTAGCTAGAATTGCTGTATCAGTTTCAGTTCAGAACTTTTACACCATTGATGGATGAATGTAGGATATGCGGATGGATGGATGGATGGATGGATGAATGTAGGATATGTGGATGGATGGATGGATGGATGGATGGATGAATGTAGGATATGTGGATGGATGGATGAATGTAGGATATGTGGATGGATGGATGGATGAATGTAAGATATGTGGATGGATGGATGGATGGATGGATGTAGGATATGTGGATGGATGGATGGATGGATGGATGGATGAATGTAGGATATGTGGATGGATGGCTGGATGGATGGATGAATGTAGGCTATGTGGATGGATGGCTGGATGGATGGATGAATGTAGGATATGTGGATGGATGGATGGATGGATGGATGAATGTAGGATATGTGGATGGATGGATGGATGGATGGATGGATGAATGTAGGATATGTGGATGGATGGATGGATGAATGTAGGATATGTAGATGGATGGATGGATGGATGGATGGATGAATGCAGGATATGTGGATGGATGGATGGATGGATGAATGTAGCATATGTGGATGGATGGATGGATGGATGGATGGATGAATGAATGTAGGATATGTGGATGGATGGATGAATGTAGGATATGTGGATGGATGGATGAATGGATGGATGGATGAATGGATGGATGAATGTAGCATATGTGTATGGATGGATGGATGGATGGATGGATGGATGGATGGATGGATGAATGTAGGATATGTGGATGGATGGATGAATGTAGGATATGTGGATGGATGGATGAATGGATGGATGGATGAATGGATGGATGAATGTAGGATATGTGGATGGATGAATGTAGGATGGATGGATGGATGGATGGATGGATGGATGGATGGATAGATAGATAGATAGATAGATAGATAGATAGATAGATAGATAGATAGATGCCCAGGCAGCAGTTAGGGGTTAAGTGCTTTGGCTGAAGGGCACTACAGTCATGTACTTTTGGTTCAGGAAATCAAACCGGTGACCCTGCCGATCACAACATTGGTTCCCTAACCCCCAGCCCACAACTGCACCTATGTGACTATGTGAGGGATTCTGCCAATCACTAAAACAGTACCACAAATGGTTCTTTGTGTAATGGAGTAACGGAACCACAGTTTAAGATAATGGAGATAAAGAACCATCATCTAATCCTAACCTTTAAACTGAGCAGGGCGAGAAGCATCATCAAGGACCCTTCTCACCCTAACCACGAACTTTTTACCCTCCTTCCATCCGGCAGGCGCTACAGGAGTCTTCGCTCCCGCACCAACAGACTCAGGAAGAGCTTCTTCCCTGAGGCTGTGACCCTGCTGAACTCCACACCGTCACTTTAGTCACTTATTGGCACTCACTGCACTGTACTGTCACTTTGCACTACTCATTTTGCACATCTTTTTTAAATTTCATACCTGTACTGTTCTATTTATATTCGCAATTCTGTTCATATTGCACTATTTATACCTGTAGTTATTGCTTACACTGTTACAACTTGCTCATCATATGCTGCTCTCTGCAATCTTGCATTTCACTCCTTACTGTATATATGTATAGTAAAACATATTCTATTCTATATACCACCCCCTTATCCCACATTCTGTGTACACATACATTCTATATATTTATTTATATACCACCACATGTACAAAAATCTCAATTGTCAGTCATTCTGTTTTGCACTTTATGTAAATAATAATGTATTTTGCACTTCTGGTTGGATGCTAACTGCATTTCATTGGCTTTGTACCTGTACTCTGCACAATGACAATAAAGTTGAATCTAATCTAATCTAATCTAATCTAAAGAACCTACAGACAATGTAAAGATTCTGTAGCACAATATTCCAGATTTTTATGACGGGCACTCAGTGTTGCATTTCCATGACATAATCCTTTACAATAGCCAAATGAGGTGATTCACACCTGACAGCAAAACATGCCCTCATTCAAATATCTAATTACCTAAACAAATACTATAATAAATTTGGATATCCATATAGTCAAATAACCTCCCTCACCTTCCCTATGGTTCCCCCAAAGACTGTGAAACACTGATAGCAGTATGAGGGTACTTCCTAGAACATGATGTGGATATGCAGAGGCTTTCACCCTCACCATCTCATTTACAAAAAGAGTTCTCTAAAGAACCATTCACTGAAAGGCTCTGCAGGGAACCAAAACTGGTTCTTCTATGACTTTTAGGAAGTGTGTAAAGAGTGGTGACACACACATATCAGGCAAAAACTACATAATTACACAATGTTAGTGAAATTTAAACAACACTGTGGGCCACCAAATGCGTGCACAGACGGAGGTGCATACTTGAGAAGCGTGGAGATCAGTCACAGTATGAGTCTCTTAACCTCGACTGAAAGAAAAAATCATTACACGCTTTATATGAGGAGTTCTGGAAGGTTCTGGAAGGCTGGAATCTAACAGAAACCTCAAGCTGAAGCTGAAAGATCGGTCCCAGGATCCGGTCCGGAATGTTCTGCTCACTTTGAGTAATGAACATGAACTTCCAACATTCAGGGTAAATTTCCAGTCCACTCTTTTCCACTAAAGGTCTTCGTAGTTTTGGAGAAATATTAATAAAAATTTCCTTCCGATGGAAATTCACATGGAGCATTTCCAAAGTCAGCAGGTGTACTGTCCTGCTGCCAGCGTTCCTCAAACATCGAGTTTATGAAGGAGAACACAAACAGCATGCAGGTCAGCCACTGCCTCATGTGCTTTCTGCTGCTCCACTAAATTCTAATGGCAGAATTATGATAATTGCTGCAATGAATCCAGTCACAATTCAGGGTCATAACCTCCCCCGCCCCATGGCATCACCATTTCGGCCATGCATTAGGCACTACAGGTCGGACACGGGCAGGTCCACACTGAGAGTGGACCCGTTCTCTTATGTTACGTCGTCCCGCTACAATCATCGATTAACTGCCTGCAATACTAGGCGTCACCACGGAACGTCCATTTATCCGGAATAAATTTACACAAATAAACAGCAACTCAGGAGTCACCGGGGAGTCAGCGGGCAATCAGCGTGAGCACAGATGAATCATCCATTTGCGGTTTAATGCTGATCATATCCTCAAGGTGAAGTGTAAACATGCATATGCAGCAATGAACTATTTATATAATACAAAGCCACCTCTTCACATCGTGTCAGAGCTCTGTGAGGTGGAAACCTCTGATGAATAAATCATATAGAACTTTAAAATAATGCTGCCAAAAAGGGGCTTTCAGGAGTGATGTCAGAGAGCCATCACTTCTGCTTCCCTATACGGTGGTTCCGTGTAGGATTCCTCAAAGGTCAGTCTTTGTAAATAAGCAGTGAGAGGAACCTCATTAAAGCCCACATGATGGAGTGGTTCTATACCAGTTTAAGGTATTTCCCATTAGGTATCATTTTAAGAAAGTATTTTTACAGCTTATACAGTATACCACCGCTGTCAGAACTTCTGTCTCCAGAATGGTAACTTTGCAGGAGCAAGAGGAAACTTGACTAATAGAAATTAATGCAACATGATTTTTTGTCCCCAGGTCATTTTGGAACATTAGATTATAGACTTTTAACAGTAACCAAACTGTTCAGACAAAAACATTGAATACAGCCACAGAAAGGGTTTTTGTGTGATCATGATGATGCTAATTTTAAATTATCACTTAGGTATTTAACACTTGGGAAACTTCAATCAAGGTCTTTACGTTACTTCACAAACTGTTCTGAGAAAACCACGTTCAGCACAAGATCAAACTGCCGCTAGACTCTTTTGTGTGGAGAAACCCTGGAGAAGAACTCCACCCAGCCTGCCATGAGAGTACTGTAAAGCACTGAGATAGAAACAGGAATTTACGCTGCCAACTGCTGGGTGCTCCTTTTACATTTATCCACCTAAAATACAGAGCTGGTGGTGCGAGCAGCCTCTTGCCCTGTTTCCAGTGTGTTTTCATCTTTTTAGGATATCACTATTAATGAGATCCTGAGCCCGCCTGGTCAGACACAGAACTACTTCCATCAAATCAGAAGTGATTTACCAAATGCAGCGTTTAAGTTCCACTATGCTCACATGACAAGAATCTTAATAATCTGCGCTGGCTGTAATTTCTCCCATAATCAATTGGGAGAAACAATTTGAATGGCTGGAGCTGTGAAGGATCTGAGATCATGTGGAGCCTATAGTCTAGAGGTGGGGAATGTGAGCATAAGCTTTACTGGGCATATTGTGGATACGGTCAATTGTTATAAAGACTGACCTCACCTGCAAAGAGAGAGCATAATAGGCTCCTTTCAGCTGGATTTAATAGAGTAGTGCCATTACCAGTCGCTGAAAGCACTGTAACCAAAGTTTTACTTGGCTGTAAATGTCTCCGTTGTTAAATGATGCTCTACTAGTGTATCTGTGTGTCGTGTTATTATTGTGTCGCATTAGTGATACGTATCAGGCACCAAGGGGACCAAGTTTATTCTTTACCCGGAGTAACACATTTAGAAAGCACAACATCCTAAAAAGCATGGTCACAGTTTTCCTCACTGTTATAGACCACTGATCAAAGATTCCCTACACGGACTGTGACAGTAAAAAACTGGAGTAGATGTAGGTTTACAACACCTGAGTGGGACCGAAGCATGCTGGTAACTGTAGGGATTTACCGATAACACTTAGTCTTTTCCAATACCTGATCCATAAACGTACGCCAGTACTGTGTACTAATACCAACTCTACTAAACCTAACTAACATATGTCCTGGTTTTATACGGTTATACCTTCTGCTTAAATCTTAGCTCTACAAATCTTTACTCATAGTTTTTAGATTATAGATATGCACATTAGATATGCAAGAAAACCTGTTTTGGTTTACGTACTGTAGATTTAGATTCATGATTCAAGCGCTGTTTATTGTCATATGCAGAGAAACAAGCTGACCTGTACAATGACATTCTTACTCTGCTAAAATGACGCTCACATTATTTGTGAAATTTGAATTTACAATAGTGTGCAGTGCATGGATGGATAGGGTACACTGATAATTACATTTTAAAATATTTTTTTTGGTATTATTTATGTTCTGTATCACAAACAAAACATACATAGCTTGAATAGATTTATCCTTTGGCTTATGCAGTACATAGCAGATTGTTAGACAAAAAAACTTCGAGACCGACGTGTGCAGAATTTAAAAACCAGGAACGGTTTATTTACAAACAGGCAATCTCAGCAAGCACCAGAAAACAGCGAAACAATGGGAGAAGAGTCAGGGACAGGCGGAGGTCAGAACCATGTACTACAAGCAGCGAGGGCAAACAGGTTTAAAGGGAAAGACCAAAGTGAGAAAGCAGAGATTCAAACCGTAGAGTAAGAACACGAGCAAAAGGGATTAGGCGAAACAGTAGTAGAGGAACGAAGGGAGTCGAAAACCAGAATACGAGAAAAGACCGCTCAGGATTGCTAAACAATGTTTGGCAAAGCTTCGCGGGGAAGCCGTGTGAAACACAACCTTAAATACAGGCAGTAATCAGATACAGCTGAGGTTAAAGCTCGGGCGATCAAGAGCGAATCACGGAGTCCGAACGGGGGCGCATAGACATGACGTCATCGAGCGTGGCCCTCTGGGAAGTGGAGTCCCGAAGAGCGGAGAAGCCGGGGAGACGCGGAGGCGTGACGCAGATGCTTAAAACCTATTATTGTTTATTTACTATGCATAATTAGTATTTACTGTTATATAATTAGCCAACTTCAGTAAATGTAAAATATCTTTATTTTTTAAACGTTAAACAATATATAGACCTGTAGTTGCGTTTATCAGTCATTCCAAATCATTACACATCCCTAACAAACCACTTCTCTCACCGACTGTTGGCTGTATTGGGCATGTAATGTGTACGTGTTATTTTGGCGTTTACCTTTAGAACACGAACAGGAGTCGTAGGCTAATTCTGTGCCCTGAGGAAGCTGAACATTGCTTTAAAAACAACCAACCAACCAAAATAATTACCTCCCACTTCCATATGCCTTTTCAACCGCTGTGATAAACTCCCGCTAAACGTAACTTGACTAGAGGCGTAACACGTTCGGTTTCTCATCTCATGCCATCTGATTGGTTAATTCTCAGTTCATTTGCATAAAGTTAGACAGGCACAATAAATAAAAAAATAAATAAATAAATACATACATACATATATAAGTTATGACATCACGGTGTTCAACACATAAATCAACCTTAGCCTAAAAGCATCCTCAACCGTAGACAACATCAAAACTCTTTTGGGTCACTGTGTATTTGTGTACGTGCACAGTATCTCTAAGATCATGACATTAAATATTAAGTATTTGCATTTTTTAGGTTTGGAAACTTTGAACTTCAATGGCCTAAAAAACAAAGCCAACATGGTTTGAACTAGCTTATTAAACTTTAAATAACCTGAGGGTTTTGGAATATCTCATTCATTATTTAATATTAGACCCCTGTATTGTGAGTGTTTTCTTTTCAGTGACATTGCAGCAGTTTCATATTGAAATATCCGCCTGATTTGTGTTCAGTGTCAAAACAATTACGACTCCATCGCAGCAATTATAATAGAGAAGAACAGTGTAATAAAACAGGCATAAAGCAGGCGTCTGCTGAATTCCTCTTTGCCTCCATTAGTGCTTCAGAATTTATTACTGCTGTACAGTCTGCTGTACAAATTCACAGCATGAGCTCCTGTCTACTTGCCAATGGAGCTTCACTGTTTGTCAGCACTTCTTAATGTTCGGACACAGATGGCTGAGTGAGGGGGGACGATACAGGAAAATATAACTTCATGATTTACGCTGCATGATATGTGTCGTCATCGGTATTAGAGCAAGTTAGAATGAGTGTGAAAACATCAGCTACATGGTAGTGGCACATTTAAAGAAGGGCCCTCATAAAACACCTACTAATACAACATTCTATAAAGCTGAAGCAGTGTCATCTGAATGCTTTAGCAAAAGCGGCTGCTGATCTATATCGTCCTGCAGCTTTCCAATGTTCTGCTACCTAGTGAAGCATCCTACTGCAACGCATACTTATTGGTAGGTCTCTAAATGAACTCAAGGTCGGCAAACTATTCAAGCACTTCTTGTTCAAATTTTCCGGTTCCACCTTAAATAATGCTAATTTTACATGTTGCTGTCTCTGGTGTCATCATAACTGCTTCACCATTTAAGGTGGAACAGGAAATTTCAAATAAGAAGATGCTGAATAGGAAGCTAATCTATTAAAGCTACAGGTATGATAGCTTGATGGTCTGATGTCCTTATTAGAATATATTACCAGCATTAAAAGAATAATTAGGATGTGTTGATAGCCTAAATTAGCTTGTCGCGGGTAGTATAAAACTGAATCTGTCCTGAATTAATACTCAGTAGCTAGCATAATAATGGTATGTCACACTGTTGTTCCTCCGTTTACAAATCCCATATTTACAAAAGGGGGCCGGTAAAGTTTCCGAAATCCTAGACTGTTAGATTCTGACTCCACCCAAAATGCACACATACCAGCACAAGTTCCACCCATAACGTAAATACATGAGTCAACAATAAATGTGGTAAATACATTAAATATGTGGCCAAAACTGTGTGACCTATCTTTCACTCTTTTAGCTGTATGGTTAAATCCTGCTAAAGTAACTGTACTGTACATTACAATGGGCAGAACTGTGCCACCCAAACTTTTCACTGTATATTACTCGGCACAGGTGATTTGTAGTCTACATACATTATCTTTGTATTAGTGTCGGGGAAGCTAGTGCTCAGCAATAAAGCAGAGAGCAGACCTGGAGCACACTGAGGTAAGGGATAGGCTTGAAACCACAGCTTATACCGCAGCTAAATTACACAGTACAGCCCAGCTAGAGCTAGCAACAGTAATAAATGAGACTGATTTATGATCTTCAGAGGAACTACCAACCGAACAATAGCCATGTCTTATTACGAGCTCTAACATGTGTGCAGGAAGGCATTGCATCCATAGCACATGTCTACGTTATGTATACTGGAAGAACCAGTGATTCTGGCTTCCAGCAATCAGACCTGTCACTATCACTAAATAACCCACTGAACACTTACTTGAGACTGCAGTTATTCATGAGTAGAAGTGTTCATGGTTGTGTTGGTGTGTAAACGTGTTCATGGTTGTGTTGGTGTGTAAATGTGTTCATGGTTGTGTTGGTGTGTAAACGTGTTCATGGTTGTGTTGGTGTGTAAACGTGTTCATGGTTGTGTTGGTGTGTAAATGTGTTCATGGTTGTGTTGGTGTGTAAACGTGTTCATGGTTGTGTTGGTGTGTAAATGTGTTCATGGTTGTGTTGGTGTGTGAACGTGTTCATGGTTGTGTTGGTGTGTAAATGTGTTCATGGTTGTGTTGGTGTGTAAATGTGTTCATGGTTGTGTTGGTGTGTAAACGTGTTCATGGTTGTGTTGGTGTGTAAATGTGTTCATGGTTGTGTTGGTGTGTAAACGTGTTCATGGTTGTGTTGGTGTGTAAATGTGTTCATGGTTGTGTTGGTGTGTAAATGTGTTCATGGTTGTGTTGGTGTGTAAACGTGTTCATGGTTGTGTTGGTGTGTAAATGTGTTCATGGTTGTGTTGGTGTGTTCATGGTTGTGTTGGTGTGTAAATGTGTTCATGGTTGTGTTGGTGTGTAAACGTGTTCATGGTTGTGTTGGTGTGTAAATGTGTTCATGGTTGTGTTGGTGTGTAAATGTGTTCATGGTTGTGTTGGTGTGTTCATGGTTGTGTTGGTGTGTAAACGTGTTCATGGTTGTGTTGGTGTGTAAATGTGTTCATGGTTGTGTTGGTGTGTAAACGTGTTCATGGTTGTGTTGGTGTGTAAACGTGTTCATGGTTGTGTTGGTGTGTAAATGTGTTCATGGTTGTGTTGGTGTGTAAACGTGTTCATGGTTGTGTTGGTGTGTAAATGTGTTCATGGTTGTGTTGGTGTGTAAATGAAAAAACTAAATACGGTGAATTAACTTGAATTGGAATTTTAGCTCCTGGTAATTCTAGTGTACAATTTATATTTTATAGCTGAATGTAACATGTTAGAAAACTTGAGTAAACAAATGGAAAACACGCAGAAGCTTTTGTTAAATTCAGCAAACAAGCAGTAATTAAAATTAAAATTAGCATAAGGGTGTTCTTTGTAGACGACGTGTAACTTATTAATACACTTCTTTGTATTATAGATGGTGCCCATCTGTGCCACTCCTACAGCACAACGTGAGGACGGCAGCGGTGTGTAATTGGAACCATCTTTAAAGCATACAAAGCAATTCCTATCACACTGATCAGCACAGAAAGGCAGAAAGATCCTGAGACAGCAGGAAAACCTGTGTTAGTCAACACAAATAACCGACGTTAGGCTAAATCATTTACCACTCAGCACATCACAGAGACCCTACTCCACTGACCGTTCTGTACAGTTATACACAGTTATATACACTGACCAGCTGCTTCATTAGGTGCACCTCCTTATATCTACACCCTTTGACCTTTTTATCAGCTCCACTGAGCATATAGGAGCACTCTGTAGTCCTACAATTACAGGCTGTAGTTCATCTGTTTGTCTGTCTACTCTGTTACAATGTTCTTCAATGGTCAGGGTCCCCACAGGACCACCACAGAGGTATTATATGAGTGGTGGATCATTCTCAGCACTGCAGTGACACTGACGTGGTGCTGGTGTGAGGGGATCAGACACAGCAGTGCTGCTCGAGTGTTTAAACACTGTGTCCACTCACTGTCCACTCTATTAGACACTCCTACCTTCCTGGGTCACCTTGTGGATGTAAAGTCAGAGACAATAGCCCATCTGTTTCTGTTGGGCATTCTCTGGTCCTTCTTCAGTGTTGGCAGGATGCTGCCCACCCACAGGACACTGCCCACATGGCACTGCCCACAGGATGTTGTTGGCTGGATGGTTTTGGTAGGTGGATGATTCTTGGTGCAGCAGAGACACTGGGGTGTTTAAGCACTCCAGCAGCACGGCTGTGTCTGATCCACTCACACCAGCACAACACACACTAACACCACCACCGTGTCAGTGTCACTGCAGTGCTGAGAATGATCCATCACTCAACTAATACCCGCTGTGAGTCCTGACCATTGAAGAACAGGGTGAAAGAGGGGTAACAAAGTATGCTGTGTAAACACAACACATACCCAATACAGTGGTCGGCTGGTGTGTGTACATAGCATTCCTATTGTACGGTGTAATACATTTACACTGGCATCACATAAAACATGTATAACGTGTTCCCTTCCACTCACTAATAGCATTTAGTCTAAAAGCCCATTAAATACAGAAAAACGAGTTTCACTGGGACTTCCATCCATTCCTCTCTACTCCTCCTAAACTGGGCAAATGGGCAAACCGGCCAAAATGTCCAACTTATCTAAGGCAGCTAGAACAAGCCTGTAATGGTGAGCATATCGTTCAAGCCAAGAGGCACACTTGTTAGTCACTCATCCAAAAAGACCTGGAAGTTGTAATTGTGCCCTTTATTCATTGTTACAGGAAAGCCAGCGGAATACTACTGCAGTCAGGCTGTTTCAGTTAATCATTCCTCCAAGAGAAAACTACTCGCATGGAACAGATTTCTTTCCTTTTTCAGGTTTGACCACGTGAGCTGGCCGTAAAGGTATTCTGGGATTACAGACAAGTATGTTTCATCTGTAGTACAGCTTCATATGGAAATGTTTAAGGAAATAACAAATGAAAATGTGTGAATACATTTGCAAGTGCTTGTACTTCCACAGTCACCTGTGTTCAATGAGCACTGTAAGAGATCACTCAAGTCCGCCTGGACGCAAATTCCACTCAGCAGGGTTCTGTGGTGAATTGCTGATGTTTATTTAAGCCTGTAGATGTTCATTAAAAATAATAAATAATCACTGTACATGTTCGTTTAATACAGCAGATGTTCATTAAACACCGTCAATGCTCACAAAGCACTGCAGATGTCTCTTTAATACTGTAGATGTATTCATTAATTCAACACTTCATTCATTTAACAGTGTTCATGTTAGGCTGTAGATGAACATGAAATACATAGGTGTTCATTAGAAAGCAGGTAGATGCTCATGAACATGGTAGGAATAAATTCATTAAGCCCTGTATATTTACAACAGAGCCAAAGTTCAATTAAACGACAGCTTGACTTCTGTAGGTGTTCATTCCTCTCGTAGCTATTTATTAAAGACTGCAGAAGATCTTTAAACAGTGTGGACATTGATCAAACACTGCATATGTCAGTGAAAGACTAGATGTTTATTAACCACTATAGACGTTCATCAAAGACTGTATAAGTTATTTAAAGACTGTAGATGTACATTAACCACTACAGACATCAATCAAAGACTATATATGTTAAAGTCTGTAGATGTACATTAACCACTACAGACATCAATCAAAGGCTGTATACGTTAAAGTCTGTAGATGTTCATTAACCACTATAGACGGTTATCAAAGACTGTATATGTACATTAACCACTATAAACATTAATCAAAGACTGTATATAATAATTAAAGACTGTAGATGTACATTAACCACTATAAACATTAATCAAAGACTGTAATGTTAAAGACTGTAGATGTTCATTAACCACTACAGACATCAATCAAAGACTGTATACGTTAAAGACTGTAGATGTACATTAACCACTATAGACGGTTATCAAAGACTGTATACGTTAAAGACTGTAGATGTACATTAACCACTATAAACATTAATCAAAGACTGTATACGTTAAAGACTGTAGATGTACATTAACCACTATAGACGGTTATCAAAGACTGTATACGTTAAAGACTGTAGATGTACATTAACCACTATAAACATTAATCAAAGACTGTATATGTTAATTAAAGACTGTAGATGTACATTAACCACTATAAACATTAATCAAAGACTGCAATGTTAAAGACTGTAGATGTACATTAACCACTACAGACATCAATCAAAGACTGCAATGTTAAAGACTGTAGATGTACATTAACCACTATAAACATTAATCAAAGACTGCAATGTTAAAGACTGTAGATGTACATTAACCACTACAGACATCAATCAAAGACTGCAATGTTAAAGACTGTAGATGTACACTAACCACTATAAACATTAATCAAAGACTGCAATGTTAAAGACTGTAGATGTACATTAACCACTATAAACATTAATCAAAGACTGCAATGTTAAAGACTGTAGATGTACATTAACCACTACAGACATCAATCAAAGACTGCAATGTTAAAGACTGTAGATGTACATTAACCACTATAGACGGTTATCAAAGACTGTATACGTTAAAGACTGTAGATGTACATTAACCACTATAGACGGTTATCAAAGACTGTATACGTTAAAGACTGTAGATGTTCATTAACCACTATAGACGGTTATCAAAGACTGTATATGTTATTTATAGACTGTAGATGTACATTAACCACTATAGACGGTTATCAAAGACTGTATACATTAAAGACTGTAGATGTTCATTAACCACTACAGATGTTCATCAAAGACTGTATACGTTAAAGACTGTAGATGTTCATTAACCACTACAGATGTTCATCAAAGACTGTATACGTTAAAGACTGTAGATGTACATTAACCACTATAGACATTAATCAAAGACTGTATACGTTAGAGACTGTAGATGTTCATTAACCACTATAGACATTAATCAAAGACTGTATATGTTAAAGACTGTAGATGTACATTAACCACTATAGACATTAATCAAAGACTGTATACGTTAAAGTCTTTTACTTTTTTGTTTGCAGCTCAGTGTGGGTTCGTGACGTGAGTGGGTGGCAGTGTTGTTTACTCGTGCATCAGTGATTACTCTTCTTTTCACAGCCTGCCGTCCTTAAATGATCTAACTAGGCGCATGACCTCCAACATGCCTGACAAAAGGTTAGAACGCTCCATAGGGAAGCAGTGCTGCTTCGATAAAGCACAGCTGCTGAAGCCTAGTGAAATGTTCTGTGTTTTGTATATACCAATAGAAACCTACCACACAAAAGATCATTCACCTCGGGCGTTTAAGGTGGTAGTAACTTCAGGATTCTGCGGATAGTGTTATACTGGTCCAAATCTGAAAGTCGAGCCACAGCGGTTACCTGTGCTTGTGGAGGTATTACACGCTACTAGGTATTACTACACAGGTGACTCATTTGTGTCTGGTGGGCTTATAACTAAGACTGCAGATGCTCAATAAACACAGAATGTTTGTCAAAGTCAGTAGATGTTCCTTTAGTGTCTTCAACAAAGTCTGTTAAACACTGTGCTAGTTCAATAATTCAATAACCAGTTTAATAATTTGATAATTAAACATTGTAGGTGTTTATTCAATGTTGTAGGTTCTTTAAAAAGTGCACATGATCATGTAGTCATGTAGACAGAAACACACTCATTAAAGAGTGCCGATGTCGTTAAACCCTACATGTTATTACGGCTGACTGTAGTAGTCAGTCTAATTCGGGACCGTATCCCATTGTACTTGTTCATGTCCACATACCACAACACTTTGTCAACAATCCTCAACACTTCTCAGTGCTCTGTCAACATTTCGACAATATTCTTTTTCAACATCTATCAGACAGTCACCAAAAACCACCTGGACAACAGACGGGAGCTTCAGTTCTCATGACGCAGATTCATTAGCACCCTAAAATGGTTCCCCAACCTTCCGCTGAATCATTTTACATTCATTTGGACTTACTGAACGTTCCCTTACGAAACATAGCGGAGCAGAACGTAAACAGCCTGGAGAGCCGAGCCGACTAGAACTGGCCACCTGCACATTCTCACCATGAGATGGCAAAGTGTGTGTCACAGAGGAGAGAGGGGGCGGACCGGTGACTTACAACAGGATGCGCCCTCCAAACAAACCCCCTCACCCCTGAGGAACCGCTGCTGCTTGACTCTTCCACCCGCAGTTAACGCTTGCGTCCTGAGTGAATAAACACCAGGCAGAGCCCACTCGAGGCCCTAGACAGCCATCGGGGGGGAGGCAGCACTAGAGGAACCTCAGTACTGCACGAAAACCATAGGGCATGTTTTCACAGTGGAACAGGCCTCCAGTTCGCCCAAACCAACAGTGTCTCAGGACACGCCAGAGCATCTATAATGTATGTTCTGAAGCAGGCCTTCTGAAGTGTTAGCTGAGTACACTGTACTTGTGCCTTACTAGAACTAGAACTCTGTAAAAGCGACTGAACTAAACTCTCTGGAGAACCCCGGGTACACAGCCTGCAGGGTCTGCTTAAAAATACGGCAAGAACACGCTGGTCAAAGAATAATTATATTATCTTACACATATAATAATAATAATATCAATAAAAATAATTCATATAATAATAATAATGATTATTATAATAATCAGAAAATAATAAATATAATAATAATGATATGTAAATACTGACATTGTTACACTGAAGTGCTTATTATGCAGACACCTTTAGTGGTTTAATTAGCTCTGACCAAATGGAACCCCTGCTTTCTCATTAGTATTGCGATTATTAATTAAGCAAAACATTTATTAAAATTCATTTCAATTACTCTTAACACCTTTTCCATCATCAACCAGCCAACATTTAATTTCACAGCAAGTTTTGTTATTTGTAGCCATGGATATGGGTGACAATTCAACACAGCAGATATCCAACACAGGCGTTAACGTTCATTAAATACCATGGATGTTCCATCGATGTACCAACAAACCCACACCCCAACCAACATCAGTTGCTGAACGAGGCTGAGTTGCCTCCGTATTCGTTGCTGTAGCCTGTATTTTTATTAAAGGTGTTGGACAAAGCAGACACGTGACTAGGCTACGCGGTGTATTCTCGGTCCATGACTGTAGGACCTGCTAATACCAGTCAGAGTTCTTGCTGTATGAGGACCAGCATGAGGTAAACGTGCCACGGTCTTTACCTGGACAGAGCTGCTGCGTTTGCAGCGTTCCTCCAGAGATTCTGATAAGAATTCCTCAAAACAGTCAGATAAGTTTCAACATACGGAACAAAAGGCTCACAGTGCACTCTGATCCACACTGATCTGATGTAGTGATCGATGGTGGTCAGGCTGACATCACGGGTGGATTACCCTCTTTATTCCACTGTACAATTCAGACATGAAGAGAACAATGGCTGACATACAAAGCATACTCTAAAACGAAAACAGGGATCCGGTCTGGTAGTGATATCGTACATACAAGCAGGAGAATAAAGCAATATGGAACCTCCGATAACAATAAATTCTTGTGGTCAATATCAAGATCAGTCATACCAGTCATTAACTTTAATATGCAGAAAGTTCCCAACACGATCCCCAAATGATCCACATACACACTTATAGAGTACAGCCAATATAGCCAATTCATACAGGATCACATACCTTACAGCACCATGACTACCCTGACTATCATTTGTTCTGCAAATGTACACAGACATCTCACTTCTGATCCCTCGGATACTTTTTTTAGCATCAGAAGAAAACAGGTTCCTGGTGACAAGGCTGAAAAAGTCCATTGCTTATATAAAGGGCATTACCCTGTTGCGGGTGAAACTCCAGATTAGATGTATTTGAGCATTCCTCCTCCAACTTCCTCTCCTTAAAACAGAAACATTCTTATCCCAGGAACAATACAATTTCCATGTGTTCATGTGGAATACCACCGTCAGTGACAGCTGCCCTGGTAGAGATGTACACTTTCACCGACAGCAGTTCGTTGAGGCGTTGTCACTGTTCTTCAAACCAAATATGGACCATCTCACCAAAATAGCTCGAACTGCAGACCCACAGTAAAACAGTCTATTAATAATGAAGTACTCGGAGCTTAGGCATGTACGAGGATCATGCGATGATTCAGATAGAAGTAAGTTAAATATATACAAAATGGTCAATTACAGGGTATTGCTATTACGTGCTGTTTGGAGGTAGCTGTTCCAAACAAGGACCCGTAAAATTTGTGCTTGAGAAAACGACACTTACTTTTGTTGTTTTACTTTTTAGATCTTTTTTTTTTGTTTTAAAGTGAAGTTTAAAGCTTTTGTTTGATCAGTTTGACTTAAATTTCTATCCCAAAACTGTCCCATGTTACATCACTACTGAAATACAAAGAGCTGTAGTCGATTATACAGAGCCTTATTTTAGCCACACCCCAAAGCCCAAGGTCAGCGTTCATACCGCCACCAATTAAAGAGGAAATAACAGAATATTAAAAATAACAGGTACAAAATAATAGAATTATTGGAGGATTCATGACTGCACCACTGACCCAAACGCCCATTAGGCTATATCTACAGCTGGGTATAGAAAATCTATATAATACAGAAATTCAATTCCATTACAGTACAACATCGTACTATGAGCCTACAGGCATGCTTCCTTCAAAACCTGGACTGCCGACTGGCTATCTACATTCTGTAAGCATTTTATTCACATCAAATCTTCCTTGGTCTGCATTCCAGCAGTTCATACCTGTCTCTACATCATTCATGCATCTAATGATGGTATTTGCACTATGGGGAAAACAGCCTTTCCTAATGTAAATGAATCAAACATGAAGCAAACACACAGCATTCAACATGATGGACGTTCACAGTCCCCAACTAACTTAGTGGCTGGTTTGTAAAATTGAGGTCCAGCAGTTAAACTGGTTTCTGTAAAACTTCCCTGTTTAAGCACCATGTTTAGTGGCTTGTTTATACAGTAAAAGTCGAGGCCTCTGGTCCATCCAGACCTAACCTTTAGTATTCGGATAACATGTTTAACAACAGGAAGCTTTCCATAAACAGGGCTTTTCAAAAAAGCAAGTTAATAATTCATGGAATAATAACCAGTCAAAAGAAACCATCATAAACCCACAGAATTCAGTGCGACATAAAACAGGACATAAACCACTAATAAATAAATATTAGGAACTGACATTCCTTTCTGAAGCCCAACAAATAGCAGTGGAGTAATTAGCCCCATAACACTGGTACAAACAGTGAGTCCTTGGGGGTTCAGGACCCCTTTTATTAACCCTTCGGACCCCTTAAACGTCTGGGTTCACCCACAACCAGCAAGTTTTAGAGACACAGCACTAGTCTGCCTCAGGGTGGTGCTGTAGCAAACTGGTTCATCCAGTTGGTCCTTCATAGCCTAAAAACTGTGACTCTGCCCAGGATACCTCAGAAACACTCATACACTACTGCATATCGGTACATCTTGCAAGTTGCCCATTTTCCCAGGAAATTGGTGGTAACTGTTACTCATTTCTCCAGCTGAGGATAAAAGATAGCTAGCTAGATAGATAGCCAGCTAGATAGCCAGCCAGCCAGCCAGCCAGCCAGCCAGCCAGACAGACAGACAGACAGACAGATAGATAGATAGATAGATAGATAGATAGATAGATAGATAGATAGATAGATAGATAGATAGATACTTTTATTGATCTCGAAGGAAATTTAGCAGCCAGTAGCAGTTTCACAATACAACACAGTAAAAAAATTAAAAAAATAAAAGTTGTACAGTATGAAACCTAAGTGAGTAGGTATAGCAGCCATATTATTAACTATTAAACTATAAACTATACATAGTGCAGTTCACAGTTCATAAATATATCTCACTTCACAAGGAGGCAAGAAATATACAAGAAATATTATATTTATAGTATATCTTAGTATATAGAAATATACAGATATAACTGTAGACCAAAAGCAGTAAGATCTCAGTTCATATTTGCAAGGGCACATTACCGAACTAGAAAAGAGAAATTCCCAGAAGAACAACAACATCTTATTGCCACTGAAGGCAGCATCAGTGCTGCTATGGTGAGTGAGTCAGCAGCCAGCCAGCACGGGACCCTCCAGATATCAAGATGTATGTCGCACCCTGGGAATAACACAACATGGTCATACAAGTTTGGCCCCTATACATTAAAGCTACAATGGTATAAAGCTTTGCTGCATCAGAACCAGCGATGGTCACATTCATTCCCCTCAGTAACGTCAGAGAAGAGCTTTAGGTCATCTGCCTTCCCCTAAAACTGAATTACTGCTGGATGACAGAGCAAGACAATAAGCCAAGACAAGCAACTGAGTCTGTTAAAATTGCAATGATTCAAATAGAATAAACTGAAAGATGTTCTGTTAGGATTTAAAAACAAACAGTGCGTTCTTCAATAACCCACAAACATCACGGAACTGAAACACTCCTGCATGGCAGAACAAGGCCTGCAAGCCTCCACTGAGCACAGGGGGCCATTACGTCTTCACACAGGCCAAAGGATGCTATTAAAAGAGTTACCAGGAATACGACTCTCATTAATAATTAAATAAAATCAATACATAAACACACAGTTTCCTATATACCCAACAACCTGTTCTGAACCACGAGAGAACAACAGAAGCCGAAAACCGGAAAAAAGGCGAAGGCCAGATGGCTTTTCCGTCCGTACCGCACTCAGCCTGTGTCTGCTTTTTAATAAGAGATTCTGCTGTGCCAATGCCGGGGGAAGAAGCCTCATACCTGTCACATCCATCTGCCAGAGGAGCTGAGAGCCATTACTTATTGATTAATTAACATGTCAAATGAGTTCATCTTAACCGCTGGCCTTCGCAGGAGCACTCTGACAAGTCAACCCCCAGGAACCCGCAGGAGAGAAAGAGCAGTAGACAGCGCCCTCTCCTGGAAACACAGACTACTAAACGACTCCATATACAGTATAATAACACTGATGAGATACTCCTCTGTCTACACAGACTCTTTCACTACACGCCCTGGAGAAAAAACCAGACGCTGAAAACAAACAAAACAAAAACAAAAGAAAACAAACATCAGTGGTGTACAGTAACTCAGTAAGTGTAGTGTGTTAGTGTACTGTAAGTAGTATGTTGGTGTACAGTAACTCTGCACATGTAATGTGTTAGTGTACTGTAAGTAGTGTGTTGGTGTACAGTAACTCAGTAAGTGTAATGTGTTAGTGTACTGTAAGTAGTGTGTTGGTGTACAGTAACTCTGCACATGTAATGTGTTAGTGTACTGTAAGTAGTGTGTTGGTGTACAGTAACTCAGTAAGTGTAATGTTAGTGTGCTGTAAGTAGTGTGTTGGTGTACAGTAACTGCACATGTAATGTGTTAGTGTGCTGTAAGTAGTGTGTTGGTGTACAGTAACTCTGCACATGTAATGTGTTAGTGTGCTGTTAGTAGTGTGTTGGTGTACAGTAACTCAGTAAGTGTAATGTTAGTGTGCTGTAAGTAGTGTGTTGGTGTACAGTAACTCAGTAAGTGTAATGTGTTAGTGTGCTGTAAGTAGTGTGTTGGTGTACAGTAACTCTGCACATGTAATGTGTTAGTGTGCTGTTAGTAGTGTGTTGGTGTACAGTAACTCAGTAAGTGTAATGTTAGTGTGCTGTAAGTAGTGTGTTGGTGTACAGTAACTCAGTAAGTGTAATGCGTTAGAGTACTGTAAGTAGTGTGTTGGTGTACAGTAACTCAGTAAGTGTAATGTGTTAGTGTACTGTAAGTAGTGTGTTGGTGTACAGTAACTCAGTAAGTGTAATGCGTTAGTGTGCTGTAAGTAGTGTGTTGGTGTACAGTAACTCAGTAAGTGTAATGTTAGTGTGCTGTAAGTAGTGTGTTGGGGTACAGTAACTCAGTAAGTGTAATGTTAGTGTGCTGTAAGTAGTGTGTTGGTGTACAGTAACTTTTACAGATTTTTTTAATTGCATCAAAAAATATTGAGCAAAAATGACATGCTGCACCTCCTACTCTCACCACCCACACCTTTCATCTGAAACAACCATCTGAAGAAACCCCTTAATTGTCTCTGTCCATGAGTGGTGCTCACTGCTAAGGGTCTGTAAGGGTGTGTAGCTGTCAAGAAACTCCTCACTGAGACACCGAGATGGTCCTGCGGACTGAGGAGTCACATTTGGAAGTAACCCAAGGCAGAATGTGCACCACCAAGGCAATGAAAGACTTGTTAGTGCATGTCTCCAGCCATCACTCAGCACACAGTCACTCAGCACACAGTCACTCAGCACACAGTCACTATGGAGAACTGGTGCTGGTTGGTAATGTAGAGTAGCATTTGGAGTTAAATTAGTTTTTGACTGACGGCATCATGAATGCTAATAAGAACAAAGAAATATAATAAACAATGGAAAATATTCATACTTCGGAGAAGAAACTAGAACTAGAGTCTAGAACTCATTGAGGGGGTTTGCAATAACTACTATAGTTGTGTTACTGGTGATAGTATGCTGGTTAAGTGTTCTAAACTGGGGTTCCTTCATGTTCTCCCCAGGTTTCAGTGGGCTCCCTCTCACAGTCTGGATTAACAGGAATTGTTGTTAACTGCTGCTGTGTTTGTTAAGTGTTGTGAAGCTAAAACTTAGAAACTCAGTCTAACTGAATTGAACCTCCTTCAGTAGAAACCCCAAAGAGAGCTTCTTGTTATCCAACTCCTGTCCAAACAAATGGCATCTTGTGTGGGCATCTTAATCTCTATTCAGACGGGATTAGTTGTACATGTGGAGTAGTGTAGTTTTACTACAGGCCCTGGGTAAAATGTATGACCAATTCAGACTGGATGAGTAATCTTGGCAAAAATGTCTGAGATGGTTGTGGCTACTCGATTTACATACCACCATCTACTCCACACAAACATTCATCAATCAAACCAGTCCACCATCCAGAACCATCCAACCAACAGCATCCTGTGATCAACAAGGTGGAGGATAAAGACCACTTAATAACCCACTTATATTAATAATGAATTTTTATTTTTACAAGTAGCAACTACATGTTCAATAAACATAGGCTACGCTACACCATAACTTATCTACAGTTACCAGAAGTGCCACGCCTCTGAGGAGACCTCCAGGGCATCTTCTGGATTTGTACGTCATTTGACACAGGCTTGAATGACCCAAGGTCTCAGTGCCATGCATGTCAAAACTAAATCCCTCACTGAGGGCCTCCATCACTCCAAAACCGAGATAAACTTATTTCCACAGGATATGAGGGAATACACGTCGATTTGCACAGGGTCAATTCTATTTCTGTGCCTTGTCCGGAAGCTTCGGAATCTTTACTGACACAGGAACACGCAGTTGGCAACAGTGACTAACATGCCACATATGGACGGGACTACAATCACTGTGGAACGCTGGTAATAATTACATTACTCCACCTTCCCATGTAAAACTAACCCTGCCCATTTGGGCTTTAGACAGCATACCAGTACAGTAACAACGCAGAAGCAAGTGCAGTGCAGCAGCTGCTTATGTCGCTTAATAGGTAGAGCAGGCGCCAGGGCTGCCCTGTAGAAGTCGACGAGTCGAATCGTCAGTCGGAGACTCTGTAAGTCGACTAAGAACCTGCAAGTTGACTGACAGCAGTGACGAGTTTTTTTTCCCCTGTAAAACAGACTAAAGCTTACTAAAATGCACAAGAACTTTAAGAATTTAAAAAGACATTTTAATCATTATTAAAGGTTTTTGGTGATTTTTACTTTAATGCCTCATTTGATCACATGATATGATGTTTACACTGTGTAGAAATTTCATGAGGCATGGACCAACAGTAATGGCCCAAAATGAATTTGAAAGGCGTTTGGCTCCACTTTCATTCAAATTGAATGAGGTTTTTGGCCTCTCCTGTAAAGTTGCCATTTTGGAGATACCTGTTTTCCTTTGAACAGCATTGATTTGTAAGTTCTAGCTGGGCTATGATGCACGCTTGCTAAAAAATTAAATGTGACAACGTGCGCTGGTGGTTCACCGTCGAAGGAAGCTAAAGCTGTGAAGCTGAGAAACACTGGTGGAGCGATGTCTCAGAGAAAGTCTGGAGGAGCTTTTGAAGAACAAACTAAACAAACTAAACCTAATTCTGCTCTTCATTCAGTCAGACATCCAACACTGCTTCATACGAGGGAGCTGACTTTCGGTTTAGACATAATGGCTGTGTGTGGTAAAGGAAAAACGGACTGAAGACGTTTGTTTTATTATAGTTCCATCATTTTAGAACCTAAATTACAGATATGTTTATTTATTCCTCTACAGCTACGATTATCTTTATTTAAGGATGAGTACAGTAACTTAATCTGCCTGCCGATAAACGAGAGATAACTATTTCAGCACGGGGAATATAATAAACAGTTTCAGGTCTAGCATTCTTCTTTCATCTAAAAATAATTTAAATATGGACTAATCTGGTTTTATTTAGCAGTTCATTATTTATGAGAGATGAAAGACGAAGGAGACGAAAGATCCTACTGAAGAAGCTGTTAGTAGTGAAATTAAAAAGACTATAAGCTAGAAGCGCTAATGGTCAGTATAAGTACGAGCTGCTGCCCGACGCTGTATCCTGTAATTAAATCAGGCTCCAGTTCAGATTGCTCATCATAAGCCCCGCCTCTTTTAGTTCAGAACCTGTGACTCTGCTGACTTTCTAAATGAGGAGGACATCAGATCTAAACCGTATGCAAACTGATTTACTGATTACTAGATAACGTACATGGAGAAAAAACACGAACGAATAGTCTAATCGTCAGCCAGGACGGGCGAATCCGATTCGACTGACAAAATTCTGAGTCGGGTACAGGCCTAGCAGGCGCTGTGCACGGCACTGCAGGACGGAGGTGTTTTGTTAGAGGAAGATAAAGGTCTATACGTTATACATTACCACACAAAGTAT
Organism: Prochilodus magdalenae; assembly: GCA_024036415.1. Taxonomy (NCBI): domain Eukaryota; kingdom Metazoa; phylum Chordata; class Actinopteri; order Characiformes; family Prochilodontidae; genus Prochilodus; species Prochilodus magdalenae. The sequence continues at coordinate 734,765 of JAMWET010006286.1, forward strand.
CTGTTATGGAACTGATTAGCTTCAGCAGTGTGCAGCACAACAACAGCTGTACAGCGTTCGCCTGATGACCCCTCTGTGTGTGTACGAAGCCAGCGAGGCTGTTTTAGGGCTCCTACGCAGCGTGACCTTTCCACAGCTGGCGTGCACGGAGGCAGAAGAGGTTTGTTGATAAAAGGCCCTGTTTTGGACTGGAGAGCCGGCGCGTGGGGCCAGGCCTCATTGACCTCTCCGAACAGGAACATATCCATTAGGACCTGGGCTTAGGCCTGGCCTTATCGCAATCCTCCTGCCGCTGCTACTGCTGCGCCCACCGCCCCCGGGCCTGACTCACATGTGCCACACGCAACCAACCGTACAGAAGGTTTCCACACACTCTTCTCTGAAATAAGCACATTATGCATATGGAACTTCATTCCTGTGAATCTGAAATGCTGATTTGGGATACATTACTATTCAAATGTATGAAATCGGTTCCATTACTTATGATGGCTACGCTGATGCATTGTAGAATTAAATATCCAACTAGGCATGTTTGCATTCTCATTTAGCATTTGACGTATTTTGGAAACAACCATAAACTATGGAAAATGATAAATTGTATCATCCATTAACATGACAGGGAAGGACAAGGCACTGCAGATGTGCATTATTCTAGGTGCTATACAGCTTTGTTCATTACAGACACATCTAAATTACTTTTTGCAGTTTCTAAACTTCCAACTAAATATGTAAAAATTACATCAGCATATTACAGTTATTTTACACATATATTAAAAATATTGACTCCAAACAGTTATGAGGTATTGCGCGGTATTGGCTCATATTTACAGGCTTTAAATTCTCATTATATTGTTTTCATTCAAGTACTAAATTACTAAAACTAAAAAATTACCCATAAAAAGGGTGACAAGCTACTGAGAGAGAAGCGGGGGATCAAAAAGCTTTTGGACCTACATGCCTGTATGAGCACAAGGAGGACCACCCGGTAAGCAGCAGCCGAAGCAACAGCAGCAGCAGTGCCAGAGTTCCTCTCCTTTTTCAGAACTCACTCCAGTAAACAGCTGCGTGCTCCCTGGTTTTAGCTTCGCCCTGTACAGAGACTAGTGGTACCTTAATAACTATCACTATATAGTATATATAGTATATATATATATATATATATATGTATACTAGTCGCCAATCACAAGCGTTCCAGAACATCAGTCCTTAGGCTCCGTAGCTTCAGCTGCTGCATAGAAAGTAGGGCTGTATATTGGCAAGACCCCAGAAATATAATACATATCGTGATGTAGGACTTATGATACCGTATATCAAAACATACTGTGATACTCTAACGATGGTGATACACAGTGATACTCTAAAGATGGTGATACACTGTGATACTCTAAAGATGGTGATACACTGTGATACTCTAAACATGGTGATACACTGTGATACTCTAAAGATGGTGATACACTGTGATACTCTAAAGACTGTGATATATTGTGATACTCTATTTTTTTAATTCTAGGAATTGATACAGTATTACCAAACGTTGTGTTCTGAAACTCAAAGTTTTCTTACTGCACTAATGAAATGTTGTGGCGTTTGTGAGATGATGTGGCCAGAAATAGACTAGCTGTAGTTTAATTATATATATCATGTCTACATTGTTGTTGTAAAAGCCAAAAAAAGTATCTTTAAAATAGCAACTTAAAAAAAACCTTTAAAACATTTACATTATCAACCTTTACATGTAGGTTAGGGAAAGGTAAAGTGGTTTTAGGACAACAGATCATGTCTTCAAATGATCTAAAAAAACTTTTTAAAGTAACTGTCAGTGAACTTTTTAAGCCCTTTGCTGATAAAAAGTGTTGAAGTTAAGGCTGCGGGGTGTGAGTGATGGGATTCATAGATTGAGAAGAGGTGGTACAGTGTATTGAATATTTTGTTCAGTGTGTGGAAAATGGGTCCAAAGTAATGATTGGCTAAAAGGAGTGATTGCATTTAGGTGAATTTGCAGGTGTATGGAAGCCTACGATCATATGGGTCTACCAGCAGTGACTAAAATCCCAGTATACAGGAAAGTCTTCTCATGGAGGGCCCAGCTCTGCAATTCTTTGATGTAAGAGTGGCTGAATGTTGATGTGGCCTACATCCTGTCCGGTCCATGCTAAATCAAATCACAGCTGTTATTCAGGCTTGGGGAGGTATTACACACTATTAGGTACTCAGACACAGGTGACTACTTTTTGTCTGGTGAGCTTAGAACTGAATACAGATACTTCAATATTCAGATTATCAGGACCATCCCTATATGCAACCTGTCCAAAGAAAGTAAAGGGTCTGCATGACAGAAAACTGTAGAATTCTACCAAAATTCTACCAGATCTTTTTTTTTTTCAGATACAAAGTCTGTAGAGAAGCATTTGGGAAGGTTTGGGCTGACTTACTTCAATCAGGCAACAGGGAAAACATGCCTTCGAAGAGATGGACAAAAAGTACTCGAGCATCCAATCCAAACATGGAGAAGAGCTGAGGAGATAATGCAGTCCAGCATCATAAATTGGTTTACAGTGGTGTGAGTGGGGCTGTTCCATCAGGAAGAGGCTTATCTAGGTGAGCAGGCCTGATGGAAAGCCTAATCGTGCTGTGGTGAGATCACTGTTTACATGGAGAGCTGAGAGGGGCTGTTTAACATTTCCTGTTGATATCCACCACTGGCCATTTTAACATGTGCTCTTCCTCTTCCAGCCAGAATCAGCAACAGTCCTGAACAGGCCTCAGGTCAGAAAGTGTCCAATGCATTTAGAACAGGGAAAGATGGACCGCATGACCGTCTGCTTAAATCAACACTAGTAATGTGTTCAGAGACGTGTAAGTGCAATTCAAGTAGTAACTGAAACCGATGGGTGATGCAACATATGACATTGGTGTGGCTGAACATATATGAATATAATCGGTGTACTTTATCAGTGTTTTAAGTTAGCACTGTGGATGGCACCTCAGCATCTCTAACCCTAAACAGTTTCAATCAAACGGAACATATGACTTTAAAACCATATATTTCAGTTCTGGGTTCTAAAAAATCAAGCACATCAATCAGGACACTCGTCACTCGTCTTATAAACCTTGATAATAATTTTGTCTTCATGTCCCAGCATCTACAATACTAAAGGATGGAGGTGCAGCTTGTAGGCATAACTGTGCGATGCTGCCATCTAGAGAACAATATGTGCACATACACTAAACCAAATGACAAGGCTATGATGACAATTCAAAGACTTCTGGATGGATGCTGCAAACTCCAACAATACTGCAATACTCCCTGTTAATAATATTTAAATAGGGGGCGAATAAAGAGGCATATGAGGAGAGATGGGACAGCAAAAGCATTTCCTATCTAACCTCATCACCATCCTCACCATCATCAGTGTCCAAATTCCAAGTTTTTGTCATGGTATAAAGGTACCATAGTTTATGATTTATCTGTATTAGCGTGATATAGTTAACAATGATTATAAAAAGCATTAATACACATCCCTGTGCATGTATTACATTAAGCCGCTTTTATTTTTAAAGAAGACCAAAAAGCCAACTATCATTTCTATAAACATCAAATCATCAGGAGCCCAAAGGTGTCTACTCTTCCTGATTCTCACCCTGTAAACGCACATTATTCTTAGGCTGGTGGTAGCACAAGAATATTATATTCTTGTATATATATATATATATATATATATATATATATATATATATATATATATATAATATATATAAAGACGTTAAAGGTACCACTGTTACTGGAATTATTCAAATATGAAAGGGTAATTACTGGGTTTCTTTCTTATCTTGTTTTCACCTTCTTTCCTCAATTCCTACTTTCCTTCTAGTGATTTTTAAGTGTTCAAGATGGACTAAACCAGCAACTTAGTGCAACTCCAATACCAAAACCATTCATATGTAAATGAGTAAATGTAAATGAATCACAATACAGCTGGAAAAGCAATCCGCAATCAGTCACTTGACTCACCAATCTGTAAAACTTTTGAAAACTGAAAAACAATTTCAGAAAAATGATCCTCAGAATAAAACTGCCAAGCTTCTGGGTATTCCATCATCTACAGTATACAATATCATCAAAAGAGTCATAGAATCTGGGGAAACAGAGCAGGCAGCGCTGCATTAAAACCAGACACGATGCTGTACTGTAAATCACTGCATGGGCTCAGGAACACTTCCTGGAATTATTTTTGTTTGCCGTGCAATCTACAAATACAAGTTAAAGCTGTATCATGCAAAACAAAAGCCATATGTCAACACAATCCAGAAGCGCCGCCGTCTTCTTTGGGCCAAAACGCATTTAAAATGGACTGAAGCAGAATTGAAAATTATTATGTGGTCAGATTAATCAAATGTTTTTAGTTTTGGTTGTTTTGTTTTTTTTGGAAACCAGCAGTTCAGAAGAAAGAAAACGTTCAGCTTGTTATCAGCGCACAGTATAAAAGCCTGTATCTCGTGTGGTATGGGGTTGCATTAGTGCCTATGGCGTGGGCAGCTTACATAATGTGGAAAAGCACTATCAACGCTGTATATGGAGTCTATAGAGTATACAAAGGTTGTAGAACAGCATGTGGTCCCATCCAGACAACGTGATTTTCAGAGAAGGCCTTGCATATTTCAATGCATTCAGTCAGCTACTTAGTAAAATGCAGGATATACACAGAAAGAACAGATGGAACACAGAATATATGCATAAAGAAGTACCGCTAGCACATCCCCATCTTGTCCATCATTACATGAAGTTAAGGGTTTGTTTCCTGTGCATGACAAACGGAAACAGACCGCATCCAAAGGACCACGCATTATAGCTTGTCTGGAGTGGTGAAATGTGCTGATAGAACGGCCAGTGCTAAACACAAAGGCTGCTTGTGTGTGCAGTAGAGGAACCAGCCTTGTAGCAGCTGTCACTATCCATTTAAAACAACAGACACCTCTCTCTCAAAGAGCCTGCAGCCAAATGCTGCCCCCGGCCAAAGAAGCCAGGCCTAACTCTAATGGGCCATACAGTCATGCAAACACACACACACAGTAATTGATCCATCATCCACACACATTTTCCTTGTGGGCAGTCTTAGGCCCCTTCACACACATGTGCCCACACACATGCACACCACGTTGGGGTCTTCTGAGGTCCCCAAAGGCATCCATACATAGTCTTACACACACACACACAAACAGATAACTCAATGTGCACGCATTCCATGACTCACCACATGACAGAGATGCCACACACTCCTATGGGACTCCACACATTGATACTATTGTGCAATACCACACACACACAGCCAAACACCCACAGCGCATCCTTGGCCCATTTCCAAACCAAGTTTAAGCGTTCCCAAACTTCCACTAACTACATCCGCAAAGGGAAAATCCATGTTGCAGAAGTGCACAGCTGTCAATACAGTGATGCCACTTTTCCTAATCTACCCATCTACCCATCCATCCATCTATCTATCTATCTATCTATCTATCTATCTATCTATCTATCTATCTATCTATCTATCTGTCTATCCATCTATCTATCTATCTATCTATCTATCTATCTATCTATCTATCTATCTATCTATCTATCTATCTATCTATCTATCTATCTATCTATCTATCTATCTATCTATCTATCTATCTATCTATCTATCTATCTATCTATCTATCTATCTATCTATCTATCTCTGCTTGCTCACTGTCCACAACAGTGGCTGTTGGGTCAGTCAAGTACAGCAATAAGGCCCATCCTTGCATCCTCAAGCATGAAACTTGAATCATACGCCTATCTAACAATGCCAAACCTACCCACCAAGTTTCATTCCTGCTGGCTGATTCCTTCTGAGTGCAACTATTTGTGCAACTACCCTTTAATGAATATGGAACAGTCCACCTGGCCAGGGAAAGGGAAGGTCGAAGTCGAAATTTGTGCGAACTGAACAAAACGTATATTAAAAAAAAAACACACACACAAAAGCCCCTCCTTTCAGACACCTTGGTTAAAACAGTACAGCAGCTTCCTTCCCCACTCACCCACTCCAGTAACCCTGCTACCGACTGTCTGCAGTAACACCACTCTTTATCACTTCACATCAATAAGTGGGCAGAGGTGTTGTAGGCTGAACTGCTGGCTATATGTAAATGTGTTCATTGTTGTGACATCATAACCATGACAAACTCAAAACAGGTTGTCTTTGAAGCTTAGTATTCTCCATTTGGGCTGTATGAACTGAGTAGTGAATGTTTCCAAACCTTAAAAATGTCTACATAGCAAAACTGTATCTCTAAAGAGCCAAACATAAATAGTGTTTTCATGTCAGGAACATCAAAGTTAGACTGTTTATCTACTTGTAGCCTAATGTTGGCTTTACATGAAGTCTGAGGCTAAGCAATAGGCCTAAACTGTAATCAATGAAAACAAAGCTGAATTGATTTCCACTTCTGCTGAGAGCAGTAATGATCCATATACCTGGCACATTACCGGGCATGCTCAGTGGCCAGCAAACCTAATTATGACTTAAGGCACAAGTGACCAACAACAAACCCTGGCTCCTGAGTGCCTGTCAGGCCGGTAGACTTGCATGACTTCATCACAGCTAGTGTTGGACAGAGGAAGAAGAGCCAAAAGTCATTCTCTCCAGCCATTGTGTGGTTTCTCCATTCACTGCAGCTTTACCTGACCTCTGTTGGTGGATATTGAGGGTTATTCTAAGCTAACAAAAGTAATTATATGCTTCTGCAACTCCCCACATTCTTTGCAGAGAGTCCATATCTCATAGTTTCACCTATTTGCCCTGGCTTTGCATAAAATCTTAAATAAATTTAAACAAGTGGCCACAGAAGTCTAACGATGAACATGTATGTACTGCGCTCTTCACTGATGTACAGTATCGACGGCATTGGAGGTCGTAGCTCGTTCACTGCTATTGACTGTCTGCTGCTGGGTCAGATCAAACTGTCTGTGATTCATCACATACAACTCAACCTATAGATGCTCAGTGTGAGCGTCGTGGCCCAGTAGAGCACTAATGAAAGAAGTACCTCAGGGTTCTGTTCTACTGCTGTTTTAATTTACAAAGTATAGTGAAGAGAGAATAGGATTCCAATATCAGTGCATCCCTTAATGGAGCAGTGTGTAACCTTAAGTGGTGAAATTGTGTATTGCACAACCCTGAAATTCAAGCTGCCACTTCAGTGTAAAGCACCAAAGGTCATGCTCTACGGTCAGTGTGTGGCTTGTCTGTTCTGGGCTACTGTGAAACATTGCGGCTCTACCTGGGAGTCTCTGTTGGAAGACGATACACTGCAAAAACGGCTTCAGTTGGCGGGGAACATCAAGATTGGACTCTGGAGCAGTGGAAGAAAGTCATGTGATCTGACGAATCCAGAATTACCCTGTTCCAGAGCGATGGGCATATCAGGGTAAGAAGAGAGGCAACTGAACTGATGCACCCATCATGCCTAGCGCCTACCGTACAAGCCTGTGGGGGCAGTGCCCAAAGAATGAGGTCAGCTGACTACAGAATACACTAAACTACCTGGTTATTCCATCAATGGATTTTTTCTTCCCTGATGGCACAGGCATATTCCAAAATGACAATGCCAGGATTCATCGGGCTCAGATTGTGAAGGAGTGGTTCAGGGAGCATAGGGGAAAAATTATTATGCAACTCTGGACAGGAACAAATGTTGTGACATTGCAGAAGCTTGCGGAAACGATGCTACAGCGAATATATATATATATTCAGCCATTCACACTGAGGTTATAAGACCTGTTTCAGCCCACACTACATTTTAAAAAGAAGTACAAAACAGGGTGGTTAATTGAAACAAAACTGATATATATCAGATATATACGTATGTATGTATGTATATATATCTTAAACATAACGTAAGAAAATAGGCTGTTTAAAATGTGGACCTCAGGGAAAAAGATATATAGAAAATATAGATCATGGGCGCCTTTAATATACATCACAGGTCCCATTGGCCCTATACGTAATCTGATGAATGATTTTCCATGTCCCATGAAAACAGACCAATGAGGTGACTGAAAATGGTCAGCTGGTTGCCCTGAAACCAGTCCAAATACTGCAGCAAAATCATTATCCTCTCTCACAAACACTCCCTCTGTCACTGTCACATCACACGCACACACACACACTCACATACACACACACACATATATACACACGCACACACACACACACACACACTCACATACACACACGCACATACACACACACACACACACACACACACACATACACACACGCACACACACACACACGCACACACACACGCGTGCACACACACACACACACACATACACACACGCACACACACACTCTCACACACACACACACGCGCGCACACACACACAGAGTCTACGGCTTATTTTCGAGCTCTCCTCTGTCTGTGCATGAGCGTCAGTGATATGCTCCTCACTGATCTGTTTAAATCAGGCTCTTTCTCCCACCTCTGACCCCGCACCATTTACACTCATAAACTCAGCACACGGTCAGCTGATAGAAATGACCCCTTATGCAGCTTCATCCTCAAACTCACAAGGACCCTCCTTCATAAAGTGCAGCTGATATACCCACTGTGAACAAACACCTTCAAACGATGACAGAGTGCACTCTGCGGTGGGAAAAGTAACATGTTACAAAATGTTTACAGTTATTCAGATTAATAATTAGCAGTTAGTCCTGTTTATTTCTATTTAGTAACATGTACATGAACTCTGCTACGTAACACTGCCATAACCCTGCCATAAACATCTACCATGTAACTCATATGCTGTCAGGAGATCCTGTTCAGTAATATCAATAACTGTCAAGACAGCTGTCATACTGTTCTATGACATGTCAGCTTGTGTCACACACAAGTTTTGCTGTTTAGTCTAGATCAATGACATCAAACATTACGCCTTAAGAAGTTTAACAGAACCATAGGCTTTGGTGCCATTCTCTGTTAATTACATAATGACCATTCATTTTCATTAGTTGCATTATGTACTAACTGCACTGGCATAAGGGAGAGTTTGGTACTGACAGACCGTGACCCTTAAAAACCACCCCTGTCAAACACAAATCCTGAAATGGATGCCAAGTACAGAATCCTAAACGGTTATGTAACAGTCTTGACTGAAAGTGGCATCTACCATCCCAGGTTGTGAGGGGATGTTGGCATCCTTTCATACGCTGTCCAAGGAACCAAACTGTTAGCAGACATGGCTGATCTTCATTTTTAAACAAGTTTGAAACTGGCTTCCTATTTGACAGCTTCTTAATCAAATGTTCCGCTCCACCTTAAAGCTACAGCTTGCACAGCACCATGATGCAACTGTAGCACTATTTAAGGTGGATTTGAAAATTGTCTATTTTGAAGCCTGTCTAGATACTGCTTCAAAATCAATACCCTGAGCGGAGGATTTGGCCGATCTAAAAATGTACTACAAAACACATGATGCACAGAATGCAGAATTCGCAACTGGTTTGATAAGACACGAATTGCGGAATTTGCGATTGAACACTGTTATTTGTTTTGTTTTGGGCAAAGGGAATGTAAGGAATGGCCCTGATACAGGTATGGGAAATTTCAAAGAACATGGACTGAACTACCAAGATAAAGACGCTCAGGAAGGAGTCTGTTATCCAAGAGGCATTAATAAGTACTGTGAACAATTCATCTTTCAGCCATTAGGAGCACTTTGGTCCCATTGTTTGAAGTACACATGTCCTGAAGTCCAGAAATCAGTAAGGAACATTAAGACAGGCTGAGGTCGAAAAACCAGGAAGTCAAAACAATCAGGCAAACAGATCAAAAGGGGAAGAGCAAAAGAGAGTAAGACGAAAACAAAGGAGGTCAAAACCAGAGATACGAGAAAAGGCAAGAGATCAGTTACCAGAATGCAACTGAGGTTCTATTTTAGAGGGAACAGAAGGTCAAACGAATACTGCTTCAAAATCAATATCCACAGGGTGTTTGTTTTACCCTCAACGGTTTTATGGCTTAAGATTTGACAAATCAGCAAATGCACTACAAAACATATGATGCACAGAGTGTAGCATTAGCTTAAGAGGTTTCTGATGCCTTCAACAAATTCACCACTAAATTCATTTTAAACATGCTTTGAATCTGTTCATGACCATTTATGGTCCGATTCAGAGACTAGCACAAAACCTTCCTTGCCATGTGCCATGTCTTTCATCGACAGAAGAATAGAAAAAGACCACACATTTATATTCTCAGCAAACAAACAACCCGCGTTCCTGTGCTGGAATGGACAATTAGCTATATTCCCAATGATGAAGCGACTGTGAGGTGCAGAGTCCCCAGCCTGATGAACAGCTCACCGCTCCAGGCCTTCCACTCTAATGTAGGACCATGCCGGCCTCTCCTCCAGACTAGCTCTTATAGACACATAATAACTTCCATAGCCATGGGTTGGAGGGATTAGGGATTAGCAAAATCTGATTCTATGATATTACTATGGCTAAGTCTTGATTAATGCACTAGTATAACACAAGCAGGACATACATGTTTAAGCCTCAATCAGAATGTTTTTAGTCAAGCTGAGTCCATAAATACACTTAGAATGAATCACTATACCAGAAATCTACAGCCCATTTTCACTTTCCCACTACAAAAACCCATGTTACTAGCACCTACTGTCTGCAAAGCCAAACCATTATTACCACGGTAATAATAAGTGTAGCTGTTAGAAAAGACGCTATTTCACATATTTTAAATTCACTGGTATAAAAAGATCTGAAATAGAGTGAAACGTCATAACAGCCCAAAAATATGAAAACACATATTGCCCAACAGCTGCAGTGAAACAAGAGATAGACCATCTTACCTAGATCTTACCTAGAACTGGGGCAGTCGTGGACTGGAGGTTAGGGAACCAGCCTTGTTCAATTCCCTGAGCCTACAGTAACGACGGAGGTGCCCTTGAGCAAGGCACCTAACCCCCAACTGCTCCCCGGGTGCCGTGGATAGGGCTGCCCACTGCTCCGGGTAAGTGTGCTCACTGCCCCCTAGTGTGTTCACTAGTGAGTGTGTTTGTGGTGTTTCACTTCACGGATGGGTTAAATGTGGAGACTAAATTTCCCCACTGTGGGATCAACAAGGGATTAAATAGATCTTACCTAGAACACTGCTCTCCATATTATCAAGCAAGGCTTCTATTCTTTTCTGGAAACTTGCTTTAAGTTTTTGTCTAGAGGGATATTTTCCCACCCCTCCAAAGATCAGTCTAAGAAGTTAGTTGCATTGTCTGCTTGACACAATCTAAGCCACCCCAGTGAAAAATGTAGACTTCAACTTGCACATGATTGCAACTCTGATGGGAATTAATAAAGCGAAAGGGTGGTTTCGGTTACATTTTCATATTTTGTTGGTTATATACCTGAAACAATGGACAAAGTTGAGGGGCTGCATTAGGTCACAGGCTGCTAGCACCCAAGGGTTAACCCCTTGAATTCCCAGGCTTATTACATCCCAAGGCTTACGATAAGCCTCAGTAATGACATGGAAAACAATGCAAATTGACTGAGCTGCTCTGAAGTTATAGCGACGAGGAATAAGAGCTTAGGCCAGAGCATTTAAGGGTTAAGCAGCCATACATCTATTGCCTCAGCATTCATTAGTTCATTTAGTATAATGAAATAAATCAGATTTCAGGCTGTAAAAAAAAAAAAACAACAACAAGTGCATCTTGCACAGGAAAACTAGGACAATAAGCCGATCTGGAGTCACCAGGGCTGAAAGATGAGACTAAGGACAGGTTTCAAGCAGCCTCAGAAATGTGTATGACACAGGTTATACACTTTCTGCATTTTTAGATCTGGAATGCATGCACTACAGGACAAAATGTTCTGACCTGGTCAAGCAGCCCTGCATGATGAACGATCAGTTTCATTCAAAGCCTCATCTGTCAAAACAGGGGTTGTTTGCTCACTTGCTTGACCTTGCATGACAATGACTGACTTGGAAACATGCCAGCAGCCCCAAAGTCTGCTGAAGACCCCAATATGCAGAACAGAATCCGATCAAAAATCTTATTCAAACATGCAATTCATATTTCTATAGTAGTTTAAGCCGAAAGAGCCACTGAAGCTGCAATTATGAACCACTATAAGGCCCATTCATTTACAGAATAGTTTATGGGAGGTGACTGTCCCAAATCCTTCCTGAAAATATTACTTTCTTGCAAATGCATCACCTGTTGTTCTTATTTTAGCCATGCCCCTGCCTTGTAGAGCAGGAAGTGGGTCCCAGAGGGCCACATGGTGAGAAGCAGAGCTGAACTATTTTGGAAAAGTTCTGTTACGATTCAAACTGTCTTTTTGGGACTGAGCTTTGGGTCTTTCGCTAGGAAGACCAGCGTATACTTTTCCTGGCTTGAGGCCTAAACACGTAACACAGTGTGCTAACCAGTCAATTATTTGTGGTTGTGATGCTACAGCACATGGGTGTTTGATTCATCTAAAAGCAGTTCAAAGGCTCCATGTTATTAGGTTCAATTTCCCCCACTTAAAACTTGCAACGAATCAGAGCTCCTGATAACAGACTATAACAGTGTAATAGAAATAGCAGCTCAGGTGATTTTAAAACTGAAAATTTAAGCAATATTAATTTCAATATAAAACAATTCATCTTTCAGCCATAATGAGCACTTTGATCCTATTGTTTAAGGTACACGTGTCCTGATGTCCGGAAATCATAAAACTGCCACTAAAAACAGATTATCTGCAACTTTGTCAGGAACAAAGAACTGGGCTTGACCCACGCAGAGCTACAAGCCAAAGGAGGCTTATTTGACAAGTCGATAGTCAACCACAACAGCAAAATCAAGGCATTCATAACATAAGGGTTAATGCAGGGTCGTAGACAGTGAGACAGGTGGAGGTCGAAAACCAGGAAGTCAAAACAATCAGGCAAACAGAGCAAAAAGGGAAGAGCAAAAGAGAGTAAAGGGAAGAGAAAGGAGGTTAAAACCAGAGATACCAGAAAAGGCAAAAGAGAAACGCTTAGAGTTGCAAACAGCGGTTTGTGCAGGATTTGTAAACAGGAAGTGATGAGAACGTCAGCTGGCATCAATTAGTGTTCTGGTGAGCTTGAGCGTGAATGACTGGTTGACTAGGGACATTTGCGTGTGACATCATCGTGTAGTGCACTCTGGGAAATGGTGTCCGTGAGATCGCCGGTGTCAGGGAGACCAGAGGGCACGACAAACTTATTTCAATAAAAGAACATGATATTCTGCGTGAAAAGTTTAAAGTTATGTTTATGAGTGATATACTGACGAGCCTTCTCTTTCAAATGAGCTATTACTAATTAACTGTCACTAAGAAAGCCCATGCTGAAACATTTGATAAAGTTTCGGTGGAGACATGAACGTTTTAGTAGTGACAAAATATAGAATATTAAATCATTTTTAATAGCTGAATAGTTTTAATAAAACAAACATAATTACCGACTTACTGAAAGAACAAGGGTTTAAATCTAAAGTCTGAGTCAGTTCAAGTGTTTTAACTCTGACTTTAAACTAATTTTGTAGAATGAACCAAAAACAGCTCTAGTTTCTAGCTCCTGTCCTCATAAAGCTTTGTACAGTGTGATGATCTAGATGTCAAGGCTGTTTAATGAATGGACCAATAACAAGTGGAACAAGCACTTAATGACCTGGACGAGTTCCTGAGGACATGCTGTATTCTCTTTCCTTCACCAGTGGGCTGTAATTTAAGGAGGAGACTAAGCCATGACCACCAGCCAAACATACATTCGCTCCATTTCATCATCACACAATGCACATAGACAGAGGCTTTAATATACATATCGTCGCCTTCCAAAGAAAAACAAGAATCTCCAAAAAGGCAACTTTACAGGAGAGGCCAAAAACCTCAAGCAACTTTAATGCAAGTCAATGGAACCAGACATCTTTCCAAACAATTTTGGACCATTTCGGTTGGTCCATTTATCATGAGATTCTCACTCAGTGTAAACAGCAGCTGAATCGTTCAAATGATGCATAAAAGTAAAAATGGACAAAAGATAATATGTTTTTCATTGGACAGTGATGAAATATATAAGTCCACTGATAAGTTATGGATAGTTACCATAGTTCATTTTACATGGTCATTCCAAACTCTCATTTTCTTATAGATTTAAATGAACACTTTTTCTTACTGTGTCTGTATGACTGACATATGTAAATGTATTGTTTCTGATTGGTCCTCCTCTGCCTTCATCAAAAAGCTGTTTTGGCTGAGATGTACAGCCAACATCTCAACAAATGGCTAAGTTCTAACTGAAATGTTCAGGGCCACCACGCCTTTAAGACATCTGCTTCCAAATGGAAGGCCACAAGGACACACTTGCTTCCCGACAGCCAGGAACAACACAGCGTTTAATCCTGTCCCCCTAATCTTCCACTCCAAAAACTCTCTTTCTGCAGGAACAACACTTCGACGTAAACAGACGGGTTACACTTGAGTGTGGTCAGTCATGTGTTGTGTTGTATTTATGGTAGTGTTCAGGGCGCCCTAACTTTTGCCATGACCGTGTATTTAACATGGCATGGGCCTTTTAAGCAAACACTCTCAAGCTGCTTCCAAGAACACACTACACTCAAGAGCCAGGGCACAAGCACCTGGACCTTTTCCGTGCTACGGCTGATCGGTGCATTCTTCCCGAGGAAAGAAGAGGAAGAAGAGTAGAGGAGAGAACAGAGCAACATCTGCAGCGTGTTGGGCACGGCTGTGTGTTCGCGGGCAGCTGCCGCGCGTGTGCGTGCCAATTTGTTTCATGTTTTATGTCCGCTGACTCCGAAAAACACAGGACAAGCCGATCCTTCCTACTATACAAAACAGCTGTCTGGGGATTATAGCCAGATTAGGATCACTTCTGTTAAAGGTCTTAGGGGTGCTGTCTGCACTGGAGCACATGCAGACAAAGCTCTGGATCAGCGATGGTGAAGTTATGCAGAACATTTCTCAGTGCACAGAAACTAGGAGGTGGGGGGGTCTTTTACTCACTTTAGAAATATTTAAATCTTATTTTTATTAATACCATTAACGTAATTATTTTACATTTCATTGGTGTCCAGTTAAAAACATGTATCTCCATTTATTGCATCATTTGAACACAGCGGCTGCTGTTTACACTGGGTGAAAATTTCAGAAACGGCTTCATACAGCTCGGAATAGAATCTGGTTCCAATGACTTTTACTTTGTTTGTCTTTTTATGCTTTTTTTCTTTTTCTTTTTTTCATGATTAATAAAAAAGTGTGTTGAGTTGCTTTAGTGTGTAGCTGTAGCTGTAGTTAATGGGGAGTTATGCAAACTTTCCACTGTCATTTTTTTTATTTTAGAAAGGATTTCTTCCCATACTGTCTAGTGGTATTCACCCACTGTCTGAAACGCTCTGTTTGAGCTCCTGTGCCACCCCTGATAAGCCCAGTAGGTCACCCACTTGTTCTCATTGGTCAACAGCCTGAGCAGTATCCTTCTGCCAGTTCCACCCCCACACCGCTGTGGCTTTTCTTACAATGGCGTCCGTTCTGCTGGACTGGAGCTGTTTGGACTGTTTTAGCTCTCTAAGCATTATATGAAGGTGTGCCAAGCCTGCCAGGAGGCAAGCAATTGGGATTGTGTTACAAGATGACATCACTTTGTAACAGAGAAGATGGCTAGAATTGCAGCTGAGAAAGCGGTCTCTGTGGGAGGGAGTTTCTCCCTGTGGCGGGTACTTTGGGCTTAACTTTGTCTTAACAATATGCGTGTTGTGTAGTACAGCGACCACGCTTACGTTAGCCTATTTGCCTGAGCTGCTGAGTCAGGGACGTTTCAGTCACATTTCAAATGAAAACTTGAACACAGCCGTCTCCTGATCGCCTCCTGCTGTTCAGTCATCTGAACAGGTGTCAGAATGTAACTGCTGCTTTGTTTAAAGACCAGAACATTTGAATTAAAGGCTGCAGAACAGGAAAAAAACAACTTCAGGCAGGGAACACCATTAACATGGCTTCCGCTAGGGCTGCCCTCTAGAAGTCGACGAGTCGAATCGTCAGTCGGAGACCCTTTAAGTCGACTGAGAACCTTCAAGTCAACTCACAACTGTGACCTGAAAAACACGATATGTACCAAAACCACCACAGATTACACCACAGTCATTATATTGTGATTTTTGGCCACACTGTCCACTACTAGGGCACACTAAACCGTCATTAGCTGCAGTTCCTTACTAATTCTAATCCTGCCACCTGTTTTGTGAATTATATTAAACACTAAGTTAACATCATCTATCTGTTTATTCCACAGTAGTTCCCATATCATTTTAAAATAAAATATAACAGCTTTAAAAACAGCCACTCGACTTTATTCCATCCGCCGTGTTTCCGCACTCGTCTCAATCCTAAGCTCCATAAAGCTTGGCCATATTTCACTGCCATGCCATTCTGCAGGACCTTCTCTAGGATACACTAACAGTTATGTGAACGCCTTGGCTTTTTACAACGGGAAATTTCAGGACATAAAACTCCTGAAACACGAACATTCAACAACAATGGCGTTCTTATAGCAGAGTACAGTGGCCATTGAGAGGGGAAGCCTGATCCTCTGGTCCTGCAGTTGTCTCGAGCAGCTGAGGAAGTGTGGGGAGGGGTGTGTGGGGTGGGCACGTGCCAAACATAGACAGGTGTGTCTACTGTACATGCTACTGAGCACTCTCTACATAAAGACTTTGGGCCGCTGCGCTTAAGTGCAGTTTGATTCATGGTGTCGGAGGAGGACCAGGGCTCCCTGAAATGTACACAGTGATTATGAGGAAGCTAGAAGTTACTATGTAGAAGTTCCTATGTGGGCAATGAAAACTTCTTACCAGTGTTCATTAGAATTACCAGATTACAGATCAGTCTTAAATTCATGTAGGTATGAGGTTTGAACAAGGGACATTCAGGACACATAACAGATAGGGAATATATAGTGTGCAAACTTTTAGATTAAATGTACTTACCGAGATGTAGAAAGTAGGCGTGGCCTATTTACAAGGTTAACACTGCAAGCCAGTGTGGGAAACACATATAGTGCTTGTATTGTCAGAGACTCCCCTTCAGAATTTAGATTTTGAGACATTCAGGGGGTCTAAGGGGTTCATCAAGTGATCTCAGACCCCACCTCCCCCCAGTACCCCCTCTGTATTTGGCCCTTGCTAGAAGTCCATAGCCTCCCAAATCTTTTCTTTACACACATCCCCAAAAACATCCCCAGGAACAACACTGAGAGCAAACTACACAAAAAGCAGACGCTTTAACACCATCCAAAACGATCACTAATCTGTGGTTTCTACTGGATAACTAAAGCTTACATTTTGTTGCTGGTCACATGTAGCTTTGTTCACGTGTGTGCCCAGGGTGTCCAAACTTCTGCTATGATTGTATATTTAACATGGCAAGGGGTTGTATACTTTGCCATGGCTACAGCACAGTATCTAACGACCTGATACGGTTCTGATCAGGAGTACAAGCTTTTTAAATGTTTGCAGTCAATGTATGTTCAGACAACTACACACAACTGTGTAATGAAGAAATAACACCAAATCACACCTACATTGCTGAGCACCTCACAACCCAGTAGATAGCCATACTTCAGAGATATATCATACCTACTGATATCATCATTTTCTTTTGTAATTGAAGAAAGCTACATGAAAGTAACCAGGAACAATAAATGATGATATGTGTAGACTGATATGGGGAATATTTACTGAGCTACACATACAGAAGTAGTGTCTCTCAGTATGGCGGTGGGCTACCACCACTTTGCTAACGCAGCATGCAGATGCCTCGGCATGGGGTTGCAGAGGTTCCTAATGGTGTCCCGTGGTAATCCATCCCATGCAGTTGTGGGCTGGAGGTTAGGGAACCAGCCTTGTGACCGGAGGGTTGCTGGTTCGATTCCCTGAACTGACAGTAACGACTGAGGTGCCCTTGAGCAAGGCACCTAACACCCAACTGCTCCCCAGGCACCGTGGATAGGGCTGCCCACCGCTCCGGGTAAGTGTGCTCACTGCCCCCTAGTGTGTGTGTTCACTAGTTAGTGTGTTTGTGGGCGTTTCACTTCACGGATGGGTTGAATGCGGAGACTAAATTTCCCCACTGTGGGACTAATAAAGGATTCAAATCTTAAATATTCCAATATTGCCTCCACACACGGATTGGCTGGTTGTATCCACCAAGACAAAAGCATGACTTGTCACTGAAGGTGACCTGCTGAGTCACTCCATGACAGTCTGGCATGACACCATTGTAGTCTTCCATGATGACCTGCCGTGGTGTTAAGGGCAGTGATCATAGCAGTCTGTGTGTATGTAGTCCTACATCTGTAGCTCTGCACCAAAGATGCTGCACTAACAGGATGACTCTTGAAGGGCATCACTGCTCACTGCATGTCCATACTTATGGCTGTTGTGTCAGTCAGGTACAGCAGTAAGGCCCGTCCTTGCTTATGTTACATGTGCGGCAGAGCGTGAACTGTGAATCGTTTGCATGTCTCACCATGTCAATCCTCCCCACCAAGTTTCATTCCTGTCAGCCGCTTCCATCTGGGTGCAGCTACCTGTGTAACTATTCTTTTAATGGTGAGTATAAATACAGTATGTGTACAAAATACACAAGTAAGAAGACAGGGCATGAGATAACACCTGGACTGCAAGCTAGTCCATGAACGTTTCTCAATATGTGTGTCCACTGCCCAAGTTCTCAGAACAGTACTCAGAAACACAGGCATCAAAGAATGACTAAAGGACTCCAATGCGTGTGCTCATCTGGTGAAAACGAAAACTGAAAGTTTGTTCCAGAGGAGGCTCCTCTTAGATTACCAGTCTCTCCTTCATCTTTCTTCTCAGCATGGATCAGCGCCTCGGCTTGTCAGTGACAGCTATAGCAGCCCTTTGTTTTCTCTCCATTTCTCCTACTTATACTCAGATATCATCTCGTCTCGAAAACGGCAGCTTTCCAGGAGAGGTCAAAAACCTAATGTAACCTTAAGGAAGTCAAAAGAGCTAGGATTTTTTTTTGTCCAGGCTTATTTTCAAAATCAAAGTTAAAACCAACATAAATGGAGACGCACGTTTTTCACTGGACGGGCGTGACATGCTGCACTTATATTCATTAATCTAAAGTACAGAGTTTAAAGCACAGTTTAATAATTTAAACCACATTTTCTCTGCTGTCCTGCTGGTAGCTGATGAGCTTTGGCTTAGTTTTAGCACAGGTAAAGACAAGCAGTCACATCACGTCCTGCTAGAACATCCATCAGCTACTAAACGGGATCTCAACGCTGGATAAACCAGCTGAGGCCACCGCCCAATACAGTGCGTCTCAAACTCCTGTACATGTGTTCTTCATACTCATGTCCTTTTGAGTTCATTCTTGCTATGCGTTCTTCTAAGTACTGAGGAAGATGGTAGTGAGTGCTATGCAACTGCTGCGTGAACCTTACTGCAGTCATAGTTTCAAAACTTCATAAAGTCTTATATAGACACTACAGGTAAAAAAAAACAGAGTATATAGTTATGGCCTTAATGGACACTCTGATATTGGATAATGGGGCTAATACAGAGTGCCCCAATATGCCATTGTCTTGAAATGCCAGTGGAAAGAAAAATGTCTTCTTATTACAGCAGTTTGGGCCCAATTTAACACCCTGACAGGTGCTCTCAGTAGGAGGAATGAGGCTCGAATCCTGCAGGAACACAAAGGGGGGCCTGTGTGTAGAGCAGAAACTGGGATCCCGGCGGTATTATGAGCTCTCATTCATCACCTGTGTGCCAGTCTAGAGCTAAGCACCTTGTGTGTTCTGTTGGCTTTACCTCAGAGTTCAACACATTCCCTCCTTCCATCTGCTGCACTCATCAGTCATGCCTCTTCTTCTTCATCAGCATCCTCATTCGCTCCCATATTCACTCCCACTGAGCGCTTCACCAGAGCAGGGTGTCACTTTTATAGTGATGTATGTGGATGAGGTGCTGATTTACGAGACCCAAAGAGAGATACTTAGGGAAGAAAAAAAAAACACCAGCTGTGTGGGAGCCGAGGAGGCGTTTCCATCAGGAAGTCTACAGATTAACGGCATAACAAACGTCTTGTCCTTTGATGCCCCCGCAGGATTTCAGGTGCTATACTTTACTGTCTAAATGTAAAAGGGTGGTGCTTGCATGCAAGTCCTGTTCTGTGGCTCTTCTCTTACACAGAAGAGCTTTCTTTAAGACAACAGTGAGTCACGGATCAGTCTGCATGTGTTCTAGGGCCGTCACAACTACCGATCAAACTTGATTTCATTTGATGTCATTTAAGAAAAATCCCTTACTAAAAATGTTGGTGATAATTAGGTACATGCAATGACAGCATATATACAGGGGTTGGACAATGAAACTGAAACACCTGTCATTTGAGTGTGGGAGGTCTCATGGCTAAATTGGACCAGCCTGGTGGCCAATCTTCATTAATTGCACATTGCACCAGTAAGAGCAGAGTGTGAAGGTTCAGTTAGCAGGTAAGAGCTCAGTTCTGCTCAAAATACTGCAATGCACACAACATTATGGGTGACATACCAGAGTTCAAAAGAGGACAGATTGTTGGTGCACGTCTTGCTGGCGCATCTGTGACCAAGACAGCAAGTCTTTGTGATGTATCAAGAGCCACGGTATCCAGGGTAATGTCAGCATACCACCAAGAAGGACGAACCTCCACCAGCATCACGTAGTGACCTGGCCACTATCCTGCAAGAAGAATGGCTTAAACTCCCTCTGACCACTGTGCAGGACGCAGTATATGTCATTCCCAAGACGAACTGACGCTGTATTGGCCGCAAAAGGAGGCCCTACACCATACTAATAAATGATTGTGGTCTAAAACCAGGGGTTTCAGTTTCATTGTCCAACCCCTGTATATTGGTTTTAGAAGACAGTTGGACAGGTGTTTAAATCAGACTGATATATGTCATATTAATGCCATATTCTGAACAACCATGTTGTTCAGGCCAGTGGTTTGTAACCCTCCCTCTGGACAGCTACTTCCCTGCACAACCTAGCTCCAACCACAGTTTACCAAACGTGCTAGTCAACCACTTCCCTGAGCGACTGGATCAGAGATATTACAGCTACCAGGTCAGCTTATTTAATACAGGACAGGTCGGTCTAGACTCTAGAGGACAGCAGCCCTACCGGAGGGCGTTGGAGACCCCTGGCTCAGGCTACTGTGATAAAACGACTGCACTTCCCATTAGATTAGCATCTAAACGTAGGCTCATGCTCAAACTACTCAAACACTCTCTTGCCCTACAGCTAACCACAGCTAGCCCTATGTACAGTCTGTACGGCTATGCTGTCTGATATCTGATTTAGCCTTTTAGGATCAGTGCATGTCTGTTGGAATTCCTGGTCCTAAGCATCTGAACAAGTCTGGACTACTGATACAATCGACAGTGACTTGCTACTATACTCCTTATCTGCCTCAGGGCATAGACCTGTTGGAGACCTATATGGCTAAACAAAGGAACACACATGAGCACTTCATGCTGTCCTAGACGGATTCAGATCTCTAGCGATAAAAAACAAAGCGCACTTTCTTGCTGTACCCCGCATCTACTGGGAACTCAAAGTTCGTCCGAAGCTCCGATCTTTCCCAAGGCTACGTGGAGAGCGAGTCCGAGACGTGCCACCTAAGGGTTTCTAGGTCAAGACTGCTCCTTCTATGATAGTGGCGAATACATAGGCCAGTTCAAGTTCAGACTTTTCCATTAGCTAATGATTCAGTCCTTTAACTCATTGTGAAGGTAATGGAGGCTCTGAAGCATGTACTGCCTCAGCACTCCACCAGATTACACAACAGGAGACCTTCAAAGAGACTAGCTTACTCCAGCAATTTCTGCGTCCATGTTCACCTTTCTCCTATTGAACACATGACATTTCCCATGATTACATCAGCGTGCAAAGAAAAGCACTGTAGCAGTAAGGAGAATCATCTACTACACCATACTACAACCACAAGTCTGAACACCAGCTCAGCAGGTACATTCAGTGACTGCGTTCTCCTGGCTGGATTCATTTAATTTACTAAACTGCCTCTCTCTGTAAAAAATTTGATCTGATAAGTGTTTAACCACTTACACAGCCTACAGGGAAAACATACCTCTGGATACATCCCTATCCATACATAGGCAACATGGATAAACATACACTCATCATAAAGGAATAGTGGCAGCCAGAAGGAATGGGGGACTGCAGTGCTATTGGGAAGTCAGATAAAGGTTACCAGGAACAACTTGTAGTTACAGGTGATTCAGACTTCAAAGCATAGTTTGCTGAGTCAGTTCAGTACAGACATAGAGCTGCTACATCGGTGTTTTGAATTCATTGTTCTGTGATGTTACAAAAGCTGAAACCTTTACATACAGGATTTGGACAACGAAACTGAAACACCTGTCATTTTAGTGTGGGAGGTCTCATGGCTAAATTGGACCAGCCTGGTGGCCAATCTTCATTAATTGCACATTGCACCAGTAAGAGCAGAGTGTGAAGGTTCAGTTAGCAGGTAAGAGCTCAGTTCTGCTCAAAATACTGCAATGCACACAACATTATGGGTGACATACCAGAGTTCAAAAGAGGACACATTGTTGGTGCACGTCTTGCTGGCGCATCTGTGACCAAGACAGCAAGTCTTTGTGATGTATCAAGAGCCACGGTATCCAGGGTAATGTCAGCATACCACCAAGAAGGACGAACCTCCACCAGCATCACGTAGTGACCTGGCCACTATCCTGCAAGAAGAATGGCTTAAAATCCCTCTGACCACTGTGCAGGACGCAGTATATGTCATTCCCAAGACGAACTGACGCTGTATTGGCCGCAAAAGGAGGCCCTACACCATACTAATAAATGATTGTGGTCTAAAACCAGGTGTTTCAGTTTCATTGTCCAACTGTGACCACTGAGTATATAGTATATACATTTCCAATCAGTCTAGGCCCACCCATTTAAGGGTATAAGTCTTTGAAGCTGTAAACAGTGGTCCTGCAACCTGGTGCAGCCAACTGTATCTCAGGAGCACACACGGATAGAAAGACTTTTTAAAGATCATTTCTGTCCCAAGATACATTCCACTCTTTCACTCTTCCACTCTTACCTCACACTCCAGTATGAGGTCCAGCAGAGTCTATGGGCTAAAATTCATATTTGTACCAAAATACCATACTACCACCACAAAAATGCATATCATCCTGCCACCAAATATACAACATAACTAACATGGGCAGAAACGAACGTAGTTCTTTCCCAGATGCTGTAATCAAATGTAGGACATTTCAGACATTTTTGAAAGCAACATTTCGGTAATAGAGAACCTTATCCAGAAATATTATCTGAGATGTAGTGTTGTACATTGGTGGGCACATCATAGACTCAGCCCGGGACTATACCTGTAAGTGATGGCTGCGGGTAGTGGTGTAGGTACGCTGAGCTACACCAACCACACATGGGATTGACTAGGACATCCAAATCGCTCCATCAGCTATAAAAGACAATTAGCCTTTAGCTGTCAGACAGATTTATGACCATGTAATTAATCAGGGACAGCCTTTCACTGCATTGAAAGAGGAAGAGGAATCACTGGAATCACTGAGCTGTGGATTAATAGCAGTAAATCCCACTTTATATATACAAAAGGATAAACATTCAGACCATGCTGTTATAGAAACTGCAACCTCCTTCCTGAAAGTATGAAAACAGAGAGAGGTAGAGGAAGCCAGTGCCATGCTGTTCAGGAGTCTTTAACATGATGAAACCTAACTCGCTTTGAAGTATTAGGTGAGGATTTGGAGGGTTTGAATGTGTGTTACTGATATTATTTCCTGTAACAGAACAATGGAAACATTATTGAGCAAAAGGAAAAACAGTCTGACAGTCCAACTGTGCAGCCACTTGCTCCAAACACCTTAACCCGTTTATCCCACACATGATATTTCCACTATGTACTAATCCAGTAAAGGATCATGATACACAGTCATACGCAAAGCTTAAACACACCTCCACAGACGACCCGCGCCACTGTTTTCCTTAGTCTAAGTGTGCGAGTTTGGACAGTGCTGACAACGTGAGGTGGTAGTACGAGAGAAGCCTGATTTGTGAGGAGAGTACTTGAGAGAGCTTGAAGGGCGGCCCCCCCTTTTTCCTTAGCTGTGGTAGGACTAGCAGTTTGGAGATGAGGCAGTGGTGGGGACAGGGAGGTAAGGATGTGAGACTTTATAGGGATTTTTACATTGGCAAACTTCAGATATTTGGGACTTTTACGCATGGCTCTGCACTAGCACAAACATTTTTTTAGATATTTCATAAGAAAAATAACACATCCAAAATATAAAATACGCCATAGCTTTCATAAGTCCAACAGATAAGCAGCAACTGTGCATTAGAATGTGCAGCAGAGTGTTCTCTGTAGAGAATATGGGCTAGAAAATCAACAACATGTAAACTAACTTCCACACACAACAGTGTAAATCATTTACCAAACAAACTGCGTATTACACATCATCATCCAGCTATGATACAACCTTAGACCACAGATTAACATATGCTTTCCAAAGTCAAGTATTAAAGGATCACTGTGAAACACGTAGTAGCTGTCGCTAAAGTGCATTCCACAATGCATCACCCGGACACATGATCTATTCAGTAATGTCCTCCCTGAGGCAATAGTAAATCAATACTCCTCAATCAGTCAAATGAACTAACACTGTTATCTGTCTGGCTCATCAAAACGAGTTGTTCTCCTGAGGATCCCATGCCTTTCCAATCATTTCGTTTCCTGCTCGTTATGTAAGGCACAAGCTTTTTGGAAAACAGTATTAAACTATTATAGCATGTTCTAAAGGTTAGGTTTAGATACGGTACAATATCTGATTTAGCCGTCCTCACATTTTGTTGACCCAGCACTTTGACGATGACTCAGCAAACAAGACTTGCCCATGCTACACAATGATTCACCATGAGTTTGATCCCTGCTGATGCCACCTCCATCTCTTGCCATGACTGGCTTTCCCATCACCCAGCGCATCACACAGCGCAATGCTAGTGTCTGTTAGGTGATGTAGCATAATAGACAGTTAGCGTTCTCCACCCAGCCAGCTTTGTACCACGGTGTTGTGGAACTGGCGTCACACTGCGCTCTTGAATAAAGAACCACCACAAGCGGTCTCCTGACTCTAACAGAAAAACATCAACAGCTCAACAGTAGAGTGATGGGATGAAGACCGAGCTATCAGATGGGAATCAGCCATGACTGAATTGTTGGGAACATCTGTGTAATGTATATATATATATATATCATGTTACAGGTTTTCTATGCCCACTTAGAAAAGAGTAATGTGACTTAATTTACCATGACACGATCATATTAAACAAATTACAACCAATACTAAATAACTGACATTTTGATTAGATAACGGCCATCCTTAGACTTACCAGACAATACAAACAACTGTAAATACCATAGAGCATAGGCCGCCTCCTTAAGTATGTCCTTCGACATGATTTAACATGATGCCAATATGTTTCTATAGTAAGAAGCCGCTGCAGCAATTTGAGCACCTAATGCACCCCACCTCACATGTAAATGAATAAAGGGCTTTTGGGTCCTTGGTTGTTTCCTGAGTGTCCATTGGTTGGTTTTACACAATGTAGACAAGCACACACATTATCATACCTCAGGATGCGAGTCACATATGATTCTGTGATGGGATGTAGTTGGTCTACAGCTTTAGGAAATGTCTGATACATCTTTACATGCTGTATTATCAGTAATATAGAGAAGCCTATACACAGTAATCATCATAAAAACAGCTCCTCGGCTGAACAGCTCTGGGAGGTGGAATGGTCTTATCGGTATAAACCACTAGTTATCTACTACAGCTAGCATTACAGCCCACTTACGTCCGTTAACATTCCCAACTCCAAGTTGATTAGATGTTGCCTGTTCATCTCATTCTTTGAAACTGTTTGACTGACGAACAAGCAGTTCCTGTGTGTTAGACCTACCCTTCCTGTCAGAATTTACAGTTTGTAAAAGTGTTTCACGTCTTGGATTTTGTTTTCACGTTTGTAATTTTGTTTTCTGAAATGTATTTTTTGTTGTTGTCTTTGTAAAATTGTTTTTGCGAGTTCGAGTTTCGCTTTCTTAAACGTAATTTTTTCATTTGTAAATTTGTTTTTATTTTTGTGATTTTGTTTTCTAAATTAGTTTGGCACTTCTCTGCCACCGTAGTGGTCAGCGCCAAGATGCACAGTTTGCTGTCACGTTTTACATGTCCAGAAGGCCTCATATCACTCCACCTTCACCCCTACTGCACAATCTGCAGGAACTGTATCAGAATATTCAAGCTGCACGGGATGGATCATCACAGGACACCATTAGAAACAACTCCATCCAGAGATGTTTGGCATGTGTCAGTAAGCATGTTGGCCTGGCTTCCATACTGCAGGGCACTACTTCTGTATGTAGCTCAATAAATATATAAAAAAATTAATTTTCTTCATATCAGACATTTTGATTTTCTGTTTTTCTGGCTGCATAAAAATCTTCTCTTGTTATAAAACCATAAAACTTCTCTGGGGTTCTCGGAACTAAATGGTTCCTCAGGTCACCATAACTGACTCATTTATGGGAGTTCTCTGTTTTGTCTATGTAAAGTTCTCTTTTAGATGCCCCGTCCATTATAAGAGACTGTGTCCCCCTTCTAGATTTCCCACCAGAAGAAACACATGCAACTATTGTCAACAGAGGGCAGAGATATCCATGCAGTCAATTTTAGGGCCCCCTTTTATGACAAATTTCAATACTGAACATTTCAAGAAAAAAATGCTCTGCCCAGGAATGTTTAGACAAACGTGTAGCATGTAGATACTTAATGTCATGGTACCACTTGTAGGTGACTAAAACACAAAGCAACATTCAGCTCATGAACACCCAAAGCTCATTACCGAATGATTTGTGTGGCCACACTCAATGGGGCAATGCTGAGAAATCAAGGATTTGGCAGCAGGAGATGCCAAGTCCAAACAAAGGGAGCCTGAACAGAAAGAATATTCAGCTTATCTAAATGCTGTCCCAATACATGCATGAAAACGTGCAAACAGTGTGCGTAGTGATGGTATATCACAATAAGCAGACTAAAGACGCATCATTTCTGCTATCCTTAGATCAGCCTTCAGTAGTAATCACTGGTTCATGCGTAGTTCAGTAAGTTCAGCCCAGGATTTACAGTGTAATTCACAAGAATCTGCTGGCAAAGGTGCAGGGTCGCTCTGCGGACACTTTGCCAAAAACACAGCTTTTAGCCAATAGCAGCTCAGCCTTTAAAATGACTTTGTTGCCTCAAGAGAAGGTTTAGAAGGCAGGCCCTGTACTGTCATGTTAGGATGAGCCTGAATGCTTAAACCCTATTTAAACCATATGGTCAGTAGAAGGAATGTAAAATATCTTAGCGAGTGAAGTATTTATGAGCCAATATGGCAGAAACACGAAAGGCTGTAATTGGGAATGTGCATGGATACTCCAGTACTCAGTTAACTGTTTATAGTAGACCTGGGGTGCAGGTATCGGTATATATCGGTATATAAAGATATCTAAATAAATATTGAGAAACTCAACATCTATTAAAAACTACTTCACCTGTCACTCAAATCGATGCTCCTGCAACTGTGCACTCATGAGCTCCTTCTGGTGCAGATTCACAATGACTTGTGTACTAAGATGGCAAAACCGCAAGCAATGTCCATGTGCTTTACATATCAACAAACCGAGTGGTTTTTACGTCGTCACAGAGTCACAAGGTCTGCTCATGTCTTTTGCCTTAATATGCAATAAATAAATAAAACCAAAGATCTAAAATGTTAGTCAGTAGTTTCACTGCATGAATGTAGAGAGGAAAAGAAAAAAGGACAAGCAAAATGAAGGAAAATCCATCATCTAAACAACAAACCAAAGGCACAAAACACTGAACGCTCCTTCTTTTGCTTGTCCTGTTATCTGGTGTTGACCAGAGGAGGATGGGTCTTGGCTCCTCTCAGGGTTTCGTCCTTTTGACCAAAGAGATGAGACCTTTCTTGCCGCTGTCGCCCTTGGCTTGCTCACTGGGGGCTCGGACACCTGAATCTTTGTGAAGCTGCTTTGTGACAACATCTGTTGTAAAAGGCGCTATGTACATAAGGTTGATTTGACTTGACCAATCAAAAATCCTGATGACCGCTCTGTGTGTAAATGTAAAAAGAAACAGCAGTACTGCATAACTGATTCATGTTGTGGGCTGTGTGTTATTTGTGCCCTGGTTTGAGCATGATGCTATTTAGATGGCTGGTAAAGCAAAGGGTCCAGATTCCTCCCACAGCTGACATGCTGTCAGGCGAATTGGAGACACTATATTGCCTCCCAGGTGTAAGTGTTTGCCTAAGTGAATGAATATGTCTGTCTGAGCCTTGCGATGGACTGGTGGCCTGTCCAGGGGGTTTCCTTGCTTTCACATGTGGAATGCTGGGATAGGCTCCAGCACTTCTCGCGACACAAAAGGATTAAGCGGTTTAGATGTTGATAACTTGGCAAAGTGTGTCCAGAAAAATGGCGTCCTGACAGCTGACCATTATTTCTGAAGTATTGGAAGACACACTGCCATCACACACATCTATATATTTGCAATACGTTTTTCTATCCATGTCAGGCGACCGTAGTTTGGAGTGCATGGATAAGCATATGGTACCATTTTCCAAGATTGCATTGTGTGAGCGGTAGCAACTCCGGCACTCCAGCATGTTGGTCATCCACAAGAGAGCATGCAATACAGTGACGTAACTGGCTTCATACACAGCGGACTCTTCTATATCTACCCCTTAAACTCTAATGGACCTACATATGGGTCCGCACCCTACATATAAGTTTCTTAAGCTTACTAACTGAATAACACAGACAGAGTTTACAGGGCCTAAAGGGTTAAACTGGTGGTTTTGTTGCACAAGAGTGGAAATATTGTTACTATTAAACCATGAAGAAAACAATGAACAGGACGAAGGCATTGACAAACAAGCCAGCTCATTAAGTTTTAAACTGCATGCTGACATACATCCAGCCGCAAGGTCTCAAAGGTAACAGATGTGCATGATAACAATGAAAGCAGTGTCCTGGCCCAACTTAGCATTCTGTAACATGTTGACAGCTTGTTAAAGCAAGAGAGAACCATGGACTAAAAACTGTTCCAGTAACTGAAATCATACAGAGGTTCTCAAAACTCCAGAGACGTAAAGAAAACCAGCAGACTACAAGAGTAAGCGCAAACTCACTTTCTTCAAGGAAAAGGTTCCACCACAGCCAAGAACCTGCACCATACACCCTTAAAGCTACAGCAGAAACACAAACTGAGCTTCAGCACCACAGAGTGTAGAGAGCTCCCTCTGCACAAGCTCTAATCACTCTGACTCTGATGAACATGGGGACCTGGAGGACCACAGCCCTGCGGATTTCAGCACTAAGACTCATTTAACACTGGGGTGGTGGGGAGAAATCCGCTCCAGCATATTATCCAGATGTTTTGCATGTAAATATCATCGGCCCGCCAATGATTCCCACCTCTGCCCAACACACCTGACTCATCTCAAACCCAAAGCCTTCAGGAGCTGCTGTTAACATGGCAGAGGAGGAAAGATCCCACATTAAAACATCCTGTATAAGAACAGCTGGAAAATATTAACAGCAAAGTTGCCATAGCAATAAAGCTAATAAATTAAACTACTGTAAAATGTGTGTTTGTATTCATTCACAGCTGCTCACTATGTTAATGATCCTACTAACTGTGCCATACAATCCACTTTTTCACTTTCACTTTTTAAATAGTTCTCTGATGTTCTACATAGAAGGTCAGGTGAAATCTACCTAGATATAGTTAGATGCCCATTTACACCCAGTGATTTGCTGGTTATTGGTCAAACTGTGATAAAATCACATAGCATGGCTGCGGTTTACAGGTCACTGTTGGTGTTGTGATGCTAATAAAGGTGGAGCCGCTCCTCTCTTTTGTCTCTTCAGGGTCAAATTCTGAGAGAAGCTGCTCCATACTTGTCACAGGTTTAAGAAATTGTCTGGAGAGAAACAGGCAGGGCAAACTAACAACTCCGAATTAAAGCTGTCCAGGATCTTCATACATATGTAAGAGCTGAGACTGGGCTTCCTTTTCCCCTGCTTAGAGCATTTAAGCTGGAACCAAACATTTGATTAAGAAGCTGGCGAATAAGAAGCCAACTTCTGCCTTGTTTACAGATGAGAATCAGCCATGCCAGCTGACAGTACAGCTCCCCTTCCCTTTCTCCACACAGCCCACCGTGTTCTTTGCTGTTGCGTAGTTGGTGTATGAACATTTTGGGGGTGCAAATATTAAGTCAAGACTGTTATGTAAGCATACAGGCATAACAGTGTTTGAGGGTAATGGTACAGCAGTTCTATGTGCTGAATTCAACGGTGCCAATATATCGTCACTGTCCAGAGTAAAACAAGTATCTCCAAAACAGCAACTTTACAGGAGAGGCCAAAAACCTCATTTAACTTTAATGTAAGTCAATGGAACGAGGCTTTTTTACCCAAGCAGTTTCAGCCATTTCTGTTGGTCCGTTCACCATGAAACGTTCACACTGTGTAAACAGAAGCTGGTGTGTTCAATGTATAAGTAGAAATATACAAAAATGAAGGTACATGTTTTTCTTGGACAGTGACAATATCCAGTTTTTTTATTTATGGTATCTTTAAATGTCGCTGAGACTTTATTACTATTTACATTACATAAATGTTTTAATGCTATAGATGCTGTATTACTGTTATATTTAGCTTTTTCATCTGCTGCATTTTTATTGGACCTGGATCTTTTTATTGGATCCTTGTATGCTTCTGTTCTTCTCTCGAGTTTTCCATTTCCTATTATTCTGAAGAGAGCTGCATTTTGAAAAAGGAATAGTTTATGCAAATACAATTCCTTCCTACTGTTATTATTATTTTCATTAAAATATTATTGTTGTTGTTAAAATATAATAAAATATTATTATTATTATTATTATTATTATTACCATTATTATCATTATCATTATTAATGTTGTTATAAAATGATAGTATTATTAATATTAGGGAAACTTAATGAATATAATAAATATATGCCCTTCATAACTACTGAATTCCAGTAAACACTCAGATGAAATATTAATATTTTCATTTTGCCATATTAACAGGTTATTGCTTATCAATTATGAGCCAATAAATTTTTACAGTAAACTGACCATTCTGTACTTTCACCTATACTGTTGGATTCCTGGACCTAGATCAGGCCTAGTCTTGAAACTAAATGCCAGACCCTGCTTAAACTGCCGAGGTGGTTCACTTTTAAACCAGCTCATTATCAAACTGGAGTTCACAGAGGAAGCAATGCAATCCTGACTGGCCCACCTGAGCGAGACCCTCCAAACAGCATGGCTGGAAATGCACTGCCACAGCAGAGAAGCAGAGCACCCCGAACCCAGCAGGTAGAGTGGTTCACTTCTGCTCCAGCTGACTATAACTCCCTGTCTGAGTTCACAAGCTCCGTCCCAAACCAGCAAACCCTGCCCAGTGCAGCCCAGGCGCTTACCGCTGCTCGGCCCCAGCACTCTGCTCACGTCCTTCCTCACGGCCCTCCGGGTCTCCACGGGCGGGGAGAGTGCCCTGAACACGGCGCTGTCATTGGTGCCCTCCATGAAGAACACATAGCGGGTTCCTGCGCTCGGCCTGAAGCACTCGTCCGCTTCGCTCCACACCAGAGACACGACAGCATCCTTGCCCAGCCCCGCCGCCTTCACCTTCCACACCTGGTGCACCCGCACCCTCACGTGGTTCCTCGGAGCTTCCACGGTCTCGTTTGACTCTACTTCTACCTCTACATTCCGGTTTAGCGTCCCTCTCTCCTTTTTCCTCTGCCTTTCCCTCTCATTCATGTCCCCCCGCAGCTCCTCGTACAGTCTGCCCTCGAACACGACCCCGGCGCGGTGAGCCAAGTCCCGCACGGAGCCGCGGGGAGCGCAGCTCGGGCTGCTGGAGGCCAAGAGTCCGAACAGCACAGCCAGGGCCAGCCAGGGCCAGCCCGGGGACAGCAGAGGCATCGTTAGCCGCGCTTAGGTGCTGCTGGTGGGTGGTTTTAATGTACTGACTGAACGCACTGGGAGCGCACAGGAGCAACTCCTCTTACTCTCAATCCACACACACTGCTCTCAATCCACTCTCCCTGCTCCCAGAGTGGGCGGAGCCGCCTGAGGAATAAAAGCCCTCCATGTGGGTGTGTGAGGATTTCCAGCCTCATCACTTCGCCCGCTGAGTTCACCGTAACGCCTGTAACTAACAGAGCTTAGGTGTAAAACCACGCTGGAGCAGAAGTTACTTCAGTGAAGCAGCTACAAAGTATGAGCCATAAAAACTGGGGTCAGGGTCTTCTAACAGCTCTAACAGCTCTCCAGGGGGCCAAAACGCTGTAGGAGAGACTCATACGTGGTCATGTGTTTTATCCCAAGATGCCTTAATCATGTTTCAGGTTTTTCAGGAGCAGAACCTCACTGTAATCTCACATGACATTATTTCTGCCCATTTGCCTACCAAAACTTTAGATTTGACACTTTCAAACTGGGCTTAATATTTCAGTCGTCACTTTACCATGCTAGCCTGCTAAGCTAGCTAGCTAGCTAGCAAAATTAGCTACCTAAGCAGTGAAAAAAAGAAGACAAACAAAAACGTGTTAAACTTAAACCTCATAAAGCAATTACTCAACAAGTATATGTATTGTGCTCTCTGACACCTCAAATACTGGTTTGTTTTGGTGAGCTAGCTAATTAGCTTACTAAGCCTAGCATAGGTAGAATTTAGAAATGACCTCCATAGTGAAAAGAAAAGAAGCCTGGTCTGGTGTGGGTTTAGCTGGTCACCCCAGCATGGTTGACCAGCATACCCGCATCAAATCATAACATACGCTGGTTTTGGTGGGGATCAGTTTATTAATATCCGGGGCTGCTGACCAGCGTACAAAACTCATCATCGCTGCCCAGAGATAAACACGGGCCTCCATTTTTCTATTTTAGGAAATGACATTTAAAGTTTTAGCCTTCTCCTCTGAAGTTACTGCGGACAAAGACAATATGCCGGTCTGTTTTGCTAACAGAACTTTGGTGACCCCATAGATTCCTTTTTAACTACTGAGGTATCATTTCTTCATGTAGAAAGCTGATATATGTGGGAACATTAGTAAAAGGGAATT
Organism: Prochilodus magdalenae; assembly: GCA_024036415.1. Classification (NCBI taxonomy): domain Eukaryota; kingdom Metazoa; phylum Chordata; class Actinopteri; order Characiformes; family Prochilodontidae; genus Prochilodus; species Prochilodus magdalenae. The sequence goes on from JAMWET010006286.1 coordinate 768,161, forward strand.
GAAATGTCACATGATACAAAAGACGTGGGAATCATGTCACTGTATACAATTATCACTGATGGTGAACGGAACAGCACTACTAAACCAAGTCTTAGTACTTCAGCCAGAACAACAAAAGCAGTGGTGAAGAAACACAAGTGGAAGGGATCTGATCCTAGATTACGTGATGTGAACTCCAGCTGGCCTCAGACTGGCTGGCAGCTTACCCAAACTCTGAATTTTAAAGGAACGTTAGCCAAAGAGATTAAGATTTGTTTGATGCCTGCTTCCTCCAAAGAGGGAGAAAAGTAATTCCAAGCAATGGAATGGAAGACACATGAGAACAGCAACAAAGCAGTTGTTTTAAACCTGGACATTACTAATTCATGGAACGAGGCCTTTGGGTCAGGCCCTTTTTAGACCATAAGTGGTGCGGCTTGTTCTTTAAAGGTCACGAGAAGTAAATGCTGTGTCTTAATGCGGCCCAGTTATAGCATGCTAATATACAGTGGCACCAAATCCATTTACCCAAGAACCCACATTTTTACTGTCTTGAACTCTTCCTGGAGCTGGTGCTAAGCTCGCTCAGTGGAGCGGCAGCCTGATCAAATCACTGCCACCACAATAAGCTGAAAAACACTAATAATGGTGGATGGTGGTGGATAAACAACAGTGACTCCCATCTCCAAAATGGTTCCCATTCACTATAACAGCTTTTTATGGTGGCTGTATATCAGTAGCACCTTTACCGTCATCCTCTTGCAAACTGCCTCGCCGTCAGCATGACTCACATTCCCTCAGTTTCTGCACAAACGTGAAATGAACCGGCTAAATGTACTCGTTCTCCTTACTCCTCTGGGATGCTTCATGATACGAGAATCGAATTACAATAACAAGTAAACAGATGGTCAGAAGTCCCCCAATCAGCTGCCCTGAACATCCTGCTGTTACTCCCAGCAGGCGTTCATGTCCTAGCTTGTACATTATTACAGAGAGGGCCCTGATGCCAAACCCAATAGCTGACACCTGTAGCACCAAGCACATGTTTAGCCCAAACCCACCACAGCCCTTAATCTCGGCCCATGCCTGAGCACGGCACGGCCAATCACGCTGTGCATCACGTCCCAGGGACTGTCCACAACAGCCTGTGGCCAGGGGCAGCTGCGTATGGGAGTGGCGCCGGGGATGGCCGGGCTGGCAGGAGCCTGCTGCACACCTGCTGGAAAAAAACAGCCTTCTCTTCGCTTTCAGGGAGGACCGTGAACACTGGCACATCCAGCCTGCAGACGCATGTGACACGACAAGCACAGCTGTGTGGGCTTCCCCTAAAGCCACGACTGCAGTTTAATCACGGCCTACAAACAGAAACCCCTGCTAATGATGCATGGACTTGATTCAGCTCAGTTGCATTTATTATAATGGACACTTCAAATTCAGGACGATTCGGTTATTTAGGTTGGGGTCATAAAAATCATTTTAAAATGGGCCTTAAAAAGAAAATAAAGAATATAGACAATAAAAAACATAGTTTTTTTAAAAAACAGCCTTTACTAGATACATAACAATATCTGTTATATTAAGTAGATAGAATATATTCATAAATATGTTTTTAAGTGCACTTTGCACCATATGAATGCCTTTATACAGTCATATCAGAATATTATGACCACCTACCTCATAGTGGAATTACCACCTTTGGCTCTGATGACACTAGCGGGATGTCGTGGCATGGACTGCATTAGGTGAGGGAAGGTATCCGGATGCACTCATGCACATTCCAGCTATAGCAAAGCACTGAGTCCCTCAGATTGTGTGATTGTGGGTCAGCACAGTGAACCTGGCGATCCAAGTATTCCCAGATGTGCTGCAACGGATTGAGATCAGCCGAGTTAGAAGGCCAAGGAAGGACACCAAAGTCACTCTTGGTAACATTTTTCCAATCCTCCAGTGTCCAATTACAGTACTCCTATACAAACAGCAAGTGACATGGATGACTTTCGCCTGAACCATGCATCTGCTTTACATACGCAGACATAACAGAGTTCGCTCAATGGTGATCCCTGATGTTTTCCTTTGTGCTCCAGTGTCCACTGTGGTAAGGCAATTGCTTGGTACTACTCTGCGGAGTCGTCGCTCCCCTCTGGCATCAATGGCTCATGGGGCGCCACTGTTACGCTGTGTGAAATGTCCATTCTTGGTCTAGAACATTCCACAAAAGTGAGTAAGAGACGCTACCACCCTTCGCCTGGTACCCTATAATCATGGCCTTTTGGACATCAGTCAAATCTTGCCCTTTGCCCATGACAATTGTTCTTCACTCAGCTACGACTGTACTTTACTTTAAACCCCAACACATGGCATCTGAGACATCCTGATACGACTGTGAAGTTGGTTGTAGCGCACACATGCACTTACTGACACTGTCACTCGACGTCAGTTGAGATGGTGAATTAATCAGCATGCCATTGATGCTAATGCTGCTCTTATTAAGCATTTAAAAGCTATTTGTCTGCTAACGGCTCCCCCTTGTGGAGACACTTTAGCCTGCTAAATGTGAGTGAGTGAGTCACAGCTTCTATGAGGTGCTTTACATCTGTACATCTGTTTTGTTTATTACTTGTATACATAAATTACCAACAACAAATATCATGAAAAAATAAGATTACTGAAATGCAATTTTGGAACAAAATAGTCACAATTACAAGTCTTTTTAGGCCAGGCCTAGGCTTAATCTGGGTCTGCAGAACCGACTATACATATAATAAGACTTATTATCCAGACCTGACCTTTATTTTGGTGACCAAAAAAATTATATTAGAATCCTTTCAAACAATAAGATCTGGCAACACAAGGGATTATAGATATATGCAAAGATGAAGAATCAAAAAAGGAATGCAAATAGGAATCAATCACATTAAAGCCCAGACATGCTCCGGAGGAAGGGGGGCCTTGAGTGGCATTCATTTCAGTCATCAATAGCAATCTGCAACTTTCACACAAGACAGATCGATGCAGAGTTGAACAGTCAAGACTTTTGTAGAGAACATTCAACCCCAGCCTCAGAAATCATGCCAAAGGGGAGCAGAAGACACCAATCTCTGCCAGTATGCAAGTCATTTTAAATAATCTGCATTCTAGGTAAGACTTGCATTACTTAACAGCAGGTTATATACTTCCGTCCTCCGTGTTGACGCTGCCTCTTGCTCATAAACAATGTTTTATGGGCCAGCTCCTCCCCCTTAGGGTTTTATTGAAGGTGGTGTGAGGATGCAGAGGCAGAGAAAAGGAGGAGTACCTAAGAAGATGAACTGTCTGCTGTCTCACCAGCTGAAGTGGTAAGGGCACGAAAATTCAAACTTCAAAAAGAATCAAACAACAGAGACTCCTTTAATACGAGAGAAAAACGCAGAAAAAGGTCAGAGGCTATTAGTCTTTCTGCTCTCCGAGGATCAGCCACTATCTTTGACAAGTAATCCGGAGACTCCTTAATCTGCAAAGACAAGTGTGGATAGAAGAGCTTTACTTCACACGGGATTAACCTTGCACTCTGCTTCCCTGCTGCTGTCCCCTCTGCTGTGAATTACACATCACAGAGCCAATCCCGGAGCATCTCCCGCCAACACCTATTCCAAGCATATACGCTCACATGTGGAACGTTAACAGTTAGTTATAAAGAGCTGGTAAAAAGGTGCTGAGCACGGTGCCTCCACACAAATTCATTGGTCTTCTCCACCAAGACAAAAGTGCGGTTGAAGATGATCCACTGCCATTCTGAGTCACTCCATGACTGTCTGGTACACCACTGCAGTCTTTGACGTGGTGTTAAGGGCAGTAATCATAACACACTGCAGGCATGGAGTCGTCTGCCAATGGTGCTGACACTAACAGGATGACTCATGGAGGGTATCACAGCTCGCTGAATGCCCACGTCTGGGTCAGTCAGGTACAGCAGTAAGGTTTTACGATGTCAAACCTAGCCACCAAGTTTCACTGATTCCATCTGGGTACAGTCTAGTATACAAAGGTGGATCTACCAGCTGTGGAACCGATACAGCAGAACCAACACAACTGCAAGAACAGCCACAGTGGTGTGGGATGGAATCTGTAGTAGGCTCCACACTAAATGAGGGCAAATCGACCAATCAGAGCACAGTAGGCTCTAACAGTGCGTTTTAGAGAAGGGGAATACAGATGTACAGTATGACATAATAAACTGTGTGCCATATTCTAGTAAACCCCAAAAATAAAATTATGACCACTGAAAATGATTGAATGAAATGAGAAAATAAAAAAAAACAAAAAAAAAAAAAACACACATCAAAGGGTGACAAAACATTTTTTGACACAAAATACTGTATAATTATTGCATATTTCTTGGATGTTACATTAATAAAACTGTATACGTGTATAGTTTCACGGAAAGTCACATGAAAAGTCCTTTCTTTTTTTTTCTTTTCTTTGCTGCAGCAGCAGCAGCAGCAGCAGCAACGGAACCCGTCGGCTCCTCTGCCAAGTCGGGTAGCTTCCTCTTCAGTATCTGGCTTACAGTCTGCAGTAACAAGAGATCATGTTAAAAACCTGGGGAGAACACAACAGTTAAATCCAATGTAATGAACTAGGAAAGAGTGATGTGACAAACGGCGACATTCATTAATTGCATCAAACAGGCATCTTATACTAATATTAATATTTCCTTGGTGAGATTTCAGCAGCTGTTAAACGACTACTCATCAAGAATGCTAAAATCAGACTGTTGATTACAAACAGGAGAAGCTGTTACAAACATGCATCAGACTCTGCACTAGTATCCTGCTAAACTGCTTCTTAAAGAGAAGGACTAATGGATCTATTTATCCTCTATACTCCAAGTTATGCTGGGTCCTGATAGGGCTCAGAGGAAAGAGCACTGAAAGTATTGGTGAAAGGCTCAACATGTACCTGAAATCAGAATAGAACCCGTTTACCTTGTTAGTTCAAATGGCTTGTCAGATTAATCATCATCATCATCATCATCATCATCATACCATGGAAACTTTACAGATCCACCAGTATGATACATTTCCCCATAACCTTTCATCAAAGTATAATGACTTTCATCAACCTCTGAAACATCTTCTGATTTTTGGTTACATTACTGTGCACTGATATCACTACCTGCCGTCCATCACCCTCCCTATTGACATTGACCTAATGGGCATTTCATAGTGTATATGGTTTAAAAAAAAAAATGTCTCCAAGGGTCCCTCAAGCATGCTTAAATCGTTCTTTGGATGACGAAGTTATTGTTTAATTAAATGGAGTATGTGTTGTACTCTGTCTACCACATATGTATCACACTGCTGGTTACCACTGACAGTACACTGAAAAGCTGACACACAAAAACAAGAACAGAAGCCAAAGAGAAGCTGTTAAACCCCTTTTGATATATGGGATTATATAATATAAATCTGAAAACTAACAACATAGTCTTAAGAGCCAGACACATGCCAGACATTAAGATGTTCCTATGAGCTTAAATTTTTAAAACACTGGTACAAGGCAGTACAAATCCAGCTTCGGTCACTTTTTCCTTTTCTTTGTTTTACACTCACGATCAAGCAGAGGCTGTGAAAGCTCCAGCCACACCAACAAGACTACGGAGAGATGTGCTGTTCCTGAGTCAGAACTAATCATGCAACATCAGGACCAGAAAGCATCAGCTCGCTAATGCTTTCATAACTGCTATCAGATCCTCACTACAACGTTCCTCCATCTACTAACAAGCCTTCCCAGAACAGTAGAGGCCATTACTGCTGCAATAGGGGGGTTAGGGGGTTGCGATGGGGGGTCAAACACCTCATAAACATCCTTTATTTTTAAGAAGCATGAGAAGAGCAGGCGGTTTTAGGCATATAGTTTAACTGCATTTCATAAAAGAACTTCACTAAACACGTAAACACATGTACATGCATTTACGGAGGGAATTCAGCAGCTGCCCTGGCTTCTGTAACAGGAGAGTCAATGAGCTTCCAGACGCAGCAGACACATTAGGCTGAACAATGCTGGAATACTTCTTTAAGCTACCGTCAGACAGCAGTGAATGTGCTTTCGCTTTATTGCCATGGTGATGAAAAGAACAGCGTACGTCACAGAAAGCTACACTGGAAGAGTTTCCTCTCTGGGTCAAACTGTCTTGCCCCTGCCTCCCCCTCCACAACACACACAGCTGCATCAACGCAAGACGGCCATCATTGGATTACCATCCGTCACAATTCCGCGAAAGCCATTAAACTGTCTCTCCAAATTTCATTTCCTTCAAGCGGTCGGGTTTTTTCCTCTCCTTCTCCCTCGACCTAGCTGTTGCTAAATCTTTAGTGACCTCAGCACCGCTGCTCCCGCTGGGAGCGGTTAGAGGAGTTTATCAGTTTAGAAACGAGCCCTAATACTCACATATTGATTTGCAGGTTTTGGTCGATGCAGTACAAAACCATGTTGACGAACGTCCTCTTAAATACACTTACATCTCCATAAATGTCCAGGTCAGGATATACTGAGAGCCATTACATACCTTTTAAATAACGAGAGACGGTGACCATGTTGACAGGAGAACAGGGCTAATTTAAAGGCTCTGCTTTTTTTTCTAGTTTTGTTCATTTGTGGTTATACAGCAAGAAATGATGATGCTGTTAAGCCTCTTCCATTTATTTCAATATCTGCTCGGCCTTCAACTACCAATTCCAGAGAGAAGTAAGAGGCAAATAGCAGGTATAATCAGGAAGAGAATTAAGATGAGTCGAAAAAAAATACTGAACAGCCAGGAAGCTAATGGTAAATCATGATTTCGATGATTACGGTTAACATTAAAATTCACAATCCACTGTAAATGCATTTGAATTTGAAGGTCACTGCGATCGTTTCATTTAAATCGAACTCTAAACCGAAACTCCAAAGCTAAAAACCTCTCTCCAACATTATGTATTCTCTCTTCTGCCCTCCTCTACTTGACAGTACAAAGTGAAGCCATGGGACATAGGAAGCACTTCAGAATCGGGTAGCATACATTCCATTGAATCAACACTGTAGGTAATTTATCAGGGCTCTTTCAGCTAATTAACACCTCATTAACTCACAGTTTTGTGCACCTGACGAGGCTAGTAACGTCAGCTTAATATGCAGTAGAGAAATGCTGATCCACAGCGAGAACTAAATATTACACTGGAACCTAGCAGCTGACCCGAAAGTGTAGAGCAACTTCACATCTGGATCCATACATCATAAAGACCACCGCGGCTTATTTGCATGTATTTCCTCCTCTGCACATGCACAGCTCCTCACCTTGTTACTTTACGATTTATGGATCCAGATGTGAAGTTGCTCCCTTTACACTTTTGGGTCAGCTGCTAGGCTCTAGTGTAATATTTAGTTCTCGCTGTGGGATCAGCATTTCTCTACTACATATTAAGCTGACGTTACTAGCCTAGCCCCAGTACATGGGTGTAAAACTGAGTTTATGAAGTGTTAATTAGCTGACAAATTCACTTCACCTTTCTCTCCACGCTACTAGCTCTTTGATTGACTGTTGTTTAAATAAGCCTTTGAGTACATGTCTGATGATTTCACAGTGCAGGACCATTTCTCCACTTACACTACCAGATCATCCCATCGTTTCTCCACTCACACTACCAGATCATCCCATCGTTTCTCCACTCACACTACCAGATCATCCCATCGTTTCTCCACTCACACTACCAGATCATCCCATCGTTTCTCCACTCACACTACCAGATCATCCCATCGTTTCTCCACTCACACTACCAGATCATCCCATCGTTTCTCCACTCACACTACCAGATCATCCCATCGTTTCTCCACTTACACTACCAGATCATCCCATCGTTTCTCCACTCACACTACCAGATCATCATCCCATCGTTTCTCCACTCACACTACCAGATCATCCCATCGTTTCTCCACTCACACTACCAGATCATCCCATCGTTTCTCCACTCACACTACCAGATCATCCCATCGTTTCTCCACTCATCCACTCCACACTACCAGATCATCGTTTCTCCCACTACCAGATCATCCCATCGTTTCTCCACTCACACTACCAGATCATCCCATCGTTTCTCCACTCACACTACCAGATCATCCCATCGTTTCTCCACTTACACCACCAGATCATCCCATCGTTTCTCCACTCACACTACCAGATCAGCCCATCGTTTCTCCACTTACACTACCAGATCATCCCTCACTACCGACAATTGCTTCTGGTCAAGATTCTGACCTGGAGTATTGCTTCAGATTGTGGAAACTGGTTGCTAAGATCAGATCAGGATTAAAATCATGTAGCATAGACCGAGTCTTATAAAAAAAAAGTCCAGTAGAAGTAAGATGTAGAATGTGGCATCACAGTGGTATATATGGCAGCCTATATGTGGGTGGTATTATGATTGTTATTATTATTATTCATTTATTTTTTTTCCAGCCCTAAAGAGCTGTGGTGTTCAGACCGTATATTCTAAATTATTTAAAATTTTAAATAATTTAAATTGGAATATTACTTCACTGGGTATTCGAATAAGGCACTTACATTATCTTTAATAATTATCGTTTCTATTAATTAGTGGTCCAGTTACAAATTACAAGTCCAGTAGTATGTTAAACTACAGGTAGTGATCACTTTTAACAGCTGCAAGCAACAAATTAGTTTATTAGTTTTTTTTAATTCAATAAACAATAAATATTACCTTCCTGTTGACATATTTGAATCATAAGCACTTTAAATTTGGATATTCAAACAGTAGAAGTGGCCCATCCGTAAAGACAATGGATGCAGCTTTTATGGCTAGTTAAACTGAACATCCCTAGACTACCAGGGGAATTTATGGCAGGAGGGTCCAAAAGCCCAGATGTGGCGGCAGGAAGACTGTGTGAGTGCGAGGGCAGGCAGGGGTCAAACGCAAGTCTGGCACACACTCCCCCCAGCTAAACCACACCACAGCACTCATCTTATTAGAGCTCGCCGTCACGCGCCTATCGATCCCGCCACCTGTGATTAGCTCCGGGTCAAAGGTCAGGTCCCACTGGCCTCGGTCACAAATAAACAAAGTGCTTCACGCTGCCCAGCCATTAGGCCTGCATTAGCTAGACTGCTGTTGCACACTTGTTTTAAAATCGTCCTTTAAAAGAGAGAGGACGTGCTAAAGGCCCTTTTAACTGTGAAACTTGAAACAAAACCCAAACTTAATCCGGACACAAGGGCTAGTACTACCATTAGGGCTACAGGGCAGAGCTGTGTATTATTTATTAGCAATTAAATGTTAATACACAGAGTCTACACCGAGCACTCTGCAGTGCCGCATTTTGCTCTAGATATCGAGTGATTAGTTTTTTGAAAGCTTGATGAGTAAGGAATACCTTGACTGGTGAGATGCTGAACAAATCCTGTGTGTCTTTGTCCAGACTCTCCTGGTTCCAGGAGGCCAGCATCATTCCATCGGTATAGGAGACAGTGGTAGATGGTCTTACAGCCTCTGCACTGGGCTGTGCTCCACTGTCATTAGGGCCCAAATCCTCCTAAACGTAGGAAGACAGTGTTTCAAAACCTTGTGTAATATCCTATGCAAAGTTGACCCCTGGTCAAACCTGCTGAGTGAAAATAAAGTGAAAATAAAGACACATCATAGGAAACACCAAGATCCCATCCTATTGTGTTAATACAGTGAACACAATTAACTTAAATTGGCCAATTAGCCAAAGCAACAGTAAATACAACAATGACTGGAGCTCTTGGCAAGCAACCATTATAAACCACCGCCGCCTGTTCTCAGCAATAAACTTCATTCAGCAGCAACATAAAGCAGCAATATAGCAGTAATATATATGGAAGCAAAACTAGAGCCGGTGCTGCTTTCCACCGCTAGAGATGCTCTTGGCGTTTCGTCTAGGCTGCGTCCAAAACCCTTCAAATGACTGCTATTTCCAAATGGTCCTCCTACTGAGCTGTGTAAGACGAGAGAAGCCTCCTCAAATACCTGCCACAATGGCATCCAGTGGAGGATAAACCTGTGTACTCCACTCATAAAGTCTTTTACGGCTATTAACGTGATATCACTGCAGACATGCCCAATAAGACAAATAAACACAGAGCAAATGTGGCTATACTTTGGCTAGACTGTGTTTTATAGGGGTTTATGTTATTATCTGTGCTATGTATGTGTGGAATAAATTAAAAGACACACAAGAAACCACATGGGAAACCAGACAAACAAAAGCGAATAAGTAGGCTCTGCGCAGGGCGTTTCCAAGTGAACGTTCTCATAGGCTCAGCTCATCAACAGTGAATATCAGATTTAATGGCGTTAATAGGAACCTGCTGTCCTATTTCCTCAATTTCAGTTTGTTCTCTGCACTTCTGCTCCTTTCCTCTCCTTCTCCACCTTCTTCAGGTTAGAAAAGAAGTGGTAGAGAGGGAGAACCCGGACAGGAGATGTGGCAAAACTTCTAGATGCAGTTCTCATCTTACAAATTGCTCCCTAAATTTTGTTTTTCTAAAATATTCTCCTAAAAATGAACAAAATGTGAAAGGGGATGTATGTAAACGCACAGTCTGCAAAGGCATAAAGCTCGAAGGACACGCCAGAGGGAGAAACTCTCTCCCACAGAAACCACTTTCTCCAAAATCAACCAGCCCTTCATGAGCTTCATGATGTATGTAATAGCTGACATACTTCTGCAAACAGATGCCAATAAAACTATTATTATTGTAATAATTAATAGTGTATAGTATGATCCACCAGTGTAATATAATTAATTATGGCACTGCATTTTTGCTTCTGCACATTACACTCTGGTGCTGCAATGTGATCACATCACTTCCACTTGTAAGCAAACTAAGAGGGGAGAGGGGCTTACCTCAGGCATGTCCAGTTCAATGAAGAACTCATCCTCACTCATGTCCATACTGTCCAGCTCTGGCTCTGGCTTTGGCTGCTGTGGTTGAGGCGCTGTAGTGAAAGGAGCCTTGGCACCATCCACCTCAACCCGCTTGGGCTGAACCTCATTGGGCTTGGCCTAAAGGAGCAATTGTCTGTTCAAAACCTTATCAAAGATTCATTCATGCTTATTAATTAGGCCATAAAACATTAAGGACTTAATTAATTAAGCACTTATAATGCATAAGAAAAAAAAGCAAGCTGATGAATATGAAGCTGACTGTGTAATGCGAACTTAAGAGTACCGAGTAACCAGCAAGACCTGAGCTTTAACAGTATGGCTCAATATTGGCTCACTATTTGGCAAGCAAACCCTGTCTGTTTTTAAACGTGTTATAAATGCCTATCGATGATTTTTCTAACCATAATTTTATCATATAACTATAAAGAAACAAATTTAATTCATAATTAAGTTAATTCATTCATAAAACCTCTTATTCCTAAATTGCACCACTTAATATATTGTGCATATATGTATCAAAAACCTATTATAAAATTTCAATCTACACTGTATAAATTTAGAAGTATGAAATCATGACAGCAATTAATATTAAAAAGTAAGTAATATGCCTTTTTTCATATTAATTGAAAAAAGCTATTTATTCAGCGATTAATATGAATAAAGTGATTCCAAACTTGTGAATGCTCTTTGCTCTTGCTGGTCACTTTAGTGATTTTTGTGGAAAATGCTGTTTATATATGGCTTTCATATATGACTTGTCTGCTTATCATAATAGGTAGATCATATAATCTCTGGTGAGTGCCCACTGGGACAGTAAACTTAAGTTTAGGCAAGGAAGAAAAAACACACACATCTGGAGCAGGGTCTGCTGGACCAAGGCGGTCAGGAAAACAGATCTGCAGTAATCAGTCTGAGAGAAGACACCAGATGTCAGCCACCGCCTGTACCGCCCCTCCCCTGTCTTAATGGAGGTTTTATGAGGTGACGAGGCTGAGAGATTGGGCTCAAAGAAGCAGAGCTCTAAGAAGCATTGTGCATGCTGGCCTCCTCTGCTCAGCGCTGCCCTGCACTTCCTGAAAGAATCTGGTACTAACTGTAGGCCACGCTCTATAACACGTCTACACAACACAGTATTAATAAAGAATTAAATACAGACTAGATATCAAATCAAATACAAGATGAACATAAAAAAGGAAACTGATATATAATGTAGCAGTGTTTTCTCTCATTCCAGTGTACAGTACATGTTGAAATAAAACGTCTCTTAATCTCTGCATATCTTAGCATGAAGAGCTGAAATTCGACCACAGTATTCGTGAGAGAGAAAGAAAGAAGAAAGAGAGAGAGAGAAAAGAAAGAGAGAGAGAGAGAGAGAGAGAGGAAAGAAAGAGAGAGAGAGAGAGAGAGAGAGAGAGAGAGAGAGAGAGAAAGAGAGTGAAAAGAAAGAAAGAAAGAGAGAGAGAGAGAAATAAAAAGACAGAGAAAAAGAAAAAGTAAAGAAAGCGTTACAGGGAGAGAGAAGAAAGAAAGAACGAGAGAGAGCGAGAAAAAGAAAGAAAGAAAGAGAACGAGAGAGAACGAGCGAGAGAGAGAGCGCGAGAGAGAGAGAGAGAGAGAGAGAGAGAGAGAGAGAGAGAGAGAGAGAGAGAGAGAGAGAGACAAATTCTTCTCAGAGAGATTCTTAGGAATAAACTGACGGAGGAAAAGTACATAAAGATGCGGCATGGTGCTGCCCTCTAGTGGTGGCTTTTCAACAGAGCATCTCACATCAAACCACTGAATGATTTTGTCCCCATCCTAACAGTTTCATTAAGCAGACACTGTATAAAGGAAAGGATGGCGTTCGCCTCCACAGTAAATTAATAAAGTCCACAGAATAAAACAATGTCGGATGACTATAACTATGGTAGGTGTTCAGTGATGTGTTCAGGAACGCATCACTGAAGGTGGCTTTGTTAGTATGGACACAGGGCACTCACTAACTGACCTGAGGCTCAATCCAAGCAATGCTGTGCTGTGCCGATGATGAATTTGGCAGAGAACTGGGAATGCCTTCCTTCTGAAGCTTAGTAACACCGAGTCGGAGTTGAAAAGTGCTAATTTCCTCAGGTACCAAGGTGCGGATGCTTTTAAAGTCACTGAGGTCTAGGAGAACATAAAGAAGAAAAATCTTTAAATGCATGAAATACACAATCCACACTACAGTGCTGCAATTACACTGCATTACAACACTGGATGAATTACAGTATTCAGTTTTTGAGGTCTGATAGGTCAGAACAGACTGAAAAGAACCAGGTGGGGCACAAAACCAATCAAAACCACTGAACACAAAGCTTTTATTCAATGTTACACATCCTCACTGCCCAGCCCTCCAAAGGCATATCATTAGAAAGTGTGTATGGTGCAGAATTAAAAACAATTTCTGTACTGAATGTTCTTCAGGGTGGGCATGGACAGTGGGCATGAACGACGGGTGGGATGACTAAGGTTTACAGACGTTAAGATGCTTTACACATTGCTCCATGTGCTCGTCCCAGGTAAGAGCTGATTGTAAAAATTTACGCCGATGGTAGTAAAGCACGAAGGAGGGCACTTCAGAGCAATGAAGCCTGTGGAATACAAGTCAACCCATTAGCTCTCCTCCTGGGCTGAAGCTGAACCTTGCCTCATTAAAACTAATCTTGGTAGGGGCCATTTCTTAATATTCATATCAATGTTAAATGTTTTCTACGCCGCATATGCAAATATATACATTTCTAAATGTGTATAAACGTATTAGTCAGTCAGTCTGCTTGACAATCACAATAAAAAAAAAAAAAAGAGATGAACAGACTGAACATCAAAGTAATAAAAACAGATGCTGAGAAAGTCACGACATAAGATATCACAATATGTAATATCCCAGCACTCGCATATCGCAAAATTCTTTAACCTGCAGTAACACTGTATTGTCACCCAAATATCGTAATAAAGAATCGTTGGGCCTCTGGCGATTCCAAGCCCTAATTCAAATTCCAAGAGCCATTAAAATGTCGAACCCAATCAAGCATGGCTTTGAGAACTAACAGAACAGGATGTTACCTGAGCTGAGAGGCGGGGAGGCCACGATACGAGTAATGGTGTTGAAAACAGAAGCGGAGAGTCCAGCTCTCTCTGTGTCCAGAGGACAGTTGGCCTTCTGAGCTTGTAACAGGTGGGACTCCACCACTGCCACCGGCAGGCTACGAGCATCAGCCACCTGGCGCTGTGGAAACAAAACACATTCAAACGTTCACAACTTCATCCTTCCCGGTTTGCTGTGCTGATGCTTTCTCTCCTTTTGGCTCTTTTAATATCATAAAGAGCATTCAGAGACACCAACACAGATTTATATACAGGGGCGATGGCAGTAACCAGGGACTGCAATGTCCACAACACAAACACAGTCCTTTTATTTACTATCCTAAACCGCCAGTGAACCTGCACCGGTCTCCATATATTTCATATACTAACGTCAACAGCAGCCACACAGCAATATATCAGGAACGGTTCTCTTTGGAGACTATTCTGCCTTACTGTACAAAACTATCGTAAAACAAAACGTCAGGCATCAGGCAGCAAATTCTTAGGAATTCCATGCAATAACTTCCTATGAGAAATTAAATATCTCAGACATCTGGTTTCCATCACCACCACGCTGTTTCTCTAGAACTGAGCAGTTTGCATTAAACCATTCGGAATGAGAATGAGTTACACCTCTGGCAGGCAGCACCCTGATACGGGAACACTGATACAGTGAAATGACTGGGAATCGGGGTCGCATAGAAGTCAGTAGAAATAAATAGAACTAGAACCCTGAAACCCTACTTCATTTATTCTGGCACTGTGATTTGGAAAGACATGACCAGATTTGTAACTAATTATTGATGGTACAATAAAATAACAGTAGATTCTTCATTTCATTATAATGTTAGCAAAATTCAACATTCATAAATGTAGATTAACTAAGGTCATATCATTGTTCATGATTTTAGGACCTGAGTTTAGACTGTATGTTAAAACTACTACCAAACTACACCAAATAAAAACAGTTAAACTAATGAAGACCGGCTCCAAATACTGGTGAGCAATAGCAGTTCACATCCTAATCATTTATAATCATGAGGACATTTAACACAAACGATTAACATCAGCAGGTCTAGACTTCCACTTCTCACTCTTGTGTGAAGGCATGTTACACAGACGTTGTGTAGCAGCTGCTGCATAACTGCACTGCGTCTAGCCTGAGGACCAATAACCGTATAGTTAAAGGGAGATAGCAGTGAAAACTATATTCACCTACCAGACTTTTTCCCTCACTCTGGAACAGCCTGTAAGACAGAGCCACACTGTCCGTTAAAGGCACAGCTAATGGTCTTACTGCCTGCATACTGCCCACATGGCACGGAGCAGCAGAGCAGGTGGCTACAGCCTCCTACAGAAACAGAGAGAAAAGATCCAAGAGGTGATATCGGACCATTATCTGCTGTATACCTTTACTACATAAAGATTTTTGTTTATATACTGTAGAATGCAATACAAATGTAGATGTGATTCATTATGTAATTATTTTAAGAGATAAGCCAACACTTTATTGATCCCAAGGGGAAATTACAGTGTTACAGCAGCTTACTAACTAGTGAGACATAGGTACACACAATAGGAATGAGAAAAATAGATGAAAATAAATTAAACAGAATATTTAATAAACAAAAATCTAAATAAAGACGTAATAGAATACAATAAAATGAGATGTGGCTGTTAAAGTGCAGAAGTGCAAGGTATAGCAAGACGTAGCACAGATGTGCAGTATGTGGATACAGGGGTTGGACAATGAAACTGAAACACCTGGTTTTAGACCACAATCATTTATTAGTATGGTGTAGGGCCTCCTTTTGCGGCCAATACAGCGTCAGTTCGTCTTGGGAATGACATATACTGCGTCCTGCACAGTGGTCAGAGGGATTTTAAGCCATTCTTCTTGCAGGATAGTGGCCAGGTCACTACGTGATGCTGGTGGAGGTTCGTCCTTCTTGGTGGTATGCTGACATTACCCTGGATACCGTGGCTCTTGATACATCACAAAGACTTGCTGTCTTGGTCACAGATGCGCCAGCAAGACGTGCACCAACAGTTTGTCCTCTTTTGAACTCTGGTATGTCACCCATAATGCTGTGTGCATTGCAGTATTTTGAGCAGAACTGTGCTCTTACCTGCTAACTGAACCTTCACACTCTGCTCTTACTGGTGCAATGTGCAGTTAATGAAGATTGGCCACCAGGCTGGTCCAATTTAGCCATGAGACCTCCCACACTAACATGACAGGTGTTTCAGTTTTATTGTCCAACCCCTGTATATGGGATGAGGTGGTTACACTAATACTTAGTTGGTACTGAAATGCTGGTGCACTTTAAATAGATGAAATGATAAGAATCACTATAGACTTCTAAGGGACACTCAGTGGGCTTCACCTGCAGATTGTGCCTCTGGCAGAACTCAGTGACGGTCTGCAGCAGTGGAGCCAGCATTTTCGCTTTGGCCTCAGACACGCCATCCACCTGCATTAGCCTGGCAACCGTGCAGGGCCTGCCACAAACACACAAAACACCACACGTTTACTACTGTCTTAAACAGCGGTGGGCGGTGTGCGATACCGCGACATAGTTTTTTCATAAAGAACACAAGGAATCACGGTGTTTTACACAGGTTTTCAGGTAAAGGCATAAATAAGAATAAGCAATTCAACATTTAAAAAATATGAGATGGTCAAACTGAGATGAAGCTGGGATTTTGCTGGCAAATATGATCATCTCTCTGCACTGTTCACATATTTCCATGTAGCACAAAACGCGAGCACTTACATGGTTCACATGCAAAAACAGCACAGTGAATGGGCAAAATGGTGAGCCCTTGCAAATTTTGTGATAGCTGGTTGATTTCGCATAAATTTGTAATTGCAAATTCCTGGAGAGACTCCAATGCAACACATTCGTGTTCATTGTTTCACAAACTGCACTGCACTATATCTAATTCAGCAGGATGAATTACGAGTTCTTGGATCCTGCAGTTGCTCAGAGTTTTTAAATACTAAACTTGATAGTGAGATGATAACTGTGGAAAAGAGTCGGTGCAACTGTGACAGACCTAACTCTGCATTCTTCTGGTATTAAGTGTTATGACAAAATACCTTAATTTGGCCATGTCCAGGAGGATTTTGTTGGTGGCCAGTATGGCTGGAGGGACATCCTTTACGCTGGCCAGCTTCTGTCTCTCAGCGACCAGCTTGCCATATAGCTCAGCCTTAAACACAGCACAAGACAGAAAAACGAGCTGTACTGAGGGAGGGGAAAAAAATAGCAAAAATAGAAGTCAGGTCTAAATTACAGAGAATTAATCTGTAGTTCTGTGAGCGTTACCTGTAACTCCATCTCTCTAGCAGATACAGCAGGAGGCTGAGGTTTGGCTGTAGGAGTTTGTGAAGGCCCAGGAACAAACCTGAATAACAAAAATAACCTTAATTCTGAGTTCATAATAATAATATAAGGTAAATCCTAACACCGTCCTCAATTATATATATATATATATATATATTATATATATATGTTGAATAGAATTATGTATATGCTATGTTATATTTATTATACTATGCTTTATCATACATCATATATATTTTTTATGTTTTTAATGTGTACATACATACATACATACATACATACATACATACATACATATACACAGAAAATCTATAAGGTGCTGTAAGGTTCTGTAAGGTGCTAGCAAAGGAATAGCATACCATACCTTATATCTAACACCTCAGCCTTCTTAACCACTTCACTTGCATCTCCATTAGAGCGGACCCTCTGCAATAATCACGTACATGCATATCCATATTGTGATAGGAATCACAGACTTAACACAAAGCAAGTGAGCAGGTAGGATTAAACTGCGATGGTTGATGTACTAACCTGTGTTGTGCCTGGTGGAAAGCCGTCTTGAGCCCTCGCCACAGGTGGTCTGGTTTCTTGACTTCTGTTTAAGTCAACAGAATTAAATTTAAAACTGTACAGAGACATGCTCCTTTATTCTGATTCCGAATGGGCACAGCAATTTAAAGCCTCAGGGAACCTAAATCCATATTCGCTTACCAATTAGGTTAATCTTCTTCTTGCATATAAGAACTATACCTGAATGTCCTATGAATGACGCTACTGTCTCCATAAAACCACCAACAGATTTAATCAAAATTCCCTTTAAGCAGTTTAGTGAGTCAGACTTTAGGAAACCAACCAGGTGAAAGGTCACAACCAAGAAAAAGCTTACCCGTTACGCATATCTGAGCTATCTAGCTAGCTCATCTGCCTTTTTCCCCTGTCATCGGTTTATTCGTCTAACCAGCATGCCAACATTCTGCGTGTGGACTGCCATTTTCTATGTCATATTTATATCTTTGTTTTATCTAAACTTTATAATGCTGGCTGTTGAATAGAATTATGTATATGCTATGTAATACTTATTATACTATGCTTTATCATACACCATATATTTTTAATGTTTTGATTTGTCATGTTTATAACTAAATCAGGCCTTTTAGACACCAACTGGTTTAATACATTGAGCTTTTTTCTCTTTTAATTTACAGAAACAGTAACGGCTTCAGTTCATGAATCCGTGAAAGCAAAGAGATGGCCAGTAACAAGGTCGTTTGGAGAGTACTTGACATGATGCCAAGCAGAAGCTGTCTATATCCAACATTAGCTGAACACTCAGACAGAAATATACAACGCAATTACACAAAAACCCAGGTAAACAAATATCCCATTAAAAATCTGTGACTTTCCATGAACTTCAAAGAGTTTCTCTTGAGTGAAAGCCACATGCCACAACTCAATTTCGTATCTACTTGCTGCACTTCACTTGCAGGCTTTGATGTCCCTCTCAGCAACAGCTGCCTGGCCTCAAGTTTGTCATTTCCCTTAACTGATATTAAAGCCAAAGAAAAGAGGCTGCTCTGTGGCTTATTCGATACGAGACGTTAAAGTCATTAAGTAAAAGAGTGAAGGCAAGAGTCAGTCACCGAGGGAGAACATGGGGGTGAGGCTGAAAGCAAATGTCAGTGAGAGAAGTGAGAGTTCATCAGATCACAAAAATAAAAGTGAGTGAAAGAGCGAGAATAAGTCAGAGTGAGTCATAGAGTAAGAATGGGTCAGAGTGAGTGAGTGCCTGAGTGAGTGAGTGAGTGGCCAAGTGATTGAGTGAGTGACACACAGTAGGTGAGAGAGCCAGAGTCAGTGAACAAAGGCCCATTAAGGAGAAAGTGAACATTAAAGGGAGTGAAGTCACAAACTGAGAGTACGACAGAGTAAAAATACAGAGTGAGTGAATTAGAGAGTGAGCAACAGAGCCAGAACGAGTGCGACTAAAGAGTGAGTCAGAGTGAATGAATGTGCAAGAGTGAGAGTTAGTCAGAGTGAACAAGTTACTGAGTTCCAAATTAAATGAGTCACAGAGGGAGTGAGATAACCTGTCGCACAGTGAGTGGATAAATGAGTTTAAGCCAGAGAGACTCAGAGAAAGCGTGTGAAATCTATTAGGGGGGGATTTTCAGATTTACCTTGGCACCTGCACTCTTACACACAGATCTCTGTTGGGCTGCAGAAGTAGGGTCCGGTGTCTCTCATCCTGAGCTTTGTTCAACCATGTTCTGCCCTGTGTGAGCACACAGACAGGGGCGTTTTCAAAAAAATCATATCACACCTGCAGCAATGCCACCGAACCTTTCTATGATCTCAACC
Source organism: Prochilodus magdalenae (assembly GCA_024036415.1). Lineage (NCBI taxonomy): Eukaryota > Metazoa > Chordata > Actinopteri > Characiformes > Prochilodontidae > Prochilodus > Prochilodus magdalenae. The sequence continues at coordinate 787,894 of JAMWET010006286.1, forward strand.
GCCAGAATATCTTTACTGTATTTCCAGTAGACCTGGTATTACATTGTGAAATAGGAGAATTCGATGAGGCTCAAGTCATCCATTCATTTTTACAAAACATATTTGTTCAACAGTGGTAATCTTGGTCATAAAACCTACTTCATTTGCTTCAGTGAACAGTACCTGAGGGGTGAGTTTACAGAGGGTGCTGAACCTGCTGTGGCCAGAGGTCTCCATCAGGTAATTCTCAGCCATAAGTTCACGGCTCAGAGCCTTCCACCAAGCCTCAGACACGGTCCTCCCTGCTCCAAACAAAGGGTGGTTTCGAAAGCGATCAGGAACTTTTTGAGAGGTCTACGCAAGTGAGGAACAGAGAGAGCAAGTGTGGTGTGAGAGACAACAAAAACAAACACATCGAAAGAAAAAGGTTCAAGCAATCATTTGGTAAAGTGAGGAACTGCTGAAATGCAGGGCTGAAACAGTTAGTCAACTAAAGAATCGATTGTGCACATCTATGTAAAGACCTTGACACCAGATCAGTGACTTCAAAACGAATATGAGCTCCCGATTGGCTGTCCCAGCGTTGACATTGCTAGGATACTCTATCACACAATTCTTTGAATGACAGCCAGTATAATGTGCCTTGCTCTGTCTGGACAGGTGGGATGGCCTTTCCACTCCTCTATCACTAGCTTTCTCCTCAAAGTGTACTGAGCTGCTCTATGATGTTACATTAGTGGCAGAATGAAAGGATGCAGAGAGGCTTGAATATATATGTGGAGAGTCAAGTGATGCTCCAGAATTGGTGGGAAACAAAAAGCCACAGAAACAGTAACTGGGTTGTACTAGGGCTGTTGAGTCTTACTGAGCCACGCAGAAAGAGCAATGGAGCAGTGATCCCAAACTTCTCCCCCATGGCGCTCACTGCCCCCATCAGCTGGAAGGCACGGGGTCCAAAGTCCTGCAGGTCCTGCTTTAAAGAGTCTTCACTAGTGTTGAACATGGTCCTAGGGAAGCCCAAAAACAACACAAACAAGTCACAGATGCATAAACTTGTAAGTTAGAAGCAGATTCCCTCACTTCATTACGTGATGTTAGAACGTTCAGTTTAAATGCACTCAACTACGATACCTTTCATTTTCTATTCACGAGACAGTTTTAAATCTCATCACTGGAGAAAAGAAGTTAACTATGCTCAAGTATAATCAAAAGTTCATACCCAGATTTACAGTTGTCGCAGCACTTGCTGGTCCCCAGTATTCCTGAAGTGACTTTCCGGAGTTGCTTATCCTCAAAATGTGACAGGATTGATCTGTAAAGTTTATCAATGTCATGGTAAACATGACAAAATGACTAATTCAATGCGCTGCAATGCAGAAGTGGCAAAAAAGACAAAAGAAGCCTAAGAGAAAAAACTGCTTTGAAGTAGCAGTACAGAAATACTGAACGTGTTTATACTACTTACTACACGCGTGTCTGTATTGTGTTTCCGTATTGTTAGTCACGTAGTACCGACTTTATAGCTACAGTGGTGGGACTACGCCTAAAATATGATTTTAGGTAAAATAAAGAACACATAATATAATACACAATATAATACACATATAATAAATGCAGACAAATGTTCCATGCTTCAACAGGCTGATGGATGAAATGCTGACAGGAAAATATAAAAACTACATTCCTAACCACACAGTTAACTTACTTCCTTCTGCACTTGGTGGAATTCAAATACTTCTGCATCTTGGCCATCATTTCCAGTTTGTAGCCCCTAAATCGGTCATTCACGGTCTTTCTGAGAATGAATCTGTGACAACACAAAAAAGAGAACCAATCAGATTTCACAAAATGATGAGACTCACGCAATCGAATCACCCTCTTCTGGGGCTTATGCTTCGACACTTCGTCATAAAACTCTGGACATTTTGATCAGCATCCTCATGAAAAATAGAATGAATGTGTTTTACTGTATTACAGTATTACACTGACGAAAATATTTACCTCCAACAGTGTATATAGAATATACAGTATTTATGATAACAAAGATTAAATCTTGAACTACATGGAGAAGCTTCCATTCTAATCTGGTTTATCACATAGAACCTTATTACTTTAAACTTAGAGACAGCTCTCAGAATTAAAGGGTTCTATTTATGCTTGGTCCATTCCAGAAATGCCTTAGGATTTTAACACTCAGTGGTGAAAAGCTCCTAAAGGACAATGAGATAGTCAGGATCCAAAATGTGAACCTGCTACAGAGACTCTTTGAGCCATAATATCTCAAAACTGCACTCAAGGCAGACTGAACCTTACACTTCAAAGACAACAACATGCCAAATCCTGAAACAATGCTTATGGAAGACGTATGGAGAAGACATCAGAGGGTCACCTGTTGAGTACCATGTCTGCAGGTGCCCATAAGACATGACAGGCGCTGGGCAGTCCATCTCTGCCCGCTCGACCGATCTCCTGGTAGTAGGACTCCATCTCTTTAGGTGCTCCATAATGAATGACCTTTCTAATATCAGGCTTATTGATTCCCATTCCGAAGGCCACCGTAGCCACCACACACTGAAAGCAACAACACCGCAAACTGGTGATATCGCCTTTATATACACCGATCAGGCACGACATTATAACCACCTCAGTATGGACTACACTCTGTCCATTTTATTAGCTCATCTCACCACATAGGTGCACCTTGTAGTTTCACAAATACAGACTGTAGTCCATCTTTTTCTCTGCATACTATGTTATTGCCCCCAATCACCACAGAACAGGTATTATGTGTGGTGGATCATTCTCAGCACTGCAGTGGTACTAATGTGTGTTAGTGTGTGTTGTGCTGGGGTGAGTGGATCAGACACAGCAGTGCTGCTGGAGTTTAGAAATACCTCAGTGTCACTGCTGGACTGAGGATAGTCCACCAACCCGAAACTACGACTTCACAACAGTGTCCTGTGACCACTGATAAAGGACTAGACAATGAAGCAGTGTCTCTGACTGCACATCTACAAGGTGGACCAGCAAGGTAGGAGTGTCTCTTGGAGTGGACAGTAAATGGACAGTGAGTGGACAGAGTATTTAAACACTCCAGAAGCACTGCTGCGTCTGATCCACTCACACCGGCACAACACCCACTTACACACCACCATCACATCAGGGTCATTGCAGTGCTGAGAACACCTGCTCTGAGATGGTCTAATGTGTTCACATTAGAAGCTGTATTCTGATGTTTTGGTTCACATTCAGATTTGTAAGAACACTGGCAGAACAGGATAAGACAGACACTCACCTGAATCTCATCTCTCATAAACTGGTACTGGGTTTCCTTCCTCTGCTTAATGCCAAGGCCTGCATGGTAAACCCCACAGCGGATGCCCAGACTGTACAGAATATCTTTCACTCTCTCCGCCTCCTTCTTAGATGGGCAGTACACAATGGCTGCTCCCTCAAACTCATATTCACCCCTAGCAATGACATTTCCCACCGAAAGAGCTTAGCGCATCATTCACCCCATTTCATATATAGCATTTATGTTACCATTTTAAAAAGAAGCAACAGCCTACCCAGCCTTTTTCAACAGGAAGCGCTTCAGGTCTCGGGTGATGTCACCAGATTTGCGGTTCACATCCAGATAGAGATTGGGCCGGTCAAAAGAGGTACAAGTAACAAGAGGGTTCACCAAGTGGAGGCTCCTCACTATGTCATTTCGGATGGAGGGGCTTGCAGTGGCTGTGAGGGCCACAATGGGAACCTGCCAAATAAAAGAAAAAAAAAAAGTGAAATTAAATTACCTTAGATACACATGCCAAACACGACAGAACAAATGCTGGAGCAAAGGCTAGAAACGTAGCCTTAAAATAATGAGTGGTGTGGAAATGAAGCGAAATTAGAAACTGCAGAGCACTCTTATTTAAATAACCGTAGAAGCAGTATCTAAAAACTATGCCACGAACTGCAACCACGTTCACAGGTATTTATGTTTTACACTTAAGCTCTTTGGTCGGTGTTGCCTCATTAGCCTTAACTTACTTCCAACAGTATATGACTAGTAACTTACTGCTGATTGGCCACTAGCCAACAACACAACAGCTATAGGTTGTTTGCACCCAGTTGATTTCAGTGATGTGTGAAGTTCAGACAGAGGGCAGGAAACAAAAAGCAGAATGGACAAGATAGACACAAGCATGTACTGCGCCATACTAGTTTAAAACAGAAAGGTATATAATGAAAATCACTAAATATGTGAACCTTTTTCACTGAACGCAAAGATCTCTCTGTTGTTAAGGCCGAATATGTTCGAATTACCTCACCTCCAGACATAAGAGAGGAAAAAAAAAAAAAACAGTTCACTTTTTGGTTAGCGGCTGGGTTAGCTTCAGCACCAAGCTGCTCCACGATGACTGCCGTTTGGTTGTGTTTCACTGTCCTGTCTATTAACCAAACAATAAATGTTCAACTCCATGGCCTCTCTCAACATTAAATATTACAGCTGTTTACCTAATGTAGGTTAATCACCTCCGAAGGTCCAGGGAAACATCTGATCACTAAAGATATCGTCGCTGTCCAAAGAGAAACCAGTATCTCTAAAATGACAACTTTACAGAAGAGGCCAAAAAACACTTTAATGAAACCATACTGTGTTCAAATCACGCATAAAAGTAAAAAACAAACAAACAAACAAAAATGGAGATTCATGTTTTACCTTGGACGGCAACGGTATGGATCATCATGAAACAAGACTGCTTAAAAAAAAAACAAAAAAAAAAAACACACTTGACTTACATCAGGTAGACTTTTCTTCAACTTGCCAAGGTCTCTGTAAGCACCTCTAAAGTCATGCCCCCACTGCGAAATACAATGAGCTTCATCCACTGCAATCAGACTGAGCCCTACAATAACAGCAGATTATCAGTTCAGCCACCGGGTGGACATATCAAACTTACAAGACTATGTTCAGGCAACATTCTCATTCGTCTTACCGATGGATCTGTTCAGCAGTTCAAGCAAAGCGATATTTCCTGAACAGAACTCTGGTGTCATGTATACAACTCTGAAAACTCCGCTAGAGGTGAAACCAAAATAACAGATGAGAGAGGGTAAAGAGCGGCGCAGTGATAACCAGCCGAGGCTGCAGCATGCGGTAACCTACTTCTTCAGGTCAGCAAACAGGTTTTGGGTCTGAGCCGATCCAAGGTAACATGCCGGTATGTTTGACATCCTGGAATACACAAAGATGTGATCTGATTAGCTCTCTGGAAAACCTGGCCCATTTCCATTATGTGTCTCTTTAGCTTGTGGTGTGCGTAATAACGTGAGGTACTAAACCCAACAGCCATTTCACAATGCACAACTTGGATGAGAATCATTTCCGAGCGAGTTCCCGGAGTGCTACATTTTAAAACACAGTTTCTCATATGAAATGTTTTCACTACTGTGCTGCACTGAATCCAATTAAATACCACGCCCCGCGTACCATTCGTAATGAAGATGTTTTAGCTTGGTGCTGCTAGTTGTTAGTACGGACTGTATGTATTTGCTCAGAAAAGCTTATTGTGAATCCATTTATCAAGCTCTCCACCCCTAATAAAAACCCTCATGCACTCTGCACACTATACACCTGTTAGAAGGATGGTCTGATTTTGATCTCCCTGCTTGTTAAGTCAAATAAGCAGAAGGGATTTAAAAATGCACTGATCTGAAAAGCTATAGCTCACGATATAGGGTATTCACTCCTTTTACAGCAAAATTGGTTATTTTCGGATTTATTTGTTTATGTTTCACTAACATCTATATATCACGTTTGTGGATTCAGTGCATTTCTATAAAACAATTGTAAACTGTACCAAAAAAGCTGAGCCTAATCAGATCTTGGTCAAATCTAAAATTTGATGAATCAGTTTCAAAAGAATTGTAAATGAACCATCAAGAAGCACTTCCATCCAAATGTATCAAGCTCTCCTAAAACCCTGTGATACAGCCACATCGCTCTGCTCATTCACTCTTGACAATGTAATTCAGAGCAGATGAAGCCGAGTCCTCTCCGAGTTACCCACGTGAGCTGCAGCACCTGGTCCTCCATGAGCGCGATCAGAGGAGAGATGACCACGCTGATGTTCATGCAGTAAACTGGAGGGAACTGGAAGCACAGGCTCTTTCCGTAACCTGTAACAAGACAGACATACACAGCATGAAGGCAGAACATCATGGACTCAGGTAACAGCAGAACACGACTAGCTAACAGACCGACAGCCCAAACTAATTATGATTACTCCTCAAATACCACATACACTATATTATTATATATTATATATATACCCAGGTTTGAAGGGGTCCTTCTCCAGAGTGCATCTTTCAGCTCATTACACATATTTTCAATAGGATTCAGGCCAGGGCTCATAGAAGGCCACTTCAGAACAGTCCAGTGGCTCGTAGCCATTCATGGATGTTTTTAGCTGTGTGTTTAGGGTCATTATCCTGTTGGAGGGCCAATGATGTGTGACTGAGCCCAAGCTTTTTTGGACACTGGGCAGCACATTTAACTCCAGAATGCCTTGAGATTTCATTGTATCCTGCACAGATTCATGACAGATTCATGACACCCTGTGTGCCAGATTATTTTTTATGAACGATGTTATACCACGTCAACAATTACAAATTAAAGTTTGAGAAAAGAAGTCATTCTTTCGGGAAGGGAGCCATTATTTTGAAATAATAAAAGGATACGAGAAAATAGGCCATGGTTTTCATAAAGTCTAAATCTTAAATGATGAGTTATCGCAACAGGAATCATCATTATTATTTTTGAGAAAACTCTCTAGATTTTGAGAAAATTAGTTATTAGTCTTGAGATGGAAAAAAATTGAACTTTCAAAAAAAAGAAAAATATTAAAAACTGACATACCACTGAAAGAAACAGAGGAGAAAAAAAAAACTCCTCCTCTCCTCTACCTTTAAAAAATGGACTTGGATATGACTTGGCAGGTTCTGGTATGATGCACATGTCTTTTTTTTTTTATTAGATATGCAGTGCATGAGCCAGCATAAGAATCAGAATGAAACATAAGGAATGTCAAGGCCAGTGCCATGACTTATGAATCATGTGTCAACTGTAAATTTCAAGACTTCCAGGGAACAACCCCCCCTTCCAAAACAAGAAGAAAAAGAAGAAGAAGAAAAAAAAAGAAAAGAAAAAAAAAACCACCTTACCGGTTGCCATGACAACAAGGTTGTCCCTCCTCTGTTGAAGAACAGATTGAATCACTTTCCACTGTACCCTACAGAGGAGGGCCACGTGGTAAATTAGTTGTTCCAGATCAATGGTAAAAAATAACCGACACAGTAAAAATGCAAACTTAAATGATCAAATTAAAAGTGTGAATTAATATACGAGTCATCTACAGCAGACCCAGTCAATCTGTATATGAATGTAAATCAAACCGAATTCAAGGATGCAAGGGAATGTAACAAACACGATAACAGGCAGACATACGGTTTAAAATTAGGATGTCCAAAAAACATCTTCAGACTTTTAATCTGTTCTGGCCCTGGTTCCGGAAGACTTGGATCTGCAGAGGAAATGACACAACAGTTGACACACATGACACAAACACCTGTCAGAAATCTCTAGGCGATAGACCTATACAGCTGGCTTAGAGCACATCCACGGATCTCCTTTCATGGGACATACATAGAGGTATACACGGTGACAAAAATAAATATTGCAACAGATTATTGTGATGTATTATTTGCTTTTTGAAATCTGCCGAGTTAAATCAGCCAGGGGAAATAAAATGTTTATATAATATTTCTTTATTTAACCTGACAAACTAGGTTAGGTCATAGGTTTAACCGCAACACTGGTAGGGACAACCCTCCCGACTCCTCTGTATCTGGCAGCAAGTGTGATATTTGCACTTTCAGCCAATTGAATGCTAGCTTGCCTAAACATCGTCTTAGCGTAGCCTCTGGGAACATATAAATGTTTGTAACTCACTGCTGTCTGTGTCTGGAGTTCAAGATGAACAAATTTGAGAGAAGATGATTTGCTGAGCAGGGTCGCCCTACCTGAACTCTACCTTAACTCCCTAATATGACTTCACTCCAAAGATAATGCAAATAGTTTCATTTAAATACTGGCAGGGACAATTCTATTCTCCCAAAATATTGCTCGGGAGATGTCCCAACCGTTCCCAATATGCAAACATACATATAAACAGATAAATCTAACACATTAACATTTTTGAAGAACTGAACACAGAGCTGAACACAGCGTTAATGCCCAGAAAAGCTTACTGTGATATGTCGTCAAGTAAAATCATATACGAATAAATGCTGTCATACTGTCCAGCCCTAGTTACACATGCTTAGGAGCAAGTCGGATAAAATAACTGTCACTAAAACTTCAAGACAATTTCATATTGTACAGTTGATTGTTGGTCTATTCTAATCAGAGTCTAAAAAGTTTTCAGCAAGTTGATTTGTGCTCTACATTCTAATACAAAAACTTCTATGACTGCATCTTTACCAAAAACATTAAAGGTCAGAACACATTTGAGCCTTTTAACAACCAAACAATAACATTTTGAAATCTTGCACAACATGTAAACAATTTGTGATGTACATTTGTATAACAAGACTTTAATTAAGTTCTTATCGTGTATTATAGTAAGATTATTAGCCACAGGCCTCACATTATGTACCAGTACAGGTCATAATAAATATAGCTCAATGCAAAGTGACGCAACCATTTAAAGGCATTCCTTAATATAAAAAGAGCTACCTAATTAATAAGTCCTTATCACCCTACATCAGTGGTCACCAGTCCTACTCCAGAAGATTCCTACTTTCCTGCAGGTTTCATATTCTGGCACTTTTCATACCAAATCAGGGCTGGGCACTTTACAATAATAATAATACAGGAAATGGTCCGCTGGATAAACCCAGATCGAGGTTATTACTTCAGGACAACTTTCTAGCTAAAACCAAATTCTGAACTTTCTTCAACCGCATGTACTGATCAAGCCCAAGAGAACTTGATGTATGCAAATGATAAAGCACAAAAACTCACTTCCCGAACTTACCAAAGCCTTCCTCCTTATCCTCCTCAACATCCTCATCTTCATCCTCAGGCTGGGGTTCATCAGGCTGTTTTTCAAAGCTTTCGTTCAGTTTCTCTATTTCTTCAGCACACTGTTGAAAAAGCAAGGGTTGGGTAAACTAAGCGCTTACTTTACCAAGCAGAAGAAGAGACAGAAGCTCTGGAGATGCAAATACAAACCAGATTCCAAAAAAGTTGGGACACTAAACAAATTGTGAATAAAAACTGAATGCAATGATGTGGAGGTGCCAACATGTAATATTTTATTCAGAATAGAACACAAATCACAGATCAAAAGTTTAAACTGAGAGAATGGATCATTTTAAGGGAAAAAATATGTTGTTTCAAAATTTCATGGCGTCAACAAATCCCAAAAAAGTTGGGACAAGGCTATTTTTACCACTGTGTGGAATCCCCCCTTCTCCTTACAACACTCAACAGACGTCTGGGGACAGAGGAGACCAGTTTCTCAGGTTTAGAAATAGGAATGCTCTCCCATTCATGTGTAATACAGGTCTCCAACTGTTCAATCGTCTTGGGCCTTCTTTGTCGCACCTTCCTCTTTATGATGCGCCAAATGTTCTCTATAGGTGAAAGATCTGGACTGCAGGCTGGCCATTTCAGTACCCGGATCCTTCTCCTACGTAGCCATGATGTTGTGATTGCTGCAGAATGTGGTCTGGCATTATCTTGTTGAAAAATGCAGGGTCTTCCCTGAAAGAGATGACGTCTAGATGGGAGCATATGTTGTTCTAGAACCTGAACATAGTTCTCTGCATTAATGGTGCCTTTCCAGACATACAAGCTGCCCCATGCCACAAGCACTCATGCAACCCCATACCATCAGTGATGCAGGCTTCTGAACGGAGCGTTGATAACAACTTGGGTTATCCTTGTCCTCTCTGGTCCAGATGACGTGGCGTCCCAGTGTTCCATAAAGAACTTCAAATCGTGACTCATCTGACCACAGAACAGTCTTCCATTTTGCCACACTCCATTGTAAAAGACCCCTGGCCCAGTGCAAACGTCTGAGCTTGTGGAGCTTGCTTAGAAATGGCTTCCTTTTTGCACTGTAGAGTTTCAGCTGGCAACGGCGGATGGCACGGTGGATTGTGTTCACTGACAATGCTTTCTGGAAGTATTCCATCTACTGAACACCAGCAGTTAGTTTCATAAGTACATTTGGATCTTCTCTGCATTGCGTTTGACCCTGACCTGTTTCCTTTTCAGAGCTTTTTGACAGCTTTTCATCCTTTCAGACCCATAGTGTGAGCTCTCCTCTCACAGTGGAAGGGTGGACAGATGTTATTTTCAGATCTAAAGCGAAAGTGGAGCTTGTTCTCCCCTTCTCTAGTACCTAATGGCTGTTTTCAGCCAAAATTGAATACTAGAAAGGCGGTCTCTGACTTTTGCACCCTACTGTATATGTGGACCTGAAACGCAGATTTACCTGAACCATCTGGCTGTCAAACTCTTCATCGCTGTCAGCATCATACGACAAGTCCGCCGAGTTCTCCAAAGCTGCTTTCTCCTTGAGTAGAAAGAGGTTAAACAGCATGCATACCAGATGAAAACATTTTAAAAACCAAGACCTAAAAATAATGTTTAAATTACACATCACACTGAACAAACTCACGGTCACCTCCCACTTGCAGCAAATAAATGAATATATAACATCGCTGGATACCTGGAAGGCCAAAATGGATTGCTCCTCCTTCTCCTCCTCTCTGGCCTGCCTCTCCAGGATCTGAAGCTCATACTCAGAAATATCCAAGGACATGATCCATTCTTTCTCAACTGATGGAACACTGGATATTTCATCTTTTTCCAATAACAGAGGCTGCTCTGTGGTTTCTTTAACAGGAAAATCAGCAGCCTTGTCTTCAGAGGATTCCTGAATAGCTTCATGATCCAGTGTGTTAGCCTTCTGAAGGGTTTGGTCCTCACAGATGTTTGGGGAATGTTCACTCATGGCAACCCCAGCCACGTCCTTGCTGCTCCTCAGGAA
>JAMWET010006287.1:0-72500 GCA_024036415.1 Prochilodus magdalenae
CGAGATGGACGGTTTGTCGTCACACGTCCAGAAGACCTGGTGTCCCTCCACCTCCACCCCTACCGCACCATCTGCAGGAACTGTGTGAGGATGCTCAAGCTGCATGGGATGGATTAACTGACCTGCAATCCCACACCTCCTTCTGGGTGCAACTGTTCCTATGACGATGAGTGATTATTGTTGTATAAAATTCTAAGTGACATAAAATCTAAAACTTTTCATCTTACGGCGGGTGAATGAGGTGTAGGTCCGAAACATCGTCTGCTTCAGGGTCTTTGGCATTGTAGATTTTCCCATACACCAGCGGATCTCCCACAGACTGGAAGATGGTGACTTTTGTCCTTTGAGGCTGTCCACCCACTTCACACTCAAAAATGTAGTCATCTTTCACATCCTGTACAAAGACAGAGGCGCCAACCGTCAGACCTACAGCCTGTGAACATTCGTCATGGGTGACCCAATCTACAGGAGACAGCACCAAGTGGGATCAATGCGACGTGACCACTCAAACCTCCTGAGACTGGATCGGGCATGTACTGGACAAGTTTCTGGATGTGGCCACATCAATGTTCAGACACTCTCACATCAAAGAATTGGTCAGCTGGTCCAGATTTGGTGGAGCCATTTTCCACACATGGAACGAGACATTCCCTGCACTGTAGCACCTCTTCCCAATCTATGGATCCCGTCACTCAGCCCCGCAGGCTTATAGCCCCATCATCCTCAGGAAGAGCCTGAAGTTGCTACCACCTTAAACACACAAGGGGACTCGTGCTGTCCGGTGAACGTGTATACACTAACTGTAGCCTTTGAAACACGGATGGGGAACACTGATGCCTGATGATGTGAACGATTCTGAAGTGATTCACATTTTGTTTACAATGTGTGAGGTTTCATAATAAAAAAAAAAAAAGAAAAGCCCTAAGGGTGTGTGGAAAGACGTCTGGTTCCATTGACTTCCATTAAAATTTAAACAGGTTTGTGGCCTCTCCTGTAAAGTTGCCATTGTTGGAGATGCTTGTTTTTCTTTGGACAAATCTAAAGAACGTGTGTCAAACGAAACTCAAACATTTAGGAAAAACGAGAAACATGAGAAACCATACCACAGGATAACAACAGCCGACAGGAGGACCAGTCAAGTGACGTACAAGCTTTTAACCCAACTTAGAAAGGGCTGAATGAAGTCCAAACTCTAGCTTTAGAGTTTTACTGGCAGGGATTTATGGATTTATGGTGAAGCCGTAATAGTCCTGTACATTTTAGGCATTTTACTGACATAGCGATCCGCAGGTTCTACAGAGAGACCTGCTCAGAGAGGGTTTTGGAACATGACGGGTCACTGAAGATGACGGGTAGAGTGGCTGTAGCGTGATGTATGGACATTCATGGCCACAGAATCTTATGTCACCACTTGACTGCGAATTCTATCACCAGCAAGCGGCAGCAACATCTCATGCTCCAAACAAGAGCACTGAATAAGAAGCTGAAGAATGGTTACTGCTGCTGAACTGGGAAACTCCTACACATGAAATGGTGTGCCCATATGCCAACCGTGACTAACCGTTAACTAATCAATTCCTTCAATTTCCTTAATAACAGATAGAGGAAGTGAATTCATTATGGATCATTACAGTACTTTGATTATTCTCTCCACACTGCAGCCCTCTGAATCGTCAAGGGAGCGTGAGGTGCCTAGAGATGCCCACCCCAGACCCTAACATGGTTAAGGGCTAGACATTACCTGCGCAGGCCAAACCTGTGTAGGCTGAGAATCCTCCAGTTTGATCGACTTCTCCACCACAGCATACTTCTCCACCTGCAGGCAGAGAACAAACCCAAAACACTCACACACTGAAGACGGGTCTGTTGAAACTGCACACACCTGCTCGGCTGAATGAAGCCGCAGGATGCCATTTCACCTCTCGCCCCTAACACTTCGCCCTACCCTTGGTGGGGTCACGTTTAGGGGTAGGGTTGTCCTGATTGGTGCTGAGATGGAGGGGTAGGTGTAGTGTTGGGGCTACATGGTCCTTCAAACAGAGATTTTCTAGAGGCACACTCCAAACGGAGCGTTCCCAGAATGCCGTGCGGATCATCAGCAAGATGGCAGCACAAGCGACCAGAGAATCCCATCAATGAGTATGTCTCTGTTAAAGCCGCTGTACTGTAAGATCACCATGGTAACAGAGATTTATGGTCATTTTCTTCATAACACATGTAATACACTGATGTGTCGACGCTACCTAGCGGAATCTCCTGTTCCACCTTAACTGATGTTATGTTTTTGGTACCTGAGGTTGCTGCATCATTTAAGGTGGAACGGGGAGATTGGATCATGTAGCTGGAGATTAAAGAGCTCAGCTTCACATCACTGAGGAATTCTGGGTGGAGATGAATAATAATGGTCGCCTCTTTGAAGTCACATGATGCTCTAAATGTGTTTAAGCAGTGAGGAGCTGAACTCCACCCTCCTCTGCTGGCACTGCAGACCGGCAGGGTCATCGACTACCGAGCACACAGCAGATCAGATTTCCTCTTCTGTTCATATGATCTATTAACACGATCCATATCTGACATCAGTCTGATCACGCTCCTAAACTGACCCATGTGCAAGAGAACAGTGCTTTACATCGGAGCTCCAGAACCCTGGTTCTGAAGGAACCCAACCAACACTGCAGCTCTGAAAGGGCTTGTTAACGAGCTGATGAGCTTTACGGGGCTCACCCGGAGGTAAACACTGACTGATGACGGACACAGGTCCACTCCTGGTTTTAGTGCCATCTTTTTTCCGGCATCACAGAAGCGATCAAAACATTCCTAAGGCCACTGAGAACATGTTCCAGCTCGCTGGGTGCTTATGCGGCTGCGGCCACGTCTGTGGTTTATGCTCTTGATGCAACAGGAACGTCAGCCGGAACGTTTCTGAGGTCTCTGAAGTGCAACGTGCATGTCGAGCTGGGTTGATGGAATTCCTGTTCAAATACATTGGGGCGTGTCAGATATGTAGTGTGGCCAAATCAGAACAGAGAAGGTCAGATCCGCCGTGATAACGCACAGATACACATCTCTGTCAGATACGAGGAATAAGATCTGACCTGGGCCAGTTTTACCTGCTGTGTGAATGGAGCCTAACATGAATGGGAACAGGTGCATGTCTGCCTCGGAATGACTTACATCGACCTCTGCTGGGGCGGTGAGCTGGCAGCTATTCTGCTTCCACATGTCCACACACTAAAGGAGGAGCACAGAGGGGATATTACCAGGGATGCACACGAATGTCGGAATCATATCAGCATGAGCATAGAAAACAAACGAGCCCTTTTTCTGTAGTGCTAATCCGGGTAGACTAATCCGGGAAGACTAATCCGGGAAGACTAACCCGGGAAGACTAACCCGGGAAGACTAATCCGAGAACACTAATCCGAGAACACTAATCCTGATAGACCAATCCGGAAAGACTAATCCTGATAAAACTAATCCGGGAAGACTAATCCTGATAGACCAATCCTGATAGACCAATCCTGATAGACCAATCCTGATAGACCAATCCTGATAGACCAATCCTGATAGACCAATCCTGATAGACTAATCCAGGAAGACTAACCCAGGAAGACTAACCCGGGAAGACTAATCCAGGCAGACTAATCCTGATAGACCAATCCGGGAAGACTAATCCTGATAGACTAATCCGAGAACACTAATCCTGATAGAACAATCCTGATAGACCAATCCGGGAAGACTAATCCTGATAGACTAATCCTGATAGAACAATCCTGATAGACCAATCCGGAAAGACTAATCCTGATAAAACTAATCCGGGAAGACTAATCCGGATAGACTAATCCGGATAGACTAATCCGGGAAGACCAATCCTGATAGACCAATCCTGATAGACCAATCCTGATAGACCAATCCTGATAGACTAACCCGGGAAGACTAACCCGGGAAGACTAACCCGGGAAGACTAACCCGGGAAGACTAACCCGGGAAGACTAACCCGGGAAGACTAACCCGGGAAGACTAACCCGGGAAGACTAATCCTGATAGACTAATCCTGATAGACCAATCCAGGAAGACTAATCCTGATAGACTAATCCGGGAAGACTAATCCTGATAGACTAATCCGGGAAGACTAATCCTGATAGACTAATCAGGGAAGACTAATCCTGATAGACCAATCCGGGAAGACTAATCCTGATAGACCAATCCGGGAAGACTAATCCTGATAGACTAATCCGGGAAGACTAATCCTGATAGACTAATCGGGGAAGACTAATCCTGATAGACTAATCCGGGAAGACTAATCCTGATAGACTAATCCGGGAAGACTAATCCTGATAGACTAATCAGGGAAGACTAATCCTGATAGACTAATCCTGGTAGACTAATCCTGGTAGACTAATCCAGGAAGACTAATCCTGATAGACTAATCCAGGAAGACTAATCCTGATAGACTAATCCTGGTAGACTAATCCTGGTAGACTAATCCTGGTAGACTAATCCAGGAAGACTAATCCTGATAGACTAATCCTGATAGACTAATCCAAGAACACTAATCCTGATAGACTAATCCTGACAGACTAATCCTGACAGACTAATCCTGACAGACTAATCCAGGAAGACTAATCCTGACAGACTAATCCTGACAGACTAATCCTGACAGACTAATCCTGACAGACTAATCCTGATAGACTAATCCAGGAAGACTAATCCTGACAGACTAATCCTGACAGACTAATCCTGACAGACTAATCCTGACAGACTAATCCTGATAGACTAATCCAGGAAGACTAATCCTGATAGACTAATCCTGATAGACTAATCCTGATAGACTAATCCAGGAAGACTAATCCAGGAAGACTAATCCAGGAAGACTAATCGATTCCTAAAATTGACTTCTTGTATTCAGTGAGGCTCTCACATTGCCAGCCTTGGAGATCTTGAGGTCGACAAATGGCGTTGATTTCCTCTCTTTCCTTTTGTGCAGGTAGTCAAGCAGTCGGAGCTGGGGCGGCACAGGGAGATGGGCCAGCTCCTGCTGCCGGTTCAGTGCCGCTCGCGAGTACCTCTTAAAACACCTGGAACAAAAAGAACATCAGCACGTTAACAGAAGCTGAGCCCATCAAGTCTTTCAATCCAGGTTTGCCATCGCCTCCATCAGCTATCTGACGTATGGCACAATCACTGAGACTACGATCTCGATCAAGGTCACCCTAGTCGGGTCCTGGAGAGCTGCTGAAGATCAGATCAGATCAGAAAGGCCTTGATTAACTTGGTCAGGTGCACCAGATAAGGATGAAACTGCACCTGACCTCCGCTCTGGAAAAGGTACTTTCTGATTTGTACTTCCAGTAACTTTGACTACGACCACATTACCAGCCTTAACATGATGGTTCACATTCGGGTAAGTAGGTGACTGTTCAGCCATGAACATGAACAAACTGGCATCCTAAAACAACCCTCACATGCACTTCCTCATCAATAACTTCATCAGAATTAATCACCTGCGTCATGAACAGCAAGTAAACAGCCTTCACTGCAAAGACGACCCGCTCCGATCAGCTCTCAGCGGCTCATTAACACAGCCAGAGGAAGATAAACCGGGCCAGATCTGCTGCTTCTCCACAGCGTTCTGGGTTTAACCTCACATTCGGCTCTGCCAGTGTTCACATTCGGCTCTGCCAGTGTTCACATTCGGCTCTGCCAGTGTTCACATTCATGTCACATGCCCATAAATCAGATACAGGTCCGATCTAGGAACGCACGTTAAAGGCTACGTTCACACAGCAAGTAAAGCAGGCTTGCTTGGCGTACAGTGTGAGACAGGAAGCAGTGTCTGATTAACTGTCTGAGTGAGCTCGAACTTCAGCCAGGGCACAGACCCAGCTTACTACCCTTCCTTAGCCGATGGCACGACACACTTCCCAACTACTCCAGAACTGAGGAGACTCATCCTTTCCACTGGAAGGGCTATAAAACCACATTCCAAACACACTGAGGCATCCAGCTCCTAACCTCACCCTCTCGCACTGGTAATACCAAACTCAGAGAGTCACACTCCCACACACACACACACGCACGCACACACACACAGACAGACAGACAGACAGACACATACACAGACACACAGACACAGACAGACACACACACACACAGACAGACAGACACACACACACACACACACAGACAGACACACAGACAGAGACACACACAGACAGACAGAGACACACACACAGACACACACACACACACACACACACACACACACACACACACACACACACACACACAGACAGACAGAGACACACACAGACAGACAGAGACACACACACAGACACACACACACACACACACACACACAGACAGAGACACACACAGACACACAGACAGACAGAGACACACACAGACAGACACACACACACACATACACACACAGACAGAGACACACACACAGACAGACACACACACACACACACACACACACACACAGACAGAGACACACACACATACACAGACAGACACACACACAGACACACACACACAGACACAGACAGACACACACACACACACAGACACACAGACAGACAGAGACACACACAGACACACAGACAGACAGAGACACACACAGACACACAGACAGACAGAGACACACACAGACACAGACAGACAGAGACACACACAGACACAGACAGACAGAGACACACACACAGACACAGACAGACAGACAGAGACACACACACAGACAGACACACACACACACAGACACACACACACAGACAGACAGACAAAGACAGGCAGACAGACAGAGACACACACAGACAGAGACACACACAGACAGAGACACACACAGACAGAGACACACACAGACAGAGACACACACACACACACACACACACACACACAGGCAGACAGACAGACAGACAGAGACACAGACAGAGACACAGACAGAGACACAGACAGAGACACAGACAGAGACACAGGCAGAGACACAGGCAGAGACACAGGCAGAGACACAGGCAGAGACACAGGCAGAGACACAGGCAGAGACACAGGCAGAGACACAGGCAGAGACACAGGCAGACAGATAGACAGACAGAAACAGACACACAGGCAAACAGACACACAGGCAAACAGACAGGCAGACAGACAGACACGCACACACACACACACACAGACACACACAGACAGACAGACACACACACAGACACAGACAGACACAGACACACACACACACACACACACACACACACACAGACAGACAGACAGACAGACAGACAGACAGAGACACATACACACAGACAGACAGACACACAGGCAGACAGACACACAGACAGACAGACACACAGACAGACACACAGGCAGACAGACACACAGGCAGACAGACAGGCAGACACACAGACAGACACAGACAGACAGACCCACACACAGACTCTACACACTCAGAACGAGGTCTCAGTCACCGTTTCATAGAGCGCGTGTTCATCTTCTGCTTGTTGTAGAGAAGCCGGTTGGCGGTGCAGGTGACCGAGACGGAGGGGTCCAGACAGAGAGGCTCTGCTGTGGCCAGGATCAACTGACTTTCCAGCTGCAGCTTATCATCCTACACACAGAAGCACCAGAACGCCCAGGTCTTAACGAACACACGCATCTCACATTACAGTTCAGTCAGTACGACGCCACTCTAAGACCTGGTCAAGTTGTGAGGTGTTATCTTGTGAGTGGGGTTGAACACTGGCCCGCGGGAATTATCAGAGCTGGAATGGGGCATGGTAGCGGGCGCCAGGCAGAGGTGACGTATCGTTTCCATACATGTGCAGGCATTTAACATTCCTCGATCCAGAGTGTCACATGTGTAACCGGAATACGCCTTAGAAACCATTAACACCCACAGTAGGCAGCGCAGTGATCGCCCACGGGTGCTTAATGACGGTGACCGGCGACGTCTGCCTAGAGCTGTCTGTGTGAACAGACGAGCGACTCCGGCAGAAACCACATCCACATCCAATGCAGGAGGCCCACACTCATATCCCGCAGGTCAGTGCAGCGTTCTTTAACTTCCATGGGACACAAGAGCAGAAGACGCCCCCAGAGTGCCTCTGTTAACATCAACAAACCCCACACAGCACCGCACAACTGGACCCAGAGGACCGGCAGCATGGCGTGGTCTGTTGAGTCATGGTACCAGAGGTTGGGGCTGATGGTGGGGTTTGTGTGCGGTGCAGACCCCATGTAACCATGGACCCCAGCTGTCAACAAGGCACTGTGCAGGTGGTTGGTGGTTCTATACTGGCGTGGGGTGTGTCCCACTAAGTTTCACTGCTTGGTGGACTCCATGTTCCCCCACAGTGACGGGATATTCCAGCAGGATAAAGCACCATGTAGAATTGGATTGATGAGCGTTCTGGAGGATTCTGAGCTCGACATGAGCCCATTGGAAGCACTACCATGCCTCGCTCAGGCCTCCTTGCCATGAGCACGCTGACCAGTGTTCAACCTCACTCACGATAACACCTTACAGATAATACAGGTGTGGGCGTTCCCACGCCATCCCCTGGGAGAACACCCCTATATAATCGGTTTCCTGAGAAAGGCTTCTGAAACATCAGCACAAACAGCATCAAGTGCTTCTCACCTGTGTCCACTTATGGTGATCACTTGTCATGGCATGAACATCACAGATCAGGGTCTGTAATAAGACAAGGCCAGGATTCGTGAGGATCTTAAAGATGCTGGCTTTGATCTTTAGCTTGAAAACATCACTCCACCAGTTACAGGCAACATCACCTGTCCTAACACTCACCTGCATAGTAGGTCTCAGCAGTACATGGCGGCTCTGGTAGGAGGACGTCTTAGCATTCCCCGACTGTCGGTAATCTCGGACCTCCGCTATTACGCAGCCACAGTGAAATATGTTCACCTGAATAAACGGAGGGGGTGTAAATGACACGGAGCAGTACATATGGAACAGACTAACGGGCCTGCCTGGCTTTCTGAGGCCCCAATTAGAAACCGAGGACACCCGGAATGGCTTAAAGAGGACAAACTGAGGAACTGTACACACACCGATCCAATAGTGGGATCAGATATTGGTGCTGATATTAAGAAAACTGTTACTGGGTTGGACTGGACTGGGTATCGGATTATTAGGCCGGTCCGTGGGGCTGAGCTCCAGTTTATTTGGTCTCCATGGCCTGCTATGCCGTCTATAGCATGTTTCCAGCATCCCTGTAGACTTGACTTATCAACAGGAACAACAACGACACGGAGCGAGCCGGAGAGTCGGCTGTATGGAAGTGTTCAGGTTTACAGGCTCAGTATGGATGCTGGTACCGGACCTGGAAAAGCTGGATGAATGCATCCCTCATGTACACTTAATATTTCTGGTAGCTTTTAAGGAACCAGCCTGGTAACCGAAGGGTCACCGGTTTAATTTCCCGAACCAGTATTACTGTGCTCACTGCCCCCTAGTGTGTGTGTGTGTGTGTGTGGGTGTGTGTGGTTCACTTTACGGCAGGGTTCAATCTGGAAGCCAAATGGCGGGAAATGGCTCATAGACTCTCTAGACAGTGAGTGATTGGCCCCACCTAAAATAAGAAACCTAGACTCTGGTTTGGAGAACTGTAAGCAGACGATGCATGACAAGACCAAAGGACCTCACTGTAGGAGTGCTACTCCATATGTGCTCATACTGCACCCTGTATTGACAATCAATAATGTAATCAGGAGCATTCCTAGGGGTCTCTGTGGCTGGAGGGAATATCCAGTCCCAACTGGTCCCCTGAAAGACCGTGTTTTGGGACATCCACAAACAGTTGGCATACAGTGAGGGTGATTAGAATGATCAAGCATGACATCAACCAACTCTGATTGGTTGGGGACAGAGACGTGGGTTCATCTGGAAGGCCCAGAATGGAGAGAGGGTGGAGCGTTTTAGGGCAGAGAAGGCCGGGAGAGTTCTGAGGCGCCATTTCTGAAGGCCAATAAACTAGGCCAGTTTGGAAGGGGGCAAACGTAGAGCCTCCACACCTCACACAGAACGACTGACTGTTACTCTAACGGATCAGACGCTTTTGATTCCACTTTATTATAATTACTTTTCTCACATACTCAGATTTTCTGGCACCAGTAATCAGACTTGTTATATTTTCTTCATGATCTTTATCCTTTTGGAGCTCTTACAGGCCTAAACTGGATTTACGGACCCCTGAACTAGTTCAGAAGCTAAATCTCTTCGTTCTGGTTTAGGAAGACTCTACGACTACACATAAAGAGCTACACTGTGGAACCAAACCACCACATCCTCCTCAGCACTGGTACTTACTTGTGATTTTTCAAGAAGGTCCACCAGGATAGGGGGAAGCTCCTCAGCGTCCAAGTAGTCCAGTAGCTCTCCTTCTTCATACGGAAGCCGAATTGTCTCGGAATCTGACAGGAGACACACAAACAGTAAAAATTAATCAGCACATCTGTAAATAAATGTGTCTACTGGAAATAAATTGGGCATATTAGATCAAGTCATGTCACCATGTCCATATAAGGAACTCTAAGTGAGTCTTAGCAGTTTATCTCTGATTTAAATGGACCCAGTTTTCAAAAACAGCTAGATCCTCTGAATTCTGAGTCATTAAAGGTGCGGTATGTAGATGGTGATGGTGTAACTGTGTGTAGCAGAGAGAAATCCAGCTAACAGTGTTTAGTGTGCAGCCAGTGAGCACTGCAGCTACTGCTGTGGCCTATAGCTCCTCATGTGGGGGCTCAGAGGCCTGTGTGTGTGTCAGGGTGGAGGACGTACTGAGGACCTTTACAATATAACTGCATACCAGATCCATTTTTGCCTCTGAGCATCAATGAGTATCCATCATTTCCAGGGTACAGGTTGACCACTAGACATGAGACTGACTCCTGTGACACCAGCTTCTCTAGTAGATTCACATTTCTCCTCAGCTTCTGTGAACAGAGGATGTTAGAGCATCACCATGTGCACCAGGAGCAGCTCTCGAATGAACCAGAAATACGCAGAACATTTCTTAAATATCACGTTCAGAGGAGCCACAGGCGCGGCTCGCAGGTGTTACCTTTAACTCTGGCTCTTTTTCACACTCTTCAATGTACAATTCATAGAGTTTCTGATATAAAGACTTCCTCCCGCTGGAAGAGACCCTTCTCCTCGCTGGTCGTTGTCGAGCACTTTCAACGATGTACTACACATAGACAGAGTTACTGTTAGGCATCTTAAAAACACAGGACAAACACGCTTGCTAGTAAGGGATGGGCGATACCACTGATTTTCTAATCGATCCGACACCTGGTGAGGCAAACACCCTGATACTGAAGGTATGTGATTCCCAACAACATCAGATTTACATTTAAAGATCATCATACACTCGTCATCAGAAGAACAGCTGCAGCCAGAAGGAATCAACCGACCAGACTAAACTTGGTGTGGAGGTTTGACATTGTGAGGCATGCAAATGATTCAAGGACGGGTCTGATCTCTGTACCTGACTGACCCAACACCACCATTACAGACCTCCATCGAGCAGTGGTGTCCTCCATGAGTCATCCTGTTAGTGCAGCACCATCGGCAGACGGCTGCACCACGCAGGACTACATGCACACAGACCGTTACCACGACTGTCCTTAACACCACGTCACCGTCACCAAAGACTGCAGTGGTGTCGTACCAGACTGTCATGGAGTGACTCAGAATGGCAGCGGGTCATCTTCAGTGACGAGTCCCGCTTTAGTCTTGGTGGAGACGCCCAACGAGTCCGTGTGTGGAGGCACCGTGGCTATAACATGTCACATGTCCAGAAGGCCTGGTGTCCCTCCACCTCCACCCCTACCGCACCATCTGCAGGAACTGTGTGAGGATGTTAAAGCTGCATGGGTTGGATTATCACAGGACTCCATCAGGAACCTCTACAGCTCCATACCGAGACGTCTGGCATGTTGGGTTAGCAAACACGGCGGCCTGACGCCATACTGAGAGACAGTCCAACACCTCCTTCTGGGGGCTCCTGTTCTGTTGATGATGAGTGTAGATCTAAGATCTAATGAAAGAACCGCATTAGGGTGCAGGACAGGTGCACCAGAGCCGTGTTACACTCCTGCTGGTGAGTGTGTTGATAATCAGCTCACCAGTTAAACACACAGAGGGAGTAGGTCCCATCGAGAGACAGGATGTACTTCCATCAGACTAAATAAATATTGATTGATATCGATATGAATGATTTGTGCACCAGAACCGATTCCTAAAGATGAACACCAGGACCGGAAGTATCTATATAGAGGTATCAATCCGCCCGTCCCTCCTGCAAATCACAAAAAAGTGTCTGAGGCTGTGACGTGACAGGTGCCGTACCTCAGCCCGATCCAATGCATATTCTAGAGCTTGTTGCTGTAAAAGGAGAGCAAAGCTTCAGTAGTCTGTCTTTAACATGCAGGGCTTGATCTCAAAACACCCATTCATAAACCAAAGGTCGCTTCTACATGCAGGAACGAGGTGTAATAGAAATAGAATCAGATCAGGACACAAGCAGCACTTACCATTGTGATCCACCACCAGTTGCTGTGTGACAGGAGGTGATGCTGTCCTTACCCCAACACTGTCACGTCCATTGACAGTCCATTCAAACCCTGAGGTCAGAAAAGGCAGTTTGAGTTGTCTGAAAGTGCCCTGCACCCGAGTTCACCCCACAGTTCACTCCTTACCATCCCCTCACTAAGCGCCAGGCGGATGACACGAAAGACAAATAATGGCAAACTTAGTGAGGGCTCCTTAGGACACCAGCCAGCTAGCTCCAGCCCTGAACATTTCATCCCCCTGGCTAAGCTATGACTAACACACACAGCTATGCAGGATATTAGCCGAGCGTCTGTGAGATACACCGACACCGGGCTGTGAAGGATGTGCAGAAGTATTCCCAGCGGACAAATCCCTCGCCGTGTCCCTGTTATCAAGCTAACTTCACTGCAAACGGCAGGCTAGCAGAGCAGAGCTGAGCTAGGCTAGGCTAACTGCTAACAGGCTAACTGTGGCTAACAGCTCCGCTGCTCCCTCAGCCTGCTGCGAAAACGCTGCAGAAGATCGGGGGCTCTGCGAGCGGGAAGCCTGAGACGAAGGAGGAAACTCGGACTTGCCCAGTTATGCGCATCCCCGCAGCTCGAGAATGCGAAGCAACAAGCACGAAAAACGCTCCTCCAGTGCCTTCAATGAAAAAAACTCACAGCAGCCATTTTCCTCCAGTGTAACAACAAAATCCAAACTTCCGGCCAGAGCAGGAAGCGAAGCGGAATTAGCGGAGGAGTCGATTCACTTCGGGGAACCGATTCGCCCGGACTGTCTTCTACAATGAACCGGGCGATTCAACTGCTGACCTGAGATTCAGTAGATTTAAATAATTAGATAATGAAATTAAACTAAACAATTAATATAATAATAAATAGATTATACAAACAATAATAAACTTAACATATTAATAAAAGTAATAATAATATATAATAAAACTAAACTAAATAATACAATTTGTAATTAAACAGATAAAAAAAAATAAAACTAGGCTTTAAAAATTAAAAATAAACTTTAAAAATAACTCAACACATTAATAATAATAATAATAATAGTAAAGGCAAAATAAAACTAAGCTAGATAATATAATTAGTAATAAAAAAATAATACAGCTCAACATAATAATGAAATTATAAAAAAAAGTAGTAATAAAAAAAGTAGATCAGAAATAATAAAATGAAACTTAAAAATAAAATAATAATATAATAAAAAAATAATATTACAACTTAATAATAAAATTAAAATGAGATAAAGTCAAATAATATAATTAAATTAAGCTTAGAACAAAAATGAAATAATTTTAAAAATAATAATTATTAAATATAATTATTAAACTATATGTAATAATATATATGTAATAAAATGGATTTTAATAAAAACAAATCTAATAATACAATAAACAATAAAATGGATTTAAAAATAATAATAATAATAATAAAATAAGGTAATAAAAGCAATTTTTAAAATACATCTAAATCTATTGTAAAAATACTCACAATAAACTTAATAATTACATAATACATTTTAATAAATAAACTTTTAAAATAATGATGAATTATTATTATGAGCTGAAACTAAACCAGAAAAGGAGGAAATACACTGAAATAACTCAGTAAGTCGTGTGTAGTTTGAGCACAGGAAGAGTTTATTAAACCAGGATGCTTCTTCAGCCGGTGGTCACGGTCAGTGGTCCAGGTGTTTGTACATGGACATTTGTGCTGGATTAGCTGGTGATGATGGTAAAATAACGGTCAATCTAAGTTAAAAGAATGAATAGCTTTAACTGGGAAAAACTTCGCCTTAGAACCTTGATGTTCTGTGAGGGAGCTTTTAGAGGGGAGCGTCTGGTTCCATTCACCACCACCACCGTGCCCTTTAAGATGCGCACACCATATGCTTGTTAGGTGCTGGTTGTGCTGGTCACCCCACCCTATCTAGCTCCAGCACAGACCAGCATAGGTCAAAACACTCATCACTGCAGGCCCTGCTCTAGACCAAGCTTCCTAACTGGATCTTCACCTTCAAGAGGAATTCCGACCAGTTTCCCGGTGTTGTTCAGTCGCTGAGGTGTAGACGTTCACTGGGACTCTAAGTGAAGTGGTGCACCGTAGAGACACTAGAGGGGAACTCCACCAAATCTTCAGAATTCCTCCCTACAGCTCAGTGGTGGAGGTATAAACATAGTCAGCTCAACGGCTTAAACGTCTTTACAGTGGTGGTGATGGGAACCGGGGTTCTCCATGTCTAGAACACACACAGACACTACACAAACCTACACGTGTCTCCTGAGCTTATATGGAATGCTGATGATGGGAAACAGTGGTGAGTCAGACTAAAGACATCATGCAGAGTATTCATCCTCTCCTTCATAGAACTTCCTGTGGAGAAGCTTCACATGCTTGGGGAGCAGCAAGGTAGGAGCGTCTAATAGAGCGGACAGTGAGTGGACACAGTCCAGCAGCAGTGCTGTGTCTGATCCAGCCCTATCCACGGCACCAGTGAAGCAGTAAGGGGTTAGGGGCCTCGCTCGAGGGCACTTCAGTCGCATCCTGTTGTTTCAGGGAATCAAACCGACAACATTCCGGTCACAAGGCTGGTTTCCCGAAGCCCCAGCCCAGGACCGGACACATGGACACACAAAAGGACAAAGGCGTATATTTAGGAAAATATTTTTTGGGTTTATTTACTGACTTTAAAGAAAATATACAAATCGGTCCGGACAGCACTTTCACAGGCAGGAAGGTCCACAAGCACACATTATTGCATTAGCTGTTGGGGGGACGGGGTACAAACACTTTCACACAACAACATGACCCACTGGAAAGGAAAGCTACGGATAACCGGGAAAAAACAAAAAGTAAAAAGAAGAAGAAGAAAAAAAAAAAAAGACGCATAAATAATTTTCCTAACATTCCGAACAAAAACATCACGACTTTCCCTTTTACACACATCAAAGTAAAACAAAAGCTAATCTGGGCGGTACAGGGCGTAACGCTAACACACGGGAATAAGATGATAAAAAGGTGGAGTATTATTCCTCAAATATCTCTAATCCTCCAAAAATCTAAATTCAAAATAATCCATATGTCCCTCGTTATGACTGACAGGTGTCCAGAGAAGGTTGAGGAGTACTGCAGTTTGACGTACAGCATACTAAGCAACACACATGCATCAACACATTAAACATGAAACCCACTCCGACAGCGCATTAAAAACTCCAATCGAACCCAGACGGGCCAAGCACATAATCCGCATCTCTTATAAAGAGAAACCAGTTCTTCAAAAACGAGCAAACGACCGAACGACCTCCTAAAACAAACTCCTGAAATTACACACACAGGTCAGCGCGGGTTCACTCTCAGCAGGCTTCAACATGAGGATTAACTCATCGACCAACTGGGAACAGGTTCCCCACCACTCCACCAGGTGGAGCTCCAGCCTCGCATCTCTACACCTCTGCCCCGGGAGCCAACCCGACTGAGGTCGACTTCGCCTTAAACGGTCCAGCATTGATTGTAATGCTGCACCGGAAAGTTGGCTGATGTGTTCCACAGAAGGAGGAGCAGAACCTTTAAAGAACAGAGATCCAGCTTTGTAACACTAATTCATGAAATGCTAACAAGAAAAAAGTCCAAACAATAAAATAACAGAACACGAGCAAAGCAAAAACAACCACAGGCAAAACACTAGACCCGTCTAAAGATGGGTGAACTGAAATTTCTGGACTGAGGATTCGAGCTCGTTTCGGGAGTAGCATTAAATATGAGCTCATTTTTTTCTGTTTGCAACAAGAATAAAAAACAATTGAGGAAAAAAATAAATACTGAATTCTGTTACCACGTGGCAACGTAGGCTTTGGTTAGGCTCTATTTAAGGTGCTCAAAGTGACCATCAAAAACGACCAGCACTTTCCTTTTAACAGCTAGCCTGTGCTTATCTGTGGAATATCCCCTAAACCATCAATCACACGCACACACGTACACACACGCACAGAGACGCACACGCATTCATACGCACACAGA
Source organism: Prochilodus magdalenae (assembly GCA_024036415.1). Classification (NCBI taxonomy): domain Eukaryota; kingdom Metazoa; phylum Chordata; class Actinopteri; order Characiformes; family Prochilodontidae; genus Prochilodus; species Prochilodus magdalenae. The sequence goes on from JAMWET010006287.1 coordinate 16,594, forward strand.
GACACGCGCAGACAGGCATACACACAGACTCACACACACACAGACTCACACACACACACAGACTCACACACACACAGACACACTCATACACAGACACACTCACACAGACTCACAGACTCACACAGACACACAGACTTACACACACACAGACTCACACACACAGACTCACTCATACACAGACTCACACACACAGACTCACACACACACAGACTCACTCATACACAGACTCACTCATACACAGACACACACATACACAGACTCACACATACACAGACTCACACACACACAGACTCACACACACACAGACTCACACACACACAGACTCACACACACACAGACTCACACACACACAGACTCACTCACACACTCTTAGATAAGAATGAGATAAATGCACAGGGAAATAAAGGACATGAAGCACCGTGAGGGTCAATGTCATGATAGCAGAGTCCAACAGACGACGTGTGCCGTCTGCTACAGAGTAAAATGTCCGGTAGTGGAAGCGGACGCCACGATCTCCTTGGCTCCCATTAGGAAGTTCCACTGCCATGATCACAGACAGAGGAGGGGAAAAAGCACTCCACTTTCAACCGAGCAACGGTTACCACAGCAACGCCATAGCCAATCAGCTCACTCCTCCGGGTGGAGAGAACTGGAACACACTCCGTCTATCAAGCACAGCAAAACACGCACCTGAGCAGGTCGAGCTCAGGCGAACATGAAGAACATGAAGAACAATCGAAGAGAAATAAATAAACCACAGGAACATGAAAAACCACGTAACATAAACACATCGTTTAAATGGAGGAGGCCTACAGAACGTTATTCAAGACCTCAGTCTGCATAGTAACCACAGTTCCACCTTAAGAAAAAGTCCCACAGCATTCTTTCTCTCTCCGGCTCCCACTTTAGGAGACTATCAAAGCTTTCAAAGTGTCCGAGTACTGCAAAACATCAAGCGTAGAACACGGCAATCCTCCACGGCCTGTCCGCTCAAGGGTACGCGGCGAGGGAGGAGCATGACCGCGCCGCGTGTAGTCCCTCCGCTGCTCTAGGCTGTATAGTCTGTGTCTCTCTTATTCTAGTCCCCTCTGCACCCAAACCAGGGCTTCATTCCACCGGGGGATTGCTGGCCTTGACCCCTGCACGGCCGATCTGGAGCCAGGGCAGCTTAGCACAGTTCTTAAAAAGCTGCTCGATGGCAATGTGGCGCACGTGGAGCTGAGACGCTAAAGAGTCCTTCTCCTGGACAGCTGCGGACAGCTCCTCGAAGACTTCTGTGAGGAGACAATGACACAGGCGTTAAGGCACTCGGAGTTGGATAGAGATCATCTTCTGTCTATGGAAAACTGGAATACTGAACTTCTACACAGGTCATGGTTTAGACACACAGGGCAAACAATTAAACAAGATCAACAATATCAGAGAGGACGTGTGGTCACTGCAGCACAGGTGAGGCAGAGACACAGGTGCACTTCCTACTGAACTGCCTGAAATCGAATCTATTAGAAATCTAGATTTTTGAGAAACATGTGAACAGTTTCAGGACTTTGGGGGGAATATGGGGTGTATGTGTGTCATACACCCTGGGACAGTGAGAGTACATACAGCTCTGGAAATAAATAAGAGCCCCCTCCAGTTTCCTCTTACATCAGCATCTGATCATTTACAGGTGGGCTCTTAAATGATTCCAGACCTGTATTTGTGTAAAATAGTATTTTCTATTTTTCCTTAATTATTGATTTATTATTCTTCTTTACTCTTTTGTTATTAAACACATTTATATATTCTCCCATATTAGTTATATCACAATGTTTACTTTCACACTGTTGTATATGTATCTCATGTTTTGTTTATTATTCTTATTTTAATTTTCTCTCTGATTAATTTTATTAATTTGCTTGTTTAAACTTGTTACAGTGTTAGTACTGTTACAGTGCTTTGATGATACAAATGTAATTTGGTCATGTCAATAAAGCCAACTTGGCTTTGAACTTAAATAATTACATTATATTATATAAATAACCGCTCTGAGAAACAAGATATCACTATTGGTGATATTAGTATGACTAACTAGGCAAATATGGCTGTTCAGACTGCAGGCCAATCAGATTAGTTTCTCAGATCAGATCTTCAGAGTCGACCTGACGCTGTGATCAGATCGGAACTGCGTGTCCAGACATGGCCAGTCTATTTCTGTAGGCTGCTGTGTAGCGATGCAGGTATCAATAACTGTAATCAAATCATTCCCAACTCTCAAGTCGGGTCACGGTTCACAGCCTTTTGGTGCCCCTCTTGAATCCCAGGACCTCGGGAAATCTCCGTCACTCTGGATTCAGTATGTTGTGGTTTGGGGGTTTTGAGTGACAGACATCACTTCACATCTCAAACCATTTACATTTACGGCATTTAGCTGAGGCTCTTATCCAGAGCGACTTACGAGGTTAATCATATTACAGGTGGGCCAATGTAGTGTTAGGAGCCCAAGGACTCTTATTGGTGTAGCACAGCATAGTCACCTAGACCTGGATCTCCCACATGTGGTGGTGGCTCTCTGGCGGGCAGTGGTGTTATCCGCTGAGCTACACCAACCATCTTCTAATGTGGTAGGATCTGATGGTGGCCTCTCGCTGTCCAGACTACCAAACATCGATCTGGATACAATCTGGATACGCCAATAGTCAGTTTGGGCTGGCAGTCTGAACACAGCCATGTCCTGCCTCCGTTTCGTACCATATCGAGTTCAGAAAGGCAATGAGGACAAACTTGACAGACACCATTTCAGGCCACACACTTAGTAGATCAAGCATAGGCCCATCGTTGGTGACTGGACATCAATGGTTGCAATCTGTGCTGTGCTAAGCTCTTACAGGTTACAACAGTCCACAGAAACCAACAAAATCTATTTCAGATAAGGTCTGTCTTGGTTTGTTTGTGAACTGCAGCTATGCTGTGTTGGAAGGAAGCTGAGGGGCTCTCAAACTTAAGAACTATATACCCCACCTGTTCTCAGAGATTAATCAGTGATTGATCTGCTACCCCACTGGCGTTCAACAGCACCCGAGTAGTATCTGGTTTCAGGCCTATGTTGGACCCGAGTGGTTATTATTTTGTGTTTATGTAAATGAGGTTCCCTTTGAAGTAACAAGCCTTTGTACTTGTACATGGGGCCACACATTTCCTCAGTGGGTAGCCCAGACAGGTTAGATTCCCGGCTCGGGTGTCCGAGGTCCTTTCTGTGTGGAGTCACCACATCCTCCCCGTGTCTGTGTGGGTTTCCTCCTCAGGCTGCTCCGGTTTCCTCCCACAGACATGCAGTCAGGTGAGCTGGAGATGCTAAACTCCCTCCGTAAGTGAGCGAATCTGCGTATCTGCCCTGTGATGGTTGCTTCCCAACTTTTTGCCCAGTGAGTGTCCCGGGACAGGTTCCAGCACCCCCAGCCCCACCCCCACAGAAGATAAAAGAATGAATGTGTTTGGTGATGTGTGACCAACACTAAACCTTACTTTGAATCTGCAGTAGCAGTTGTGAGTTGAGCTGATGGAGCTCCTCCGTGCTCATTTTCAGCACTGCAGGAAAAACAGAGGGAAATGTGAGTAGAGGAAGAAGAACGTCTTCAGCGCTGCTCTTACTTTCATAAACACACAAGAACAGATTCCCTTTCAAGCAGAAGCGCATTCGGGGGAACAGCATGACTCAGGTTTGGGCCTTGAGACGGATTCTTTTTACCATTCCTGGATTTGAAAGGCACGCGAGACCTTGGCGATGAGACCGACGCTATCTCTTTATGTGAGCACAGCTTTTCTCTACACATGAAAGAAAGAGAGGAGGAGGAGGAGGAGGACACAAAATCAGTAAAGCATGGAGGGAGATGTGGCTGCGGGAAGGCATGGCCTTCACATCACACTGATGTCTGTGTGCCTTACTGAGGAGACAGATGGAGAGATATCAAAGCACAGATAAGGAGCACGGAGCGTCTATCACACCATCTTTCTCTCCTTTCATCGTAACTCGCTCTCCCTCTCCTTTTTATTTTTCTCTCCCTCTCTCTCTCTCTCATTGGAGGTACAGAAACCTATTTCTGTGACCTGAACTCGTCAATTAACTAATATCCAACCAATCAATAAACAATAAAATGCTCTCTGTAGTTTTCGACCCATCCTCAGTATCGTCATTATGTTTGATCACCAAGACAGTCAAATTAGCTTCTGCGTTATTGGAATTCACGCACCCCTTTTCTGGACTTTATGTTCTCCTCAATAGTCACGTCCAATTCCATACACTAGCTAGTTCGCTAGCAACACCTTGGACGATAGGGAGAAGTGAGGCCAACTGTGTTAATCCAGCCACAAAGGCTGTACCATCACTGGGGGATCAGACTCTTCATCTCCCAACGACTCCCGTCACCTAGACAGCCCTTTAACATGTACTGTGATATACAGCGCATCATGAAAACTTGTTCCGGTATCAGGATACTGCATGGTATTACTTCTCCACCTCTGACACAATATAGTTTGTAGTATGAGACAAAAACTGTGCACAGCATAAGGAAGGGGAAAGCCGATTAGACCCATCTCAAGTCCTGATCTCAAGTTTCAACTCTGCGGAAGCATATTCTGATATCTGGTTAAAAGATAATTCGTTTTCTGCCCACAATCTCATAAATGAGTCAAATATAAACCTGGGTTTTTGATTCGTCTGTGTGGTAAACCTGTGCGGTTTCGAAAGACAGCCAAGCTTTTTTGTACAGGGTCTCTTAATTTGGCAATATGAGCTAGTTTGAATAAACAGCTGAAAACTGAAGAAGCTTTTAAAGAATAAAAAGATCAGACTGGTATCACTATTTCAGGGTTTCAAATTAGAGAGGGTGTTACCGTGGTACTTACATTCCTCTCGGCTGTGTCCTGCGTGTTGTCTTGGTCTGGCTGCGTCTCTCTGTTCTCCTCCGACTTGCTGCTGCAGTGTGTGGTTCTGTTCACTCCTCCAGAGTCCTTGTCCAGAGCCCTGCAGGAGGCCCAGCTCCTCTACCTCTCCTGCAGAGGCCTCCTCTGTCCAGCGTGGAGCGTAGCGAGGCACCTGTGCATCCGAATGGGCCACCAGCTTTCTATCGCCCTGCTGGCTGTAGCACAGAAGTGCTTGGTGCTTGGAGCTCCATCGGCCAGGCGCGTCCAGGGACCCCGAGTCCTTGTTTTGGGCGTACTGCACGATGCGGCTGATCCGCTGGCTCAGCGCCCGCTTCACTCCCTCGTAAGCGCTGCGAGAAGCCTTGCTGCGGGACAGCTTCTGATTGGCGATGAGGTGGTACTTTTCAAAGCAGTCTCTGTGGCCTCGCAAAGATGTGGAGTGCAGCAGGGTGGGAGTCGATACACCTGCAACACAAGAGGTGACATTATGTACACAGGTTACAACATCAGCACACTTACAGCAGGGTCCAAACAGGCCGAGACCACTCGTGAACATGACTCCATCCTGGATTAGGTTCTCTCTGTCTCTGCCCAGAACATTACCAGAAGCCTAGCAGAGGAAAATCTGGGATCACAGCACCCAGTACCTGTCCAGCCCTTCACAGCCAGTCACGGTCGCATTCGTTTGCAGTGGTGTTGTAAACGAGAAACCTGGACTGCTCTGGACCGGAACCGCATCATCTTTAGCACCGAATCCAGGTTCTGTTTGGGATCTGACAATAGTCAGGTTCAACTATGGAGGCCTTGCGGTGAACACTTCAATCCTGCCTGTGCTGTGGAGCGACACGCTGCACTACCTGGATCTGGGGAGCCAGTAGGTCACCCCTAGTAGTGATTCAATGCTAGTTGGAAGTTTCCCTTGTTCAGCACGATCCAGCACCAATCCAGCATTTCTGGGACCAGCCGGAACGCTAGCTTCAGCAACCTATGAGTGTGCCGGATCTACAGGCCCAGCGGCAGCATTTTTCAACCCACTTTCAATTGTACAATGAAAGATATTGTGCAGATCTGTGCTGTACTGTTATTCGTTTAGTTTTCCTTGTGGATGCGAGGATGCCTAACCCAAAGTCACTGGCCAGGCCAACCGGCTTCAAACCGGCGATTCTGTCATGTCAGTCAACAGACACCCCACTGATTAGCCCAAGGGGGCAGAGAGGTCAAGTTATAGATCATTGTAGCTGTGGATCAAACTTAGTGTGCTGACAGGACCAACCAGAAACCACAACCAACACTGGCTGAGCCACACGGGAGTCTCCAAGCTAATTCCTATCCATATGAAACACAAATAACGTCAATGCACAAAAGCTATTACAGCGTTCGCCTCAGTGTAGGAATCAGACAGGGCTGTCACAATGACAATTCTGGGACAGCAGCTAAACGTCCTTAGCCTTCAGCCTAATGAGCTGGAAACACAGTTAGAGAAAGAGCGAGAAAGGAGAGAGAGGAGGAGGAGAGGGACAGAGAGATTGGGAGCAAAACCATGGGGCAGATTGGAGCATGCTGATGGGCAGGCAAAAGCAGCTTAGCTGTTAAAGGATTAGCTGTTGGAGCAGGAAAAAGCCTGGGCGACCCCCACCCACCACCGGTACTGCTGGGCCTTTACAAAATTGAGAATAAGTTACTGCCAATGATTAAGCCATAGAAAAGGTGTTACCACGGAGACAATCTGAGTCTAGGCAGAGTTTCTGACACTGAAAGGTGATCTGAAACTAACAGTGGTGGATGAAGTATACAAGCCATGTAGTTGAGTTACAGTAGAGACCCCCCATGATAAAAATCCTCCTCCAGTGTCAGTTCCTCCCTTTAGTCCTCCACTGGAGTACCAGTACTAAAGTATGTCCCTTCAGATGTACTTAAGTATGGAGAGTACCAGTACTAAAGTATGTACCTTCAGATGTACTTAAGTATGGAGAGTACCAGTACTAAAGTATGTACCTTCAGATGTACTTAAGTATGGAGAGTACCAGTACTAAAGTATGTACCTTCAGATGTACTTAGGTATGGAGAGTACCAGTACTAAAGTATGTACCTTCAGATGTACTTAAGTATGGAGAGTACCAGTACTAAAGTATGTAGCTTCAGATGTACTTAAGTATGGAGAGTACCAGTACTAAAGTATGTACCTTCAGATGTACTTAAGTATGGAGAGTAACAGGAGCATGGTTTATTAGGGCTCTAATGTCCTATTATCATTTCTGGAACAGGACTCTTCATCAGCTCAGTGTAGGTGAAGAGACTCTAGTGTCTCTCAGTTGACCATGACCATTGAAGAACAGGGTAATACAGTATACAGAGAAACAGATGGACCTCAGTCTGGACCTGTACACCTACAGAGTGCCCTGTATGATACAGTGGACAGTGAGTGTAGATACAGGTAGGTGGTGTTAACGTTGTGGCTGATCTGTGTATATAAAAGATAAATAAATAAACAGTGCTGTCCTTTTTTTCATGTCACTACCAAAACTCTATATTACACTGAGAGTATATACACTGCTCAAAAAAATAAAGGGAACACTTTGAAAACACATCAGATCTCAATGGGGAAAAGAATCTTGCAGAATATCTTTCCTCATATAGACTGGGTAATGTGTTAGGAGCGAGAGGATGCCACATCGTTTGTAGGAAATGAAAATGATCACCCTACAGAGGGCTGAATTCAAAGACACCCTGAAAATCAAAGTGAAGAAATGATGCAGCAGGCTCGTCCATTTAACCCAAACTCCACTGCAGCAACTCAAATTTGCACCAGGAGGAACCCAGGACCCACTGCACCAGCGTAGGGTCTGACAAGGGGTCCGAGGATTTCATCCTGATACCTAATAGCAGTCAGGGTGCCGTTGTCTAGCCTAGGTCTGTGTGTCCTTCCAGGGATATGCCTCCCCAGACAATCACTGTCCCACCACCAAACCGGTCATGCTGAATGACGTTGGTGACGCCTGCTCTCATCTGTGAAAAGCACAAGGTGTCTGTGGCGAATCTGCCAATTCTGGTGTTCTGTGGCAAATGCCAGTCGAGCTCTACGGTGCTGACCAGTGAGCACAGGGCCCACTACAGGACTTCGGGCCCTCAGGCCACCCTCATGAGGCCTGTTTCTGATTGGTTGGTCAGACACATTCACAGCAGTAGGGCTCTGGCAGTGCTCATCTTGTTCCTCCTAGCACAGAGGAGCAGATACCGGTCCTGCTGAGGGGTTAAGGACCTTCTACAGACTTGTCCAGCTCTCTTAGAGTAACTGCCTGTTTCCTGAAATCTCCACCGTACTCTTAAGACTGTGCTGGGAGACACAGCACACCTTGTGGCAATGGCACATATTGATGTGCCATCCTTCAGTAGTTGGACTACCTGTGCAACCTCTGTAGGGTCCAGGTACCGCACCATGGTACTAGTAGTGACGCTGACCCAAGTCAACTGCAGAACTAGTGAAGAATCAGTGGGAAAAGATGAGGGGGGGCAAAATGTCAATGACCTCGTCCTTTTAAACCGTTCCTGTTTTGGGGGGTGTCTCATTGTTGCTCCTCTACTGCACCTGTTGTTAATTTTATTAACACCAAAGCAGCTGAAACTGATTAACTGCCCTCCCTACTACTTAACTGACCAGATCAATATCCCTGAATTTGAACTGAGTTGACGCTGCACTCTTATTAAAAAATGTTCCCTTTATTTTTTTGAGCAGTGTATAAAACAGTGTTGGGTATCTGCAGCCATCGTGTCACTTCCTGAAAGGCTTCTTGTGCGGTGAATAGCGAGAATGTGACAAATTTCCAGCATGCAGTGCAAACGACCGCTCTGTTTGTAGGAGCTGACCAGCAACATTACGTGAACATGCTGAAGACCACATGAATCACCACAACCAATCAGCACAAGTTCACTTTCACCACACTGTGAGTTTCAGCTGCGACTTCCATCATTAGTTATTAGTGTAAAACCTATTCAGAGAACAGAACTACCACACAATGGCTTCATTGACGACCCACGTCTTTATTTTTGGACTGGTGACGGCTTGAAATGAACGGATGTGAATCAAGAACTTCCCTCAAATGGGCCTCTTCTGCAAACGCAGCTCACTTTTTGTGCTTCGTGTTGAAAGCTAAAAGCGGAGGGGCCTGGTTTTGGTCCACAGGCTTATTTGAGCCACACTGCTGCATGTAAGAGCAGGAAGTGAGAATGTCCTCATGTCCAAATGGTGAACAGTTAGATACAGTAGTACAGCCGCTTAAACTGTACACAGCCCAAAGCTGCTTTGCCGGCCATGTTCTAGATAGCTTCTCTGAGTTACGTGATATTTGGTAAAGCTGTCAGTGTTGGGACTGGTGAGAGTAGCATGTTCAGTCAGACCTATGATGCATCACAGCGTTTCCCTCGTTCCTTTAGATGTTAGTGATGTAGATGTTCAGGCATTAGGCCCAAAGTACATGCCAGATGGAGTTCCATTCTTTCCACGATTACATGGTGACGTTACCTCATAAGATAATCTGCCTGTAGGGGTGTGACTTGTAGCGGGATGGCCAATCAAAACCCAAGTGCTGAGTTGGGCAATCAGTGTACATTAGGCTCATAGGGAGGCGGGGCTTAAAGACACAGGAGCTCTAACACAGCTTTTCAGGCAGAGGCAGTGAACACAGATGTACAAAATGGGAAAAATACTTTGTTTTGGGGAAAACCGCAGCATTGGAATCTAAACAGGTGCGTGTGAGTTTGATTAGTCCTATCGATCCTATAAACGATAAGGTACATTCTGAGGCCCAATCCCATCTCATCCCTCACCACTAACACTTAGCCCTACTCCTCCGTTTGTGCGTTCACATCTAGGGGTAGGGTGGTCCTGATTGGTGTTGAGATGGAGGGGTAAGGCGAAGTGTTGGGATGCATGGTCCTTCAAACTGAGATTTTTCAGAGGCACACTTATGGAGTGTTAATAGAAAATTCCCAGAATGCCCTGCGAGTCATCAAGATGGCTGCACAAGTGACCTGAGAGACCCATAACTATGAGTATGTCTGTTAAAGCCGCTGTACTGTTAGATCACCATGGTAACAGCATTTTATGGTCACTTTCTTCATAACACGTGTAAAAATCACCAGTAATACACCGCTACCTAGCAGAATCTCCTGTTCCACCTTAAATGGTACCTGAGGTTTCTGCACCATTTAAGATGGAATGGGCAAATTCTATTATGAAGCTGGAGAGTAAAGAGCTCAGCTCAGATTCATATCACTGAGGAATTCTGGGTGGAGATAATAAATAATGGTCATCCGCCTCTTTGAGGTCACATGATGCCCTAAATGTGTTTAAGCAGTGAGGAGCTGAACTCCACCCTCCTCTGCTGGCACTGCAGACGGGCAGGGTCGCCTACAGAGCACCGCTAGCAGCCTGTTACTGAGTCCTGTAGGTTCTGTCTGGGCTCGTGTTTAGTGGGTGACTCGTTAGACTGACTGATGTGTAAAACTGAAGTCCGTGTTTTTCACCTGTTTACATACACGCCTCTGACGACACCTGGTGACGTATCCGGTTCTCCAGGGGGAGGGCTACACTCGATAACAAGGGAGAGGGGTAATAATAAGAAATGGGATTGGGCCTGAGAAAAAAGAAGTAAGCGTATAGTGCAGGTGTGTTTTCACCTCTGATTGTGACCCAATTCAGTAAAAGGCCACATGTGCAATAAACTGGTCAAAGAAATTCACTGGCTTGGTGTTTTACACATGTTCATATCTGTACCTGCTGGTACTTTCCAGAATGTGCATGTATGTCTGTGTGTGTTAAGGACAGTGGGCCTCCAGATTTGTGTGTGTTGATCTGACAGAATATACAAAACACTTCAAAATAAACTCTGCTCTTTATTTATAGCAGATTTCAAACTATTCTTTAAGCAATAAAAGCTTTCCAGAGCGAGAGAAGGAGAAATCCACAGTGTGGAAGACAACATGTTGAATAAGGACAGGCTGCTTGGTCTGCTACTGAAAAGAGGAAGTTGAAGGGCGAGTGAAATCGAGCAGCAACCCGAGATTCAGCCCAATGTCAGGCTGAAAGCAGGAGCTTCCTTTTTATACTGACCTGAGACCAGCTACCCTGGCCCAAACAGTACAGAATTGGCCAATCTTAGATCAGTATCAGACGTCACCTTCTGACAAACTCACACTCATAAAGGTCGGATCAGCACCTGAGATCTACAGCACTTCCTGTTTTCACTGTAGAGAAATAACACACCTGAGACAAAACTAACCTCAGACTCAAATAGGACAAAAAGAAAGAGAGAGAACGAGCGAGCGAGCAAACAAACAAAATACTGAGAAGAGACTGCTCTGTGTTTACTTGTGTATTCTCTTAATCATGAGCCTCAACATGTTCTTGTGGCTCAATTTACCAGTTAAGTAAACAGGCTGGTGTGTTTGCAACTCCATCCACAGCCCAATGTAGGGCTGCACCAAAATAAACGTTTTTGGGTGTAAAGCTGAAACCAAACAAAAATGAAAAAAAAAAAAAAAAAAAGAATAACAACACAGAACCGGTGTTTCATTACTTCTGCCACTTTTCCACTGTTGCACAAATTACATTAAATAGGCTAAATCCCAGACAGCAAGCCGATGGGGGCAGATATGGCACTGCTGGCCCACTCTCTGCACTGGCAATCTGCTGTGAGCCAAACGTGGCCCACATATTTACAACATGCACTTGGTCCACCTGTCCTAAAACAGACCACCAACATCCCAGCAGACATACCAACAGAGCACACTCTGACCAAAACCCAAAAAAGACAGACTCGCTGCACGCTGGCTAGGGTTCTGTAGCACTGCTGTAAAATTGGGGTGTGTGTCCTTTAAGGAGGACGTGGGCAAGTGCGAGAGAGAGATAGCATGTCCTAAGAAGCTGCTGTCTGATTGGCTCAGAGTTCTGTTTGGCTGGAATGCTTAAAACTGAGTCATTAAAAACGTCATTATTATATATTAATTGTTCCGTCTCTCACTTAAATAGGGTTTTTTTTTTTGTTGCATTTTTGAGTGAATAATTTCAGTTGTCGATCTTTTGGTGCATCCCCGGCCCTAACGTTCCCCTGAAGGCTGGGTGGCTGGAACTGAAAGCTCTCTGAACTGTGAGGTCACGTTTACCCTTATTTGTTTCAATACAATAACCACCAATACGTTAACCTGAGCTTTAGTCACCAACACTCATGGACATATGCATACAGCTGCAGTGCCGGGTCTCCTCAGTAGTGTGATTAATCCATTTGCTGCTTTCCGATAAAAACGGTTCCTTCCCTTTCACTGTAATATCAACAGGAAGCAACACTACAGACGGCGCTATTCCAGACAAAGCGGATCGGATGTCTCGGACATTAAGGACATACGCAAACACTCCTCCTCGACACACCAGAATAGAATATCCAAGAGCTTTAAGACAAAAGCACTCACTCCAAAACAAACAAGCAGGCCTCACACAGTTCCTGATCACGTTTACGCTCGTCGCCAAAAGAACGGCTGCACAAAGACCGGATCAAACTACTAGAGTGAAACTTGGCGTGTAGGTTTGACTTGGTGAGACATGCTAATGATTCCAGTTTCACACTCGACCGCACATGTGACTTAGCAAGGTCGGGTCTTATCTCTGTACCTGACTGACCCAACAGCCACCATTACAGACAGCAGTATTCAGCGAGCAGTGGTGTCCTCCATGAGTCCTCCTGTTAGTGCAGCACCATCGGCAGACGGCTGCACCACACAGGACTACATGCACACAGACCGTTACCACGACTGTCCTTAACACCACGTCACCGTCACCAAACACTGCAGTGGTGTCGTACCAGACTGTCATGGAGTGACTCAGAATGGCAGCGGGTCATCTTCAGTGACGAGTCCCGCTTTCGTCAGCACCAAGATGAACGGTTTGTCGTCACACGTCCAGAAGGCCTGGTGTCCCTCCACTCTGTTCCACTTGTTTAAAATCCCATCCAAGTGAGCACGGTTCTTAAAAAGAATCTTTGTCCACACGCAAACACTAAAACATGTTCATCAACAGCAGCCAGAACAGAACCCCAACTCTAAAGCCACACTGGGCAACATGAAGCCTGTCTGCGTCCCAAACCACACACACATATACTTTACAAGCTACAGTAGTTAATGCACTTTCACTGGTGCTGCACTACTGTACACACTGTGTGGTGCTGAAGTGTGCGGGTTTGGGACACAGCCCCTGTGTGGTGGGAGTGCTGGATATGAACCTTCTGTTCCTCAGTGCAGGAATAACTGTATTTATGTGTGAACAGGTAACAGGTCCTGTCAGCGACGCTAAAACTAGCACCATTTTGGCTACGACAGTCATCACTGAAAACAGAGCCAGAAAGAAGTTCGTCTTCAGTGGCCTTAATATTCTTATTTGCACATGGACGAAAGACCAAACGACAGAAAAGGCTGTTTTAAAATAATATCCGTGCTTGTGTGGACAACACGAACAGTCTGACGTGTGCTTAGGCCCATGCTGGACAGGACTGGACACCCTGTTGTACATTTACAGTTCTATAAACTGTAGGCCCAAAGCCCTCCGATCCCTTTCCAAAATAAAAGTAGCTGCACTTTCGATTTTTATCTAATCCACAGTAGCCACACTGCAGTACTGAGATCAGATCAGATTAAGAATAAGAAAACGAGAAACGGACACGGGTGCAGGAAACGCCTCGGCACGCAGAGCACCTTAAGATTGCTTTGATCTGTTTACAACGTGTGTGAACCTGCATTCGAAGCTAGTGTCAGCATAATGCCTGGAAATCGGGTCTCGTTTCCTGAGCAAGTTCGTACCTGCAGAACAGAACTGGACTGGGGTAAAGAACAAACCCTGGTGTTGGGATGTACAAATGTTCCATGTTGAATAAATAACTGCAGTTAAGTGATTTCTTTGAAAACCAAGACAAAAAAAAAAAAAAACAACACAACAACAACAACAACAACATGTAGCCTATTTAGTGTATGCAATGGTAAAAAAAGTGGCCTTCAGGCAAATGTTTAATTTTTTTCAGTTTTGGCTTTTTCCCATTTCGGTGCATCCCAATTTTGTAGTGTACACGTCACACAGAAGGAACAGGAAGAATCTGAACATGTACAGGAGCAACACAAACTTCAATAATGCTATTTTTTAAATATGAGGATTGACTATAATGTCTGTCTCTCCCCCCCTCCCTCTCTCTCCCCCTCTCCCTCTCCCTCTTCAGACCCTGACATCACCACCAACATGTGCTTATCGTCAGACAGACAGTTGGAGTGGATCAAGCAGACAATATGCCCTGTGATTCCGACACAGCACGAGGAACACTTTCAGGACAAACACTGTTTTACTCCACTGCCACTCAGCGGAGACGGCTGCTCGTATAAACAGCATCACAATAAAACTATGGCGTGGGTTGGATGACGCTCACAGACATGAGTATACACCGTCCGGCACATGTCAGCATGATGACTCTGGTGAGGGAAACGTCTTAACAGGAAGCCAGACCAGCAGGCGAGACAGACAGCAGGGATGGTGTAATCCTCATCTTCAATTAGGAAAGAGCTACACAGATTACACTTCAGGGCCAGAAGGGAGGGGGGAGGGGTAAAGGTCATTGTCACAGAAACAGTAATATCATATATAATTCAGCACTGTCTGCCTTTTTATGCTATCTGCACTAAATCACGAAACTGAATGACTTCTCTCTCACTGATTTGCTCTGGAGTGGCTTTAGAAACTTTCCAGAAACCCATCCCATACAGCTTGACTATTCTCACACAGTTCCTGCAGATGGTGCGGTAGGGGTGGAGGGGTTCCATGTACACGCGAACCCAGCCCCACAAAAGTCTGATCAACTGGAGATTAAGTATGCTGCAAACGTGCACACTGGTGTTTATCAGAGTCTATCCGCTTCTCACTTCCAGTTTCTATTTCCATGAATGCTTTAGCCGCTGTTAGCCTCCGTGTTAGCCATGCTAACACTATTCCTCTTAAACAGTTGCATGTTTAACTCCGTGTCCTCTTCATTCACCACCTGCACTGTAATATTTAACGTGTGCAGGAAGGTGATAAAAGGTGGTGGAGATGGTGGTGGTAGGGAGGGCCTTATATAAAGAAAAGCATGGTGGTCTACCACAGTCCTAAATATGTGATCCCTTTAGCACCAACAGAACAAGACGGCCTTGAAAAGCTGATAAACCATCTGCGTGTTGAAGGAAACTCTGTAACTCTATTCTGAACAGTCTGTTATTATAACAGCGCTGTGACGTCTCACACAGAGCTTTGACCTACAACTGAACGTTTAGCCCACTTCATAGGTACCGAGGTATTGTGTACATCCGTGCAAGGAGCCTGAAAATACCCAGATATGACTGTTGGTCCGTATCACCCAGTTGTACACCAGTATGACATCATTTCCAATCAGTCATGGGCTGGAAGTAAGGAAACCAGCCTTGTGACCAGAGGATCAACGGTTCAACTCCCTGAGCCAACAGTTATGAATGAAGTGGAAGTGTGCTCACTGTTGTGCAGGTTCTGGGTTTGTGTCGGTTCTGTTTGGTTCTCTACACTACTGGAACCATGTCTCCCAAACTCCAGATCAGATATTGTATTAGATCTGTTTATTAGAAAATCACTAATGACCTCCAGAAGCCTGTTTTTAGAACCATGCTCGCTGTGCGTTTCACCCCAGCCACCGCTCGCCAGTCTCTCTGTAGGTCACTCGAGGTCATCTTACGGTGGGTAAGGGACATTGGAATGAGGTGGCGCTCATCACGGTCAGTAGAGAGGGGGTTTGGCCCTCTGCCAGTCTGTAGCTGTGTTGTCCTGTGTGTTTGCTGCTGGACCTTGTTCTTATGAGCCAGACGCTCACTGTATCTGCCAGTAAAACTAGAACCCAACCTTCGGTTCCTCACTAAGAACCTGCTGTACATATGGAGATGCTGATCAAAGAAGAAACTGGAGTGGGCTCTGATTTATTTCCAGAGCTGTAAATTTGTAGTTCTCCCCACATTTCAGACAGAACTTTAGAACCATATGAAGGACATGCCTGAAACGGCATCCAACATCCAACTCCTCTGATCCTCCTGATCACCCTCTTACCGAAACCTGAATATCAAACTCAAAGCTGGAATACACAATCCCAAAAGATTATTTCATATTTATATTCATTAGTAATTTCATTAGAGCAATATTAGTCCTGCAGCCCGCTCAGTAAGAAGCAGAACCAGGCACGGTTCACTGCTGGCGAACCTGTCCATGTTTGTCAGCTCAGCCTGGAGTGTTAGGAATTCGAGGTAAGGACACTGGATCCTTGACACAGTTCTGTGAAACTGGAAGAGCCCCAGTGCGCGAGTCTGCGTGTATCAGGAACACAGGTCATCATTTATGGCCAAAAGCAGCTCCCTGCTAAAAGCGGAGTACAGTCAACAGCTGCACGGGTAAACAACCCCCATGTGACCGACAGCGCGCAGAGCAGCAGTTACAGCGCAGGATGAACATCCAAACACCATCGCATGACTATCTAATCACCCATCTGCAGCGCGCTTTCACAACACAGGGATAACTCCTGTTTACCCGTTTGTGGTACAGGGTGGCAGACATGCGCACAGACATATCCTGGGGGGGCTGGAGGGCCTGACCTTTTGCCCGCTAACTGTACACGTGCCGTCTCGGGTTCTTAGTTGCGTATGAACTGAATTATAATTGGCTCAAGAGTCGTTTAAGATCCGTTTCAGTTGGAAGAAGCTGGCTCTGGCTTTAGGAATTCAGCGCCGCATCAGGTTGGGTTCCAGGAGATTCATCACTCTTGGGTGCCCCATTTGGTGCAGCAGCAGTCACCTGTGCAGGTTTCACCCAAGTAACGTCGACCCATCACGGATGAATCCATAACCACCATGCAGGAAACGCCACCTACAGACTCTCTTTAAAAAGGCATCATGTTCTGTAACGTGGTCAAGCTGCACAGCCTGTTATGGGTGTTGTAAAAAACAGAGGAACAGTGGTTCTGTGGAACTTCTAAGAGATACAATGGGTTTCTTCATGGCATTCAGGCAGGCCCGAGCTGGGAACGGAATCCAGTTCTTCAGGAAACTGTGTGTGAAACCAGCATGGGAAGGTATGTTTTTTTCCCCTTTGCTTTATCAATTCATCATCTTCTCAGATTTCATCCCTGACACTGTAGAAACCACCACAATGCCATGTGAGCTGATAATTAATCTCAGTCAAATAAAAGGACCGAATTTTCAGTAATAATTAAGATTGAACGGCACAGTCATTTTTAATTTGGCCACGAAATGAATTGTCAGCTTTACTGTCAGAGTCACAAGCTTCAGAGTTCCCCGTTTCCCCTGACAAACGAGAGCCGAGACGTTCGCTCATGCTCTTTTCGGTCTGGAACTGGTGCCGTAGTGCAAGAACCTAAAATATAGACTGTACCATAGAGCCAGGCTTGTGTCTGCCGATGGTGCTGCACCAACAGGAGGACTCATGGAGGACACCACTGCTCGCTGGATGTCTGTAATGGTGGTGTTGGGTCAGTCAGGTACAGAGATAAGACCCGTCCTTGCTTGCCTCACATGTGCGGTTGAGCGTGAAACTTGAATCATTAGCATGTCTCATGATGCCAAACCTGCACACCAAATTTAATTCCTGTGGGTTGATTCTCTCTGGGTGCAGCTGTTCTTTGGATGATAAGTGTGTATTCATATTTACTTAAGTGACTGCAAGTAGTTACTACTGACCTCCGCCCAGCACTTAGCAGCTGATTGTTCTAAATTTATAAGCATCAGTGAGGGGAGTCCTATACATCAACCCTTAGATTAACTCAGGGCACGAAAACAAATAAATAATGCAAAACAAGGCCATACAGTCAGCAAACGCTGAGGTGGGTAATCTCGTAAAGTGCACTATTCTGTGTTTAATAGGCAGAAAATAGTAGAGCAGGACGTGTGCACTGCTGACAAGCAGCAGCGGAAAGCGAGCAAAGCCTCAGACACTCTTTGGATAACAGTCTGTAACTAATTCCGCAGGGTTTCATCCTAAAACTGACTGCAAGGCAATTAATGAATCTGCCATGCCACATTACTGCCATCGTGCAGGATACTCAGAGAGATGTTTTCCTCTTTTGAAGAGGCATCAGTTCAAAGGCTGCAATTAAAGCTGAAAACGGCCGATTAGTCCGGTCCAGGCGAAGCCATTACCCAAATAAAATGGTCTTCTATGACGGCAGTCTCTCACACGAACACTCTGCTAGGCTGAGAACGCACATTCAGCAAACTCTAATATTTCCATTACTGTGCAGCATCCAGAGTGTGTATTCCCAGGGCTTCGGCTCAGAGATAATCAGAGAGCTTTCCACCTGCAGGGTGAAGAGTTCATGCCACAATGCAGCAGCGCTTCGTAACAATGACGGCAAATAGCAGAGAGAGACAAACACACAGCACGGTTGTGGTGCTCCCAGGCTCCGGAACGTTCCGTTATGCAGGAATTCTCTGTGCCTGGGACTGAGTCTGACGTGCTACTGCGCAAGCACACATTCCACTGCTCTTATGTAAGAGGATGAGGGACTGCTGCTGTGACGGTCTCTCTCTCTCTCTCTCTCTACGCTGGCATCACCTAAATAAATCAATCAATAATGAATTACCACCAACAGCCATGAAACAAAGTACGAGATGTGTTATTGATTTTATTCACTCTGAGCATCCATGTATTTATGGTACTGTCTCAGTTTGGGTTTATGATACATCCAGCATTTTGTGCTGCCTAAGCCCTACTGGGACGGGATTAGCCTTACACAGGGAGGTGGAGTAGCGCAGCCTTACTACAGACCAGTTTACACGCCATAAGAAATCTCAGCATAAACGACTGAGATCGGAGAGGCTGCTCAGTATACGCACGGATGTCACCCCCAAAAACACCTGCACCCACAAACGAACCAGTCCACCAAGCAAGCCAACCGGGCCAGTTCACTACCAACCAAACCACCCCACCAAGCAAACCAGTCCACAAACAAAACCAACTGAACCAGTCCACCAACCAAACCAGTCCACCAAGCTAACCAAGTAAACCAGTCCACAAAACAAACCAGTACACCAAGTGAACAAACCAAACCACTCCACCAAGCAAACCAGTCCACAAACAGAACCAACTGAACCAGTCCACCAAGCAAACAAACCAAACCAAGCATACCAGTGTACAAACCGAACCAACCAAACTACTCCACCAAGCAAACCAGTCCACAAACAGAACCAACTGAACCAGTCCACCAAGCAATCCAACTGGGCCAGTTCACTACCAACCAAACCACTCAACCAAGCAAACCAGTCCACAAACAGAACCAACCAAACCAGTCCACCAAGTAAACCAGTCCACAAAACAAACCAGTACACCAAGTGAACAAACCAAACCAGTCCACCAAGCAAACCAGTCCACAAACAGAACCAACTGAACCAGTCCACCAAGCAAACAAACCAGTGCACAAACCGAACCAACCAAACCAGTCCACCAAGCTAGCCAAGTCAACCAGCCCACAAAACAAACCAGTACACCAAGCGAACCACTCCACCAAACAAACCAGTCCACAAACAGAACCAACTGAACCAGTCCACCAAGCAAACCAACTAGGCCAGTTCACTACCAACCAAACCACTCCACCAAGCAAACCAGTCAACAAACAGAACCAACTGAACCAGTCCACCAAGCAAACAAACCAAACCAAGCATACCAGTGCACAAACCGAACCAACCAAACCAGTCCACCAAGCTAACCAAGTCAACCAGTCCACAAAACAAACCAGTACACCAAGTGAACCAACCAAACCACTCCACCAAGCAAACCAGTCCACAAACCAACCAAACCACCATCCACCAAGCAAACCCAACCAGTCCACAAACAGAACCACCTGAACCAGGTCCACCAACCAAACCAAGTCCACCAACCCAGTAAGTACCAACAAA
The DNA here is from genome assembly GCA_024036415.1 of Prochilodus magdalenae. Lineage (NCBI taxonomy): Eukaryota > Metazoa > Chordata > Actinopteri > Characiformes > Prochilodontidae > Prochilodus > Prochilodus magdalenae. The sequence goes on from JAMWET010006287.1 coordinate 36,481, forward strand.
ACCAGTCCACAAAACAAACCATGTACACCAAGTGACCAAACCAAACCAGTCCACCAAGCAACCAGTCCACAAACAGAACCCAGTCCACAAACCAACCATACCAGTGCACAAACCGAAAAAACCAAACCAGTCCACCCAGCTAACGAAGTCAATCAGTCCACAAAACAAACCAGTACACCAAGCGAACCAACAAAACCAGTCCACAAAACAAACCAGTCCACAAACAGAACCAGTCCACCAGGCAAACCAGTCAACAAACAGAACCAACTGAACCAGTCAACCAAGCAAACAAACCAAACCAAGCATACCAGTGCACAAACCGAACCAACCAAACCAGTCCACCAAGCTAACCAGTCCACAAACAGAACCAACTAAACCAGTCCACCAAGCAAACCAACTGGGCCAGTTCACTACCAACCAAACCACTCCACCAAGCAAACCAGTCAACAAACAGAACCAACTCCTTCAGTCAACCAGCATAGTACAAACCAAACCAATCAACCAGTGCCACAAGCCGAAACCAACCAACCAGTCCACCAAGCTAACCCATGTCAACCAGTCCACAAAACAGGTACGGTAATTAAAGCCCACAAAGTGAACCAACCAAACCACTCCACCAAGCAAACCAGTCCACAAACAGAACCAACTGAACCAGTCCACCAAGCAAACAAACCAAACCAGTCCAGTCCAGTCCACAAACCAACCATACCAGTGCACAAACCGAACGAACCAAACCAGTCCACCCAGCTAACGAAGTCAATCAGTCCACAAAACAAACCAGTACACCAAGCGAACCAACAAAACCAGTCCAATCAAAACCACTAACCAATGACATTCTTCAAGGCCCTGACAGTTCACAACCTAACCACAGTGGTCCTCAGTTGCACAAACTGAACCGCGGGCTAGCAGTCAACCAAGCAAACCAAACAAACGCTTTCCACACAAAGAGGATTCAGTCACACTGGTAGAGTGGGATACCAGCCCACCACGTGGAATAGAATGGATATCTCCACATGTGACTGGTGTTACGATATTATTGTTAGCCATGTAACCGCTAGTCTCTGATCCACCCATGTAAATAACGGTTTGTTGTGCAGGTACTAGCTTTTAACTTCCACTGCAAAGTGAACCAGACACCTACGTTAACTGGAAGGCATACGGAACACTAAGCTTAAACATTCTGAGTAGATGTTAACCACCCTGACTCTACAGAGATGGAGATCCAGAGCTAGCTAGTCTGCAATTAAGTCAATGTAATGTGACCATCTATAACCTACCGCTTACTGCTGCTCCAGCCCACAAGGTTAAAACCCACAGTAACTGAATGTCGTTCAGTCAGTCTTTCACAGACCTCTGCTACACATCTGAGCCTGAGTCGGAGGGCTCTTACCAAAGCTCCCGCACAAAGCTGATTTTATGGTAAAGTGGAGAAACGGTATGCAGAGTGTGGCTAACCGATCACCTGATGGTGTTTACAGTAACGAAGTAAATGTAATTAGTTACTGATGATGTCAAGATAACGTTTCCTGTGCATCTGTACTTTAACTTGAAGTCCAGTCTCAGATTTGGACAACATCTGGAACACATTTCAATGGACTCCATGTTAACCTGACTGTTTACCTCCACTGCATGGTTATCAAAAATAGCTAGTTTTATTAATCAGTCTACGTGCACATAAAATGGAAATGTCTTACTGTGGTGGAACCAAAAAAAAAAACCCTAGTACAACAATTTATGGATTCTTCGCATCCCTGGAAAAATCTGTTCCAGGCCTGGACTACATCAAGGACCTCCTGGAGAAAGACAGGTAAAGCAGGACGGGGTTAGTGAACAGATCAAACTGATTGGTCCTGACTTTGTAGGTCAATAGATACAATATAGAAACATGTACATATGCACGTGAACTGGCAAATGTCTTTATCTGAATGTATATAAACTCTGTGTCCTCTATGGTACGTGTGTGGCTGGTTTATGTTTATGAACAGAGACCTACAGATGCAGTATAGTAAAGGTAAACTCATTAGTGATACGGATTAAACCCAGTTCTTATTAAACTTAGTTACAGTTTAAGTTGAGAATAAATCTTAAACTGAAAGTTATTTTCTGGTTCTAGCTAATGGAACCAGTTCTCCTTCAGTGTTCTGTGCTGATGATGATGTGGATTGCGTCAGTGTCAGACTAATGAATGAGCTTCTATTAAAGACTGGTGGACTGAGAGACACTAGAGTCTCTTCACCTACACTGAGCTGATGAAGAGTCCTGTTCCAGAAATGATAATAGAACATTAGAGCCGTAATAAACCATACTCCTGTTACTCTCTATACTTAATTACATCTGAAGGTAGATACTTTAGTACTGGTACTCTCCATACTTAAGTACATCTGAAGGTACATACTTTAGTACTGGTACTCTCCATACTTAAGTACATCTGAAGGTACATACTTTAGTACTGGTACTCTCCATACTTAAGTACATCTGAAGGTACATACTTTAGTACTGGTACTCTCCATACTTAAGTACATCTGAAGTACATACTTTAGTACTGGTACTCTCCATACTTAAGTACATCTGAAGGTACATACTTTAGTACTGGTACTCTCCATACTTAAGTACATCTAAAGGTACATACTTTAGTACTGGTACTCTCCATACTTAAGTACATCTGAAGGTACATACTTTAGTACTGGTACTCTCCATACTTAAGTACATCTGAAGGTAGATACTTTAGTACTGGTACTCTCCATACTTAAGTACATCTGAAGGTACATACTTTAGTACTGTTACTCTCCATACTTAAGTACATCTGAAGGTACATACTTAAGTACTGGTACTCCAGTGGAGGACTTCTACTAACACTGGAAGAGTAGTTTACCTTGGGGAGTGGTGACGATAATAAGATCAACCCCAAGGTGTGCGTCACGCTGGCCACAGTATTGTGGCGATGCGGACCTTTTACTCCGTGTCTCCAGGGCTAGCGCCAACGCTCTAGGCTAATGCCCACTTTAATGCTTTACTGTTCCACTGTCAGTCACACCAGAGCACGCTGCCACTTCCAGCTCTAAGTCAGGTTCAAGCATTCAAGCCAAACGGAGCTCGAGACAGAGTAAAGAACAGAACCGAGCCGCTACAGCGAGACAGATAGACAACAACGTTTCAGGGCGTGTGCCCACATCCTCGTTAAAGAAACACACCCTAATTAGCAACAAGGTGATAAAACCACAGCCAGCGTAGAGTGAGGCGCTCTGTGAATGCAGCAGACGGGTCGGACAGGATGGTTTCATTGCCAATATATTAAATTCATATTGTGTTGTTAGTGTGTCTGCTGGGACAAAAACAGGTGGCCTATTTATTGGATGAGGTGGTAAAAAAAGTGTGTCAGTATTCAGCTTATACGTTTCATTTTGTACAGGGTTTTATTTGGTGAAGAACGTTCCCTGGTTTTAATTAAAGTGCTGCAGGGATTTGCGGGAGAAACAGGTCGTGTATTTAATGCAACATTAAACTACATCAATATGAAGGGTATGGTCTCATCCTATACCTCACCTATAAACAACAGATCATAAAAACTCGGTAAACCGCCCAGCACTACTATTTATTAAGTGTTTTACCATATAAATCTCTCATGGCTTCACTTCCCTGTTCAACCATGAACTAAACAGACAGACACTCTCTCTAGTACGCTGTTCTGCTCACTACTGGAGCGAGGTGCTCAAATGAACAGTACACCTGTGCTGGCTGATGTAGCCCAGTCTTTGCAAAATCAGTCTGTGACTAAAACCTATCAGACATTAACTTTAGATGTGAGTGGGAGTAGGATAGGAGTCGTTTAGACGTCTTCAGGTGCAGGCTAGAGCCTGTTTCAGGGCCACACTGCAAATCTGTCAAACACAGCAGTTCAACTTAGGGGTCGTCTCTTTACTGAACAGATAGCTAACTCCAGATAAGCTCCAATCCAGCATGCACCATGTAACACAAGCACGAGGAGCCGCATGCCACGTAGGAAATAAATAACATACATTACAGGCAAATACATTAGCAGCCAGATCTACCCTCTCTTGTTGGCCAGCTACTGGAAAGCAGGAGCCCAAGGAAGGCATCACAGCCCTGCAGGGGGTAAAACACAGTTGTCTTCACAGTGATAAACAGCCCTGCCCACGGGAGCTTTCAGGAAACTGTTCCTCTGTGCTACAAGCCCTCACTGCTCTCTCCACCTTGACACCACCACAACAACATGCACAGCATCACCACTGGAGAGGAAAAGCACAAAGAGCGGAACCGCTCTGTAAAAATAGCCTCCATTATTCCAGCTACTGACAGCCGTGGACAACACACACGCTCCGAAAGAGAGCTCCAAGACGCAGCACGGCACACATTCCGAAACAGAGCCCTGTTCTGGAAACCACCAAGCCAGCTCAGAGCGTGAAACTCACTCTCAAAACAAATAACGAGTCTATCGAGAGCACAGTCGAAAGGAAACGAAACTGTACAGAGAGGAGAAACAAGGTCACCATCAAAACTCCTCGGAGCACAGCTGTGTGTGCAGCCAGGTGTGTGTAGGTGTGCGTCTTGTGGATGAACAGGCCTGAACATGCTGTGTAACCTTGCCCTGGGTTAACTGAGCTGGTGGAGGAAGGTACTGAAGGGGTACTGGAGGTAGTAAAACGAAGGTCTAGGAGGAGGCGGAGTGGGTAGAACCCTGCTGAGCGAGCACCGTGTCTTGTAGCTGCAGTGAATCATGCAGTGCAATGTCACGCTGGTCAAAGGCAGCGCTGTGGTTTGTCCTCCCCTCAGGCGAAACGCTCTTGTGCCGAGACATGTGGACGTTCTACAGAACGACACTTGTGGTCTGGCTGGCTGTGTTTGCACAGTGAGGCACCTTCTAGTTCAGACCGCAGCTCTCTCTTAGTACAGTCCCTCGTCTCTCTTTCCCGCTCTCAGTTTGCCTTTGTCTCTGAGCCGACCATCTTCATAACCCCCACCCCCATCTACTCTGCTTCCATAGGTTATAGCTACACATGCAGTGGGCGCAGCACACGGAGGGCATGAGCATTCACATTTCTAATCTAAGAGGTCCGTTAGTGAAGGTTCGGTAGTCAGCAAATGAACAGCAGAGGTTTACTCTGCCTCAAAAGGTCCTGACAGGGGGATAAAAACTATAATAAATAAATAAATAAATATAAACATCCAGTCAGTTCTTTTCATACCCCATTAGGAGCACATCCATATACAGACCACTCCAGCAAATACCAGATACTATAATGTGCTCTAAACGTTAAAGTAAGTCTATAGAAGGGATAATGAAGTCAGCCTCTACAGCTGCTGAGACATACAGTCCTCTGACCTTGCCCGGTCAGTCACACTATTACATAAGACCCCACAGTCAGAGAGACATGCATGTCCACAGGGATTCTTCACGCCCACTAGAGAAGACGCAGGCACGCTTCGACGATAACAACCTGACCTAGATATGCTGCGCTATTGATCGACGGCTAGGAAAAGCAAAAGAGGAGGGTGATTGAGCAAAGAGAGCGAGAGTTCAAAAACTCAGTATATCTAGAGAAGCTGGTTTGGCTAAATCAGGACTGATACCAGTGAGAAATCATCTTAGTAAATGCTAATCAGAAACATCCCCCAGTGATATTAGCCAGCCCGCTAGCTAGCTATAAGAGTTCATAAGACATAACGTCTTAACATATATCTGAAAACACTGGAGGCTAATGAGGACTCGTCACCTTATACAACATGTGTTCCCCTTCATGGAGGATGTGTCATGATGTGCCAGGTAGTTATGTTAGTTAGTTAGAGAGAAAGAGAGAGAGAGACAGAGAGAGAGACACACTGTGTCAGAACCTAGCTAATGTCAGCTACACGCAGCCAACCACGCCATCCCTTCTGAGTCAACGCATCCTTGGCATCACATACACGTTCAGGCAACTCGGCCAGGAAGCCCCTTTTACTGAGGAAACTGGAGGTTAGACTGACATGCAAAAATGACCAATCACAAGCCGGTGATCTGGCATGATGTACAGCAGGAGGCAACCTTGAAAACCGAGTCACGACATAAACAGACCCACTGTGGTGAGAGTGTCTGTGGCTCAGAGTGCTGCTCGCTGGGGCGAGCTTAGCGGGAACAACAACAGCTTTGATTCGTCGGACCAGTACAAAACAATCCACTGACAGTGTGGTCAAGTTAACACACTCAAGACTAAGACTGTCCGTCTAGGTGTGGGCAGAGCATCTGTGGCTGAGAGTGGTGATATACTGACTATCACTGGGATTTCTAAAACAGGAGGATCAGCAATCAACTGTCTGAATGGATTTGCTAATGGCTGTATTCGGCGATGCCGGCATTCCTGAACAAGCTTAAACCCAGCCAGAAACGTAATGGTCTATTTAATCTGCTGTTCAAAGGACGCGCCATGCTACCAGCCCTCGTAGCGAGGTGTAATTCTTCCAGATGACATTTATTTTTGTTGATTATTGCAAAGTATGGCTGAGGTTTCGATCATGATGTCTAAGAATCTAGGGATACAAAACCTGAATAAGCAAACTGGAGATTGGGACATGATGTGTCGAAAGTGATACTGTCACTGTCCAAACAAAAAGAAGTTGTATATTTTGAAATGGGAACTTCAAAGCCCAAAATCTTCATTTAATTCTAATGGAAGTCAATGGAACCAGACTTCTAGCCAACCCATTTTCAGCCATTTCTGTTGGTCCATTGATTATGAAACTTTCACACAGTGCAAACAGCAGCTCATGTGACCAAATAAGACATAATAATAAGTCATAAGATCCAACTTTGGTTTAAGCATTCACCAAAAATGCTTCCAGACCAAAGTGATGTATGGAGGGTGTTCTAAAGCAAAGTAGCACTCCTTAAAAAAATTAAATAAATAAAAAATAAAAAATAAGCTGTTTATTTACCACTACCTACCACCGTTTTCGACATCAAATATAAAGACCTTGTTTGTGTTTGGTGTAGCTCAGTGGATAACACTAAACCTTTTTACCCTATAGAGAACCTGACCCCCATCGTCCCGATCACCTTTATAATGCACCACTTCACATTAAAGTACCGGGAATCACTCTGTTTACATTTCAATTAATAATGCAGAAAGCCTCAGCAGCCTTGAGCAGCCTCGGAACTAAAAGACAGGGCTAGGAACGTTACCGCAATCACTCTGACTAAGCTCCAAGAACGAACACTGAAGGCCACATGGAACCACGCTCAGGTTTCTCTGCTCTAAACAGTATGTAGACCATTCTCCTCTTTTAATTCAGATGTCTAAAAACTCTAGTTCTCAGAAGCCTGTACCATAAATCAGGTTACTGATTATGATTTAACATTTAAAGTTTTAAATGTACTTCCTCTGTGCACAGGTACTTCTTTTCCATCAACACAGGGCCAGTGCTGGTTCTCAGGTTCTGCTGAACCCATTAAGAATGGGCCCCCTTTTCCACTGGTCTGAGAGCCAAGCGATTACAAATCTGGATGTGGGCTGTCCTTAGTCCATAAGCAGAAGTCAATGAACAGAGCATAAAAACACCATGGCGGGACGTATACAGTGCAGACGGTACTTCCTGCTTTGAGGGCGTACATCTCACCATCCAGAACCAGGTCTTTCAGCATCTGTGCTCACCCCAGAGAGTTCAGCGATTACACGCAAGACCACTCATATGTGTTTCCTCGGTGTGTTATGAAGGTGTTCTATTATAAAGCGGCTTGTTAAGGTTATTAGCTACCTGTAGTGGTTCCCACATTACGGATCTCCAGGAGGGATCAAACGACGAGTGTTTTCAATGATTCACATTTCAGCTCATTAGAAGACGGACTCTCCTGTTGAACGCGCTCATCCACGAGCACATCACTAGTGGGATTCGAATAAGTTCCTGAGTTCAGGTCAGTGCAGTTCATTGTGTAGTGAGACGCCGTATTGCCGTCCTCCGTCCTAGGTCCAGACCACAGAGTTAACGTTGCAGGCCGCGAACCCGTCTTTTTTGTGGAGGCGCAGAACGGTTTGAGATTTTGGCCCCGGGATCATGTTGCTGGAAAATGGCTATTTGTTTCTCCTTCTGCTGGGACTTTTGGTCGTACCGTTTGTTGGAACATCAGAATAATCTTCTACTTTTGCTTGAAACTGACACTGATGAGCCTGAAAATATTTTTTGCTGCCTAAGTGAGAACAATCAGAATCCAGAATCCAGCCTCCTAAACATGAAACAAACTGTTCCGCTGCATGATACCAGTCTGGGCTCTCCACCTACAAACTATAGTCCCTCTTCAGTGCCGCATGTACTGTATAAACATAAAGGCCATGTGAATTCCAAACTGCTCATGCAGGAGTAAAGAAAACTGGGAGACAAAGGAAACATGTATCACATCTCTAAAAGCGCAGCTGTTGTTCTAATAAGCTGATCATTCATACATGAAAAAGGGCCACTTTAAACCAGTTGAGCTGTTTTAAGTGGCACATCAAGCCAGAGAACCGGAGGCTCACTAACTGTTAAGTGGCTCTATCAATTCATGCGCCGTTTCCTGAGCTATACTATACGACAGCTCTGTAAAAAGAGCCACTCTACCGTTTCCAGACTCTCGAAGGCTAAACCTAAATTTACTAGAAGCATGAGCTTACCCTCTATGCTCAGCTCAAAACAGACGTGGCAGAAAGACAGCGTTCCAGTGTCGGTCTCCAGCTTACAGATGCTGCAGATGTTGTCATCATTCAGGTCTATGTTTACAAACTGCTCCTCTTCATCCATTGCACCTGTGCAAAAGAAACGGAATAAGTTTGGGCTCTGTGCACACATTAATGTCTGTTAATCACAACAGCTAACAGGCTAAAGAGTCGTCTAGGTGATATTCACTGGTCTCTGAGTCGTACTGAAGTTTTAGCTTACTCTACAGACAGGTCTGGGGACTCTGGCTACAGTCATGTCAAGCTAAGGCTAATACTTTTCACCGGCACTCTGAACGAGGTCATCAAGACAAGACGGAACACAGCAGAACATGTTTACTGCAGGTTCCACAAAAGCCCCATTCATGACGATCTCAAACCGAGAGGGAGCTGGAAAGGTCGGTCTTGTTTACATGAGCAAACACGCGCAAAGTCCCTGAGCAGCCACACCATAAGGAGATCCCAGTTTTATCTCTGTATCAGATCAAAAATGATCGCATTGCATATTTTAGGCCTACATGAGCTCTGCCTGGAGGTACCGTGGAAAACCCACTACAGCACATGTACATGAGGGGTTATGCTGACAGGCACTGTGAGCCACTGCACCCAAAACAACATGCTACACCTAAAATACACATAGGTGTATGTGTAAACACCTATGGTCAATAAAGCTTGATTCTGACTCTGATGTTACAGAGGTGACTTAGAATGTGAAAACTAACTATAGGCCTTCTATGATATGTATTAATAACCCTGAGTGCTATAAACACACAAACATGCCATGTGAACATGCATATGCATACATTATATATATACTCTATTTCAGCCACTTAAAGAAGGGGAAAAAGGTCATATAGTAAGTGATGATTGAGATAGTAATACAAAATTATATGCTGGCATGTAATAAATATGAGAACATAAGTCATAATTCTGAGAAAGTAAGTCCCAATCATGAGATGCCAAGTCATAATTAAGACAGTAGTTCATAATTATGAAAGAGTAAGTCATAAGATTGAAAGTCATAACTATGAGATGCAAAGCCATAAAGAAATAGTAAGGTATAATTATGAGACAGTAAGTCTTAAGATAACGTGCCATAATTGCGAGATAAGTCAAAATTATGAGATAGCAAGTCATAACTATGAGATGTTAAGCCTTAATGAAGTAGTAAGTCACACTGTATGTCCTTTTTTCTTTAGGTGCCTGAAACGGTCTTCCATAGTTCTGTATATTTATAAACAGTCATGAATAATAATAATAATAATACACAGACACGGATTAAAGGTGGTCTGTAAGAAGCTGAAGCCTGTCATAAAAACGCCCTGACCCAACACTATCTGACATCCTTAAACACTGTTCAACACGATCACTAACCCCAAACGTCTCAGCTGTTAGCTGGCTGGTTAGCAAGCTGGCTAAGCACATGCTAGTTTACACTTCCACAACTAACGCTAGCTCACCTTACAACTTGAGGCTGAAGGACAACGCTAGCTAGCAACTCCTACTTGGTTAGCTCACATCGGGAAACCTTTCCATGATTCGGGAATGTGAGTGAAACACATACCTAAAAACGTCTGCCGTTAGGCTAACTAGGCATCTCAACACCTCTGTGAACACTGTTTTATCTGATAACACAGCCGCGAACTGACTCGTTTAATCGGCTCCCGCGAGCTAGCCAGCCCCGTTTCCCCCACACGGAGTTGTTGTTGGCTCGCTCGTGACCGTTATCTGACTGAAACTAACCCGCTTTAAACGCCAAAAGACGGCCATTCCTGAACACCACCACGGCCAAAACCGTGTCACAGATATAACAGACATTACCTTTTCGGCTGTTGACAAAGATGTTCCCAGGACAAACTAAGATAAACTGCGGAACGTGTGGTGAACGAGTCTCCGCGCGAGCCCACGCGCTTGGATGGGCGACAGTATTGTTATTGAAGAGCAGCAGCTACAAGTCCCCGCTCGGAATGTACCATTATCACTCAAATACGGGGGGGAGGGGGACAACAAAACACTTGCTCGTCACATATTCCCCGAGTATATTAGAAATCTACTAATACATTACTAACACGTTACTAACCTTGTCTTTGAAAATAATGTAAGAATGTTTATCAACACTTTTTCAACAAATAAACAATAAATAATAACGCTCGCACTATAATAATATAGAGTATGTGATATGCGAGTTTCAGCTTAAATGAGCGCTCACGTGTACACATATTACAGCGTATCTCTGTTATGGATTTATAATTCTGTTAGAAGTTTTTTACATTGATTTTCTATTTCTGTTACATATACGTCTCGATTAACGTCTAAATCAGAGGTGGTACAGTCCACACTTGATCCCGGCTCCTTGAACGTGACGGTGCGTGGTCGTTTGCCGCCGGAACGTGTCCGTTATTTACGAGTGCTCACGTTTAGCACACGCTAAAACGGCTGTACATCTGTACAGTATAATATTAAACCCTTACTGGCCTGTTCGTCCTATAGGACTGTTATGGTTCGTTGGGGAATTCCAGAGGGGAACTTCTCCGGGCTGCCCGTTGCGTCATTACCGTGCAGATGACAGACAGACCGAGAAATGAAAACCCGGGTACCATCTTTCCACGTTCAATCACTTTCCGCATTCGGAGTGTATCTGCTATATAAACAATCCACTAGTCATACAGCCGGGCTGTAGTCGCATTAGCAATTAGCAACCTGATACCACCAGCCATCAGGGTAATTCACATAGGTGCTCCGTACAGGTGTTAATACAGTAGCAGGTTTTAACAGGTGCCAGTTCACATATCAACAGGCCTCATTGTCACTCTCGTCCTCTCATTAGACTGCACCTGCTGGAGTCCGAGTGGAGCCCAAACCCCCATCATCAGCCACCTCAGCTGAACTCTCAGACACTGGGTCGCGATTCGCTCGGATGTTTATAAGCGGGGCTTTATTGTTTTATGGAAATTAAGAAAATAAAGATAAATAAAAACTGATTTAACTGAAGATTGGTTTCAATATGTACAGCTCAGTGCGCTCCTGCTCGCTAGAAGTAGAGCTGGAGCGCCCCCCTCTGGTGAGACCGTGCGTATGGTGTCCCTAAAGGGGAACTCCACCGACTAAAAGAACCCACTTCATGGTTCAGATGTGAACACGGAGTGGGCTGTGGTGAGAATGCTCTGTGCTAGAGGACACTTTGGAATGGTCAGAATTGGCTACAGTGGTAGTGATGGGAACCGGACGTCTGAAGACGCCTATGAGTCTCTTATCTGTTTTGGCTCGGGGGTGTGCTGGATAGGCTGGACCCTTTCCTAGTGCTCACTGGGAGGAAGACAGGGAACACCCTGGACATGCCAGTCCAATAACACGACAGACACACACAAGTTCACATACACAGACACTCTCACTCCTGGGGTGTGCAATTTAGCACACATGATGCACACTCCACCCAGAAAGACCTGTGACACCCGGTTTGGGAATCAGCGTTACTTGCTGCACCACTGTGCCCGCTTATCTTTTGGGGTCGTAAGGAGCCTGTTCGGAGGAAGGCAGGCACTATGCCAGTGTATCACGTGGCAGACACATAGACACTGTGTCCACTCTCTGTCCACTCTATTAGACACTCCTACCTTGCTGGTCCACCTTGTAGATGGACGGTCAGAGACGATAGCTTATCTGCTGCTGCACAGTGCAGTGTTGGTCATCCTCTAGTACTCCATCAGTGGGCACGGGGCGCTGCCCCACAGGACGCTGCCCCACAGGACTCTGCCCACAGGACGCTGTCCACAGGACACTGCCCACAGGACTCTGCCCACAGGACGCTGCCCCACAGGACTCTGCCCACAGGACGCTGCCCCACAGGACGCTGTCCACAGGACGCTGCCCCACAGGACTCTGCCCACAGGACGCTGTCCACAGGACACTGCCCACAGGACTCTGCCCACAGGACGCTGCCCCACAGGACTCTGCCCACAGGACGCTGCCCCACAGGACTCTGCCCAGGACGCTGCCCCACAGGACTCTGCCCAAAGGACGCTGCCCCACAGGACGCTCCCCCACAGGACTCTGCCCACAGGACGCTGTCCACAGGACTCTGCCCACAGGACGCTGCCCCACAGGACTCTGCCCACAGGACGCTGCCCCACAGGACTCTGCCCACAGGACTCTGCCCACAGGATGCTGTTGGCTGGATAGTTCTGGTTGGTGGACGATTCTCAGTCCAGTAGTGACACTGAGGTGTCCAGCAGCACTGCTGTGTCTGATCCACTCACACCAGCACCACACACACTAACACACCACCACCACGTCAGTGTCACTGCAGTACTGAGAATGATCCACCACCCACATACTACCTGCTCTGTGGGGGTCCTGTGGTGGTCCTGTGGGGGTCCTGCCCATTGAAGAACAGGGTAATACAGTACACAGAGAAACAGATGGACTCCAGTCTGGACCTGTACACCTACAGAGTGTCCTGTACGGTCAGTGGAGCTGATAGAGTGGACAGTGGGTGTAGATAGAAGGAGGTGGTGTTAATGTGATGGTTGAACAGAGCCACTGCCGTGACTGTCCACAGGATGGCGCTGTGGAAGGGTTTAACGGCAGCTGACTCATTCATTAAGGTGAAAGGAATGTGCTTCAAGTCTGATCATGCAGGCTGCTTCTCAACAAGTCTGCTTGGAGGAAACACCTGTGTGTGGAGCATGTCAGTCGAGCTTACCCACAACCGTACGCTTACCTGCTGCCAGTAACTCTGACACCAGTAAAATCAGCTGTGAGGAGGACTGAGGCACACGTGCATGTTCCTCAGAGGGTTCCAGTGTTGTGGGCGATTTGTCATTCCCAGATCAGACATTGTCCTGGACTAAGAATGAATCACTGTGGACGTTCAGATTTAGTCAGACGTGGTTTGATTTATGCTCAGGGAAGTGACCGTGCAGGTTTACTGGAGTGGCCTGGCAGTACGGATGACACAGGCCGGTGGTTTATGGTCAGGGAGCCTGTGTAGGCAAACCCCGTAATGGGCCAGGAGTAGGAAATAGGTAGCACAGGCAGCATGTCTACATCTGACTGTTTGTAGAGTCTGTCAATCAGTAACTTTCCATGAGCTCAGCAGGACACGTGTGTGTGTGTGTATGTGTGTGTGTGTTTGTATGTGTGTGTGTGTGTGTGTATGTGTGTGTGTATGTGTGTGTGGAGGTGTATGGGTGTGTGTGTGTATGTGTGTGTGTATATATATGTTTGTGTATAGTGTGTGTATAGTGTGTGTGAGTGTGTGTGTGTGTGTTTGTGTGTGGAGGTGTATGGGTGTGTGTGTGTGTGTATGTGTGTGTGTGTTTGTATGTGTGTGTGTGTGTGTGTATGTGTGTGTGTATGTGTGTGTGGAGGTGTATGGGTGTGTGTGTGTATGTGTGTGTGTATATATATGTTTGTGTATAGTGTGTGTATAGTGTGTGTGAGTGTGTGTGTGTGTGTTTGTGTGTGGAGGTGTATGGGTGTGTGTGTGTGTGTGTATATATATGTTTGTGTATAGTGTGTGTGTGTGTGTGTATGGGTGTGTGTGTGTGTTTGTATATATATGTATATATATGTGCGTGTGTGTGTATGTGTGTGTGTGTGTGTTTGTATATATATATGTGTGTGTGTTTGTGTGTGTGGAGGTGTATGTGTGTGTGTATATATATGTTTGTGTATAGTGTGTGTGTGTGTGTGTTTGCGTTTGTGTGTATGTCTGTGTGTGTGTGGGGGGGGTGTGTGTGTATGTGTGTGTGTTTGCGTTTGTGTGTGTGCTCACATGTCACGGCCTGTACCTGGGCTTTAAGGCACCATCCCGCAGGTAGTAAGACGAGTTCTGCCAGTTTTGAGGAACAGATGAAGAGACTCTGAGTCTTTGGTTTGTCTTGTAGGTCTGATATGTTGGAGCCGGTGACACACTCTTACGAACACTACCACATTGTTAGAGGTCACGTGCTGCCCTGTGTGTTCTCTTACCTGACGGATAGATTGGCCAGGATCCTTTGTTTGCCCTGAGATTGCATGTTCTGAGAAAAATCTGTCTGATGATTATTAGTGAGTAGTGATTACTGTGCTGCAGAGTGGTTTGCAGTGCGGAACATCTCGTTATCCGAGGGCATATCCTTCCTCTTCCTCCTCTGGGTACAGTGATGGTCCACTAAACCTGTCCTGCAGTTTTTAAGATAACCCCATCGTTCCAGCTCCTGAATGTGTGGTCTGAGGCCCCATAGACTCCCATTCATTTTCACCCCCATTCAAACCCTACTGTCTCCTATTAGCTACAGCCACCCCACTGCATGTCCTCACTCAGGACAGACACCCAAACTGTAATCCACAGCCACACTGACCATCACTCCTCTGTGTGTCGTGTTGTCCTGTACTTTTCCCCAAAAAATTAGGAATTTAATAAAGTTTAATGGAAAACTGGGAGTTCGATCAAAAAGCTGTATAAAGCACACCACTCCCGATCAGACCGGACATTCCAAAGTTGGAACGGAACTGATATCCTAAAAACTGTGGAACTAATAAGCAGACAAGAAACGTGTACCAAGAAGAAGCATAACATGTGGTCGTTATATGTTTATATAAGATTAGTTAACACTGTAAACATTCCTAATGTATACATGTACAGCGTTACCCAGAATTCCACACTGCAGCTGCTCAGTACCTGGTGTAGAAATGTCAGTATGAATCACCTAATAGTCACATTAACAGTAATCAGTGTTTTACCTGAGAAAGCCATTATGGAGACACTTCTCTAGTTATTTATTTGTTTGTTTGTTTGTTTGTTTGTTTGTGCAGTAAGGATGACATCATCGCTGTCCAATGAAAAGCATGTATCTTCATTCATTTTGACTTTCATACATGGTTTGAACAGAGCTGCCGCGGCCTACACTGTGTGAAGGTTTCCTGATGAATGGACCGGCACCGCTCCGGAAAGGTCTGCTCCATTGACCTACATTAAACCGAACCGGGTTTACGTCCTCCCTTGTGAAGCTGCTGTGTTCCTCTATGCACAGCGACAACATACAGGTTTACATACAGGACACACCTCAGCAGCCTCTATATAAACCTCCTCCTGTTAAAGATTGCGTGTGTTAATCTCAGAAGGCCTGCTGCCACCCCCACCCCCCCACCACAGACACCTCCTCCAGAGCGATAGGGATCAGCTCACACACAGATGTCGTAATCCCAGCGAGTTTAGGAGCTGACCCTGAGGTCGAACATGCCAGGTCTGCAGCAGGGCCTGGTGAGTCAGAGCCCAGCACACGCACACGCCTGGAGAAGTGAGGGTGTGTGAACTGCGCGTATCAGGGAGGAAGTGTGAGGAGTAGAGCTGGATGACAGGGTTGGACCGACGGCAACAGAGCGAGGAGAACACAAAGGAGATTACACTAGGTAGTTATTTTACCCAGCAGCTCTGATTTTCAAATGAGCTCTGATTTAATTTCAGTTCTTGTTGTTTAGTTTTAATTCCTTAATATTACTGTTTTTATTTTCTCCAAATGTCGTATTTTACTTTACTAATTTTTTTATTTTTTAATTACTTTTTACTCCTAATTTCTATAATTATTTTATTTCTCTGCTTTAATTTTAACTTGCCTGTTTATCTTTGCAGCTTTATGAATGGGTTTATTACACTGATCTTATTATTATTTTATTTTTCTCCGTTATTAATTAAATCTTAATTGTTCTCTTGACACTTTTACTCCACACAGGAAGGACCCCGGACACCCCAGCTGGGGATCAACCCCAGACCCTTCCAGATGTCACCCAGGTTCTGCATGTGCCATCCATCTATTTACCACGGTTGCCGCTGCCACACACAGAAAACCTAAAACACGTAAATACCCAGTTGTATAGAATGTTTAAATGTAGACTCTGGTATGTGTCTGTCTCCATACTTCCTCTTATACGTCCTGAGTAAATCATTCGAATTCCACAATAGATCATGGTATCCATGGATAGTGTAGAGAAACGGAATGTTTACAGATGATTTATTAAAAATAACACAAATAAGCATAATCATACTCTTTACAGGCCGCATCGCTGTCCTTCCCTTTGAGTGTCTGGACTGACCCAACACCACCACTACAGACATCCAGCGAGCAGTGGTGTCCTCCATGAGTCGTCCTGTTAGTGCAGCACCATCGGCAGACGGCTCCACCACGCAGGACTACATGCACACAGACCGTTACCACGACTGTCCTTAACACCACGTCACCGTCACCAAAGACTGCAGTGGTGTCGTACCAGACTGTCATGGAGTGACTCAGAATGGCAGCGGGTCATCTTCAGTGACGAGTCCCGCTTTAGTCTTGGTGGAGACGCCCAACGAACCCGTGTGTGGAGGCACCGTGGTCAGCACCGAGATGAACGGTCTGTTGTCACACGTCCAGAAGACCTGGTGTCCCTCCACCATCACCCCTACCGCACCATCTGCAGGAATCTGCTGGTGCTTCTTTTGGTCGATGAAAAACCAAGATAGCCATCTTTGTGACTCACAGCCTATACGTGGCACGCCCGGAAGGGAGGGACGGTTATGGTGGAAGGTCATGCTCCACCGAAGTGTCCCCTGCTTGTTGCCCAGATAATGCTTTATCCGTTTGGGCACCTCTACAACATCTTCCAGGAAATGAGACGCCAAGCTGTAGACCCAGCTGACTTTCACGATCCGCAGCCAGGCTGTGCTGCAGTCCAGTGGACGAGTGGAGTCTCTATGCTTTCCTCCTTTGTGGAAGTACCAACGTATATGATCGGTCCCCAGATTGGCAACCATGACCATCCAGCTATGCTGCCCACACTTGGTCCACGTGGGTGCCAGTTGGTGCAAGTGTCTCCTGTTGCTGCTTACTCTGTTGCAGTGCATCACATGCATGCTGTTCCCCCTTTACTAACCCCACGCCTGCAGGGCCTTACAGATGGATCAGGTCTACGGAACCTGCCCGAGGTCTCCTCTCAGGACACCCGGAGGTTCTTCCAGAGAGACCCTGAATTCCTCAGACTCAGGTAAAACCAGACCTTGGAGAACCTGCTCCAGGTATGGGGTCACTTTGTGGTCACGTCATTGTGGCTGGGATGGTCGTGTGGATCCGCAGGACTGTATAGAGCGCCCCCTAGAGGCAGGTGGGTAGTGTTAACCACTATGGCCTCCTTTTCCCATGTGGTTAACCTTGTCTAAAACCAGAGCTAAGCGGTTGCAATTAACTGTCACATAGACAGATATTCTTTAACGAAGCCTTGATTCATCAAACTGTGGACTAGTCACACTGGATAATAATAACTAATATTATAAATTAAAATAAATTTGATGTTTCATATGTTGTTATGAATTCAGGATTAATTAAAAAAATGTATATATATATATATATATATCTATCATTGCTGTCCAAAAAAAACTGGTATCTCCAAAATGGTAACTTTACAGGAGAGGCCAAAAACAAAATTTAATTTGAATGGAAGTCAATGGAACCAGACGTCCTTCCAAACAGCTTTGGGACATTTCTGTTGGTCCATTCTTCATTACATTCCAGACAGTGTAAATAGCAGCTCATGTGATCAAATGAGGTATAACCGTAAAAGTCAACAAAAATAAAGCTACATTATTTCTCTGGACAGCGATATATATATGATTTATTTATTTATAATTAATACTATAATTATATAATATATATATATACATGATTATTTATTTTATTTTTATACTGAATTCATTATATGAACTTATTATTCAAATTTTATTTTTATATTATTACTACTTATTATTAAGTTTTATATTTATGTTTTATTTATTTGTTTTATTTTATTTGTTTTATTTTATTAACTAATCAACATGTACTTGTTTGTATTTTTGTATTTAAGATCTCTAAATAGTGAACGCCAAGTGTCGAGCGTTGTATAAAGCCCCCCAGCACTGGGGCTGTGGAGCAGCAGAACTGGGGTCTCTGGAGTGATGAAGCTCCATCCAATAAATTTCGGAATTAGGAGATGCAGTGCCGGACCAAATCATCTGCCAGAGCTCACTACTGCTCTTGCAATCAAATCCTCACAGCAATATTGCAACATTTATTGTAAAGGCTGTTTTCCAAAAGGCTGTTACTGTAGCAAACCAGGACCAGGCTCCTTACCAATGTCCTGTATCTCAGAAGATGAGCTGGATGAGCAGGTGTCCACAAACTTTTGGCCTCAGAGGGCGTGTATTGCAGGGTATCAGTACCTACACAGTCAGATCACACCATCCTGCGCCTCAGTTCTGGTCTTGGCATTCCTGGCGATATCAGAACTGGGATATCTGGGCAGGAGTGGTGCTCTGCATCAGTGACACTGTGTGTTCTATTGTTCGGAGTGGTGAAGAGAGACATGCAGTTCCTTTAAGGCACATGATGTACTTTAATTTTCCATCAGATACAAAAGTGAAACTGTGCAAACACTATAGGTACATGGAAAGTTTACTCGTACAAAAGAGATGACCTAATCGCAGACGAATTTGAAGCACTGCTACAGGAAAGTCAGACAAAGGACTACTATGTACTTAATGCTACTGAGGACCGAGCCGGCGAACGCAGCAGCGCTAGGGGTATATACACTCTCACCTGGGCGCACTCACACACCCGCTCTAAGCCTCTCATCACACAGAGCTTCCCAGTCAATTCAGCGGCTCTCCGCAAACAGAGGCCGTTAAATACCTAGTAATTAGAAGCTGGCAGTTCCACTCCAAGCACTCAAATTGAGGGGGTTGTGAAAGCCCTGCTCGCTGCGGCGTCAGTAAGGCACGGCTCTGTGGTTTTACAGAGCGATGAAAAGATAAGGTGGTCTCAGGAATTGGCCAACGGCCTCGACATGAGGGTATTCAAGGTGTACAGTCACCACCCGCCCCCCTCCCTCCCTCCACTCCTTCCCCTCCTTCCCCGTACACAGACCTGTGATTCCCCCCAGGCCTTGTTCCCATGGTCTGAGCCAAGTGGTTCTATACACGCTCCTGTCTGTCATAACGGACCGAGGCCCGCTGCAGTGGTATAATTAAACTCCTGGATTTGGAACAGCCTTGAAATACTGCCAGCAGCTCAGCGATGGGCCCACAGTGCAGGTGCTGATAGGCTGACCTAAACATTAAACAAGGCCCTGCCCTCCTGGCAACAGGACTGTGCTGGGCGTACACTGCTAGGCACAGCTCTCCCTTCCTTAAAATGGAGGAAGTCTGCCTGGAGGCTACATGAATCACTCGTCTGGTCTGGCAACACAGGAATAAGCCACAAACAGAAAATATCACATGGTAATATCGATTAGACAGACACATAGAATCATAAACAACAAGAGCAGGAGTCGGAGAATACGCGAGGAGGTCAAACCAATAATAAGCATATCTATATACAGTGGGATTCGTATATACATGATCCTTTCCCAGCCGGAGATCCGTTCATCGCTGCTGGAAAAGTCTTTAGGAGCCCAAAGCCCAGTAATAACATACGGGAGGTAACCACACTGAGACGTCCGCAACCGCACAATTACACTATATACACAAACAGAAACGAGCCGCGACTCCCATGTCCCTTTCACCCACGTGTGTAGGTCATAGTCCATAATCGCCATGGCGACCCGGCGTAAGAAAGCCCTGTAACATGAACATGGTGTGAATGAAGTCATCTTTTAAACAGCTTTTAATTTAAAATAATGTTTATACGGCAAAAAAAAGTGGATCTTAGTGAGTAAAAGGATCTTAAATCTAGTTCATGTCTCTTAAAAGTCCCATTTTGAGCCTGTTTTAGGCTAATTTTATTATATTAGTACTAATTTTTCAGATATTTTTTATTTGTGTTAAATGATTTTAGTAAGCCAAATATCCTCACTATGTTGGTATACTGTTGTTTCTTACAATAAGAAAAATTATCTACCAATTTGGCTTACTAAAATCACTTAAAACTCTTAAAAGTAAAACAAAAAACTTATAAGCAGCCTTGAAGACTCTTAAAATTAAATATCAGATAAATCAGCTCGGTATTAGATCATTTCCCCTGCCATGTAAAATTCTTATTTCTAGATGATACATCATCTCTTTCTCATTTTTAGATTATAGACTAACTGAACTAATTTTAAGAGTATATAACTTACTTCAGGCATTTATTTCTTGTTTTAACCCAATTATTTTTACTATATTGGCAGATAATTTTACTTATTTTAAGAAATGTGGTTGGAACAAACAAAAACATCTGCCCACACATAGACAGAAAAACAAGACAAAAATAAGTAAAAACTGCCCAAAAATAAGTTTAATAATCTTAAAATTAGCCTAAAACTCCCTCAAAATAAGATCTTTAAGAGATTTCAGCAAATTATAAGATCACTTTACTTGCCAAGATCATTTTATTTTGCAGTGTGGCATGTAAAACTCTTATATCTAGTTTATATATACTATATTTCTCATTTTTAGATAGTTTTAAGCTCATTTTAAGAGAATCTAACTTTTTAATTTTTTACTTGTTTTAGGACTTGGTTTAGTATTAGCAGATAATCTTACTCGTTTTCAGAAATTAGTTTGAAATAAATTAAATTACCTGCCAGCACAGAGACGGAAACACAAGACTACAGTAAAAACTGCCCCAAAAAAGTTCAATAATCTTAAAATTAGCCTAAAACTCCCCCAGAATGGGACTTTTAAGACATTCCAGTGGATTATAAGATCCTTTTAGTTGCTCATGCCTCGATGTCTGCAGTGTAGAAGATTCCCATGTTGTAGAAGCGTATCAGAGATATCGGTATGGAATGAATGATTACCACACTCAGTAATTACCCAACACTCGAATGGGAAACAGCCTTGCGTTAGAAGGTGGTACAGATGTGGCAAAGAGTCGCCGTTTGGCGATGTTCGTGCTCGTGGTGTTCTTATGGCAGCGAGTGATGAGGAGGAATGCACCGGATGTCCAGGTCGAGAGAGAGAGAGGGAGAGTCACTGTACAGTCCGGCTCCTCTCAGCAGGGTGTGGTAGCGCACTGAGATTCTGTGGAGTCCTGTGCCGGCTTGTTGTACTCCTGCTCGGCGAGTTTTAGAATGACCACTTTCCTGCGGAGTGTTCCGGGCATCTGTGTGGTCGGACTCTCCATGGGCGGCTCAGACACAGAGCCTCTCGGGGTTGGCGGGGCGCTGTCCGCCCCGTGGCTCAGCAGTAGGCAGATGGCATCCGTGTATCCACCACGTACGGCCAGATGCAGCGGCGTAAATCCACTCTCGTCTTGCATGGCCGTCGCCTCCGGCCACCTCCTCAGCAGCTCCTCCATGACCTGGCAGTGCCCGCCCTCTGACGCCAAGTGGCAGGGCGTGCGCCGGATGTGGTCAGTGTCATGTGGATCGGCGCCCTCCTCTAGCAACATCCTGGCGGTTGGCAGGTGACCATTCCGAGCAGCCAGGTGCAGCGGGGTGAAACCCTGGGCCGTGCGGCTCTGGAGGTCGGCGCCGTGTTTGAGGAGGAGCCGGGAGGTGCTGGTGTGGCCAGTTTCGGCAGCCACGTGGAGCGGCGTGTTCAGGCCAGCGGATGTCAGTCGTACGTCAGCTCCCAACTCCACCAGGACGCGGGCCACCCTGTACTGCCCCCTCTGTGAGGCCAGGTGCAGCGGAGCACGCCCGTCCGATGTCTGCCCATCCACGTCGACGCCAGCCTGCTTGACCAGCAGCTTCACGATGCCCAGGTGACCTTGCCACGCAGCCAGGTGCAGCGCCGTCCACTCATCCTTGCCCTTAGCATGTGCGTCAGCGCCACGGCTCAGCAGCACGCGTACCACGTTCTCCCGGCCGTGGTGGCAGGCCACATGCGTGGGGGTGCGACCCTGAGCATCCGCCTCGTTCATGGTCGCGCCACGGTCGAGGAGTAGCCGCGTGAGTGCCTCGTCACCGTTCTGAGCTGCGAAGTGCAGCGGTGTGTACTGGTCCTCGTCCTTGGCGTTCACGTTGGTACTCTTGCGGCTCAGCAGGATCTCCGCCACCCCCTTCAGCTTCTTCTCCACGGCCAGGTGGAGAGGCGTGGCCCCGCGAGAGTCGGGCAGGTTCGCGCTGCAGTTGTTCAGCAATAAGAACTTGACCGCTTCCTCGTTGGCCAGGCTCACGGCGTAGTGGAGCAGGCTGCCGCCACCTTCCAGAAGGAGGTCTACGTCCTGTGGCTGGAGGATCTTCATCAGTTTGGCGATGTCTTCGGTGCGGATGGCGTCACACAGCTTCTTTTTCTGCAGCTCGCTTGATTCTGAGCAACACACACATACAGACACACAGAGTTAGGGGTGACTGAACGGAGGACTCTGAGGAACGTGAGCAGAAGGAAGTCAGAACTAGGTGAAGGACACGTGTTCCGAGGATGCAGGTGAACTACCTACCTAATAAGCTCAACAGACAATAATCAGGCCCCTGTGACTGACCCCTACCTAAGTAACCAGTAACAGCTGGGACTGAACTGGGCATGTACTGGACGAGGTTCTGGATGTAGCCACCTCAGTGTTCAGACACTCCCACATCAGAGAACTGGTCAGTTGGTCCAGATTTGGTGGAGGCCTTCCCTGGCACAGTTCCGAGGAGAATTCCCTGTAGACTGGGATTGTATCCACTGCTGGTAGACCCGTATGACCGTACGCTTCCACACACCTGCAGATTCAGCTACTTCCTCACACTGTGGTCTTTAGCCACGCCCACATGCAGTCCCTCCTTTTAGCCAATCATTAACATCTGCTCTGGAGCCATTTTCCACACATGGAACGAGACATTCCCTGCACTGCAGCACCTCTTCCCAATCTATGGATCCCGTCACTCACACCCTGCAAGGATTTATAGACCCAGCATCCTCATGCAGTGCCACCTGCAGGAGCCTGAAGGTACTACCACCTTAAACATCAGTATAAAGTTTTGATTGTGAGGCCTAAACGTTGAGTCGAGTCCTCTTTCTGAGCTTGTGCATACGACATTCATATGGAACAGCATCCGACAAATTCCTGATATGAAATCAGACCTGATTTCTGAGTGAAACGTTTGTGTGATTTTAAATCTAGTGTGTAAGTGCAGCTCCTCTCTCACCGTTGCCTGAGTTTTCCCTCTCGAAGGAGAGTGTAATGGATCCCTGGGAGGAGAAGGCGGAGTCCACAGAAGAAATCCCAGACAGCCTCTTGCTGGTGTTGTCCTTACTCTCCATGCAGTCTTCCTTGACGCGATCGAAGCTGCGGGAGATCCCGGAGTCGATCTGGCTCAGCAGCTCAGAGAGGCTGTAGTCCTTCTCCGGCAACATGGCTGACTTCGGCCTCACCGGCTTCTGCTCCGAAGTCTGGGCAGGAAGAACAAACAAACTGGTATTAGGCTCGGCTTTGGTGTCACGTCCATCATCTCCCCTGCTTATCCTCCCGGGTCGCAGGGTGGATGCAGGAGCCTATGTCTTAAACTCATTTGGGTATTACCAATTAAACTGCGCAGGTATGTCTAGAGTTCAGACGCAGCTTGACCACATGACCTATAAAAAGCCTTTTCTGATCGTTATCACTGAACTTCCCTGCGAGCTCCGTTTCCTCGGGAGCATGCATGTTAATAAACAGCCAGCGATGTGATGTATGTACTCTACCACAGTGCATTCTGAGCATACAGGAAATGTCTCGAATGCTGGGTTAACCATCCGGCCCAGTTGCATTCCCCAGCCCTAATGAGATGTTGTCACTTGGACTCAACATTGGTGGTACGTGCTTCAAGAGCACAACACTGCATGCCACACGGTTGCCCAATCTCTGGGCTCCATTGTGGCAGTCAGTCATGCCTGAAGACTCGCACTCGTTCTCAGGTTGACATGTTGCACAACGGCAGCCCCTAATGTCCAGGAGGTTAGCGGGTACCGAAAGACAGGCATGTGTAAAAGAGCGACATACGAGAACAACAAAAGAGAAGAAGCTAAAGGCGGGACGAGGAAGTGTCAGGGGCAGCACTAGAAGGACTGCAGGGCCTAACGTTTAGCACCTAACGCGCCCGGGTAGGTCAGGGTTACCTGTTCCGGTGGGGGAGCTGGGCAGGGCGAGCAGTCAGGCTCCGATACTGACACTCTGGACTCATCGTGGGTTTTGGAACATAACTCCTCGGCCTCGGATGTAATCTCTGTAGGACACAGGAGTAAAGGGTCATACCGCATATTCAGAGAGGAGATAACTAAACTCTCAAACAGCTCCGAGTTTATCAGGAGACACGTTCAGAATTAAAAACAGGAATGGAGAAAGAGTAATGGAGAAACCGTCATCATCTGATATTCTGATATTCTGAGTTAGTCTGTCTAATCTTATACCACATACTGCGACATACAGTGTTATAAACCACATACACGGGTCTATCACTTCTACCACCATCAGGAGAACGCAACAGCTGTTCTTATAGAATCTGATTAAAAAGACTTAAGTCCTTTGTTTTGTTTGTAAGAGGCATCCTGGTCCAGACTCCTAACCAAAAGATGGCAGCAATTCACCTAATGCACCATAAAAAGCCAAAGGAGATGAAGACAAAGACGAAGGAGACAAAATCCAAGACGAAGGCGACGAGGGAGACAAAGATGAAAAAGAAAGAGACGAAGGCGATGGGAAGGAGTCAAAGATGATGAAGGAGACGAGGACAAAGACCATAGACAAAAGAGACAAAGATAAAGACGATGGAGACAAAGATGAAGCAGACAATGGACACGAAAGATGGAGACAAAGATGAAGACACAAGAGACAAAGACGAAGCAGAAGAAGGAAAGGAGACAAAGATGAACAGGATGAAGATACAGGACGTGAAGACAAAGATAAAGACGAAGGAGACGAAGACAAGCGAGACTAAAGAGCCAAGGCAAAGACGATGAGGGACACAGAGACAGAGGTGAAGGAGATCAAGACAAATACAAAGAAGTCAAAGATGAAGGGAAAGGAGAAGAAGATGAAGGAGATGAAGACAACGACCAGGGAGATGAAGACGAAACGGAAGACGATGAAGACAAAGGAGATGGAGAAGAAGACGAGGCTGCCGCGGTTTCCATAGTTCTGACTGTTACCACACTAGTGCTAATAGCGCCACCTTGTGAAGAACGCTCTGCCTGCATCACAGGAGGGGTTTTAATAGCACTCTGTTTCTGGGAAGCATCGGTCTCACCTGCAATTCCCACATCCCGACCCCTGTGCACCAGGCGGCCGGCCGTGTGATCAGTGTGAACAGCGTGGGATACCTACCCTGAAAGCTGGGCCTGGCTTCTGGAGAGGCGCTCCAGCACTTCTGCATGAGGGCCATGAACCCGGAGCACGCCTGAGGTCGACTGCGGGGCACGGCACTCAGCTCCGGACGCACCCCCTTCACCACCTTCACCATGATGTGCAGAATGTTGTTCTCCCCTATGAGCCGGAGCAGAGTAAACAAGGGGAGAGCTTTCAGACTGCTGCTGCGACTTGCTCAGAAAGAGGAGAAAGCTCTCGCTCGTTTTGAGGTTTCGGTTTACATGACAGATGATACGCGTTTCAATGGCGAGCCGGCCCGCGTGGGGATGTTCGTACATGTGACTGAGCTAGCCAGGGAGAGAATCAACAACGGAAGACTAGCTGCTCTGAACTGAGCCACTGGAGGTGAGGAGTTCTATATATCTCTAAGTCGCTGCATCCACTCTGGAACGCCACGGTTCCTTTCTCTCCGGGAGACTTTAGTTCTCATGAACTTCCCCTGTACCAACCAGCGGCACCGGACACACACCCACGGCTGAGTTCAGAATCCAGCTATTCCAGCATTTGCTATTGGTGGATCTGATTTTCTGGGATTCCAGTCACCAGGGCCGAAAACCACACTCCAGTTCACGTTCCTGTCAAAGAAGAGCTTCTCCATTCGGTTCTAGCAGAGTCTCTGAACCACTAATGATGTGATATCTGATAAGCCTGGCTTTGTCCAATAGGCTAATATGATGATTTAAGCCTCCTTGGAAGTGGAATATGGACGAATTCCATATCGGAGTTACAGTCCACTTAATAAGGACGGCCACAATCGGACCCACACCGTGTTCTGTAATGCACATGTATTTGCGTAATGATAAGCTAATCAGCTCGTTATCAACACACACAAGGAAATGAGTCCGCAGCCTGAGAATTCCGACCGCTGCTTGGAATCTTACCTTGATACGGCTTCTTCTGTGTAAGAATTCCCCAGATAACAATCGAAAAGCTACGTGGAGAAAACAAAGACAGGCCGAAGGTTAATATGACACAGATCTAAGAACACGGAACCAGCATGCTGATAAATTTGGCCTTGTGTTTTGTCTGCACTGCGTGATTAGCGGTGACATAGGAAGTCCCAGAGGAAGCACATCCTGACTGTGACCTGCGACCTGTGGTACACAATGCGGTGGGGTGGTCAGTAAGCCGTAACAGCTGACCTGTACACATCGTGTTTGGTGTCGGAGACTCGGTCCTTCTCGATGATCCTCTCGGGAGGGAGGTAGGCGATGGTGCCGCAGAACCCGTCTCGACTGATGTCATCATTCCGTGCAAAGCCGTTCCACCTCGCCAGGCCGAAGTCTGAGATCTGGGAGCAGAAACAGACGGGTCAAGGCCTCTGCAGTGACCCTACACGATACGTCTGATAATGGGGTGACCGGTGCAGGGGGTGTTTCTACAACTCTCTCTTATACCCCCTCCTACATCACCACCCCATCTCCTATACCCCCCACTTACACCCCCATCCCATCTCCTATATCCTATACCTTCCTACCCCATCTCCTGTTACCCCAC
This sequence comes from Prochilodus magdalenae, assembly GCA_024036415.1. Classification (NCBI taxonomy): domain Eukaryota; kingdom Metazoa; phylum Chordata; class Actinopteri; order Characiformes; family Prochilodontidae; genus Prochilodus; species Prochilodus magdalenae. The sequence continues at coordinate 63,896 of JAMWET010006287.1, forward strand.
TAACTCCTACACCTAAACATATCTTATACCCACTATGAAGAGTCCTGTTTGGATAACAGAGCGATTTGGTTCTAGCTGTTACTCTCCATATTACATCTGAAACCGGTACTGTTTCCTCCTTCATCTGGTGTTACTAGTACTGCTGATGCATGATGTGGATACTAGACGTCTTTAGTAACTGCTACTCTCCAAGACTAATGTAGGAGCTTCTGAAGGTACATACTTTATACTGTTTATTAAAGACTGGTAGTACTGGACTGAGAGAGATACACTAGAGTCCATCTTTCACCTACACTGAGCTGTTACCTCTCCATGAAGATCTGAAGTCATACTTTTTAGTACTGTTACTTCCAGAAATGAGTAATGAAAGATACATACTTTAGTAGCCCTACCATCTGAGTAACGTTTACGCTCCATCTTAAGCTCCATGCTTTTAGTACTGTTACTCTCCATACTTAAGTACGTTACTCTCCATCTGAAGGTACATACTTTAGTACTGGTACTCTCCATACTTAAGTACATCTGAAGGTACTTTTACATATACATTTTGTACTGCTTTAGTACTCTCCATTCTTAAGTACATCTGAAGGGACATACTTCAGTACTGTTACTCTCCATACTTAAGTACATCTGAAGGTACATACTTTAGTACTGGTACTCTCCATACTTAAGTACATCTGAAGGTACATACTTTAGTACTGGTACTCTCCATACTTAATTACATAAAACTGGTGTTTAAAACCAAAACATCAGTGCAAAACCGTCATCCATCAAAAGCTCAGGCAGCATGTGTGTATGCAGTCCATGTAAGTGAGCATTAGAGGCATTCAGCACTTCAGACGTCTGGTTCCTACCACGGTTGGCTGCTCTCTAGAACGGGAGCATTTCACGTCAGGCCGCTCTGAATGACTTTAAACCCGCTCCTTTTACATGGAAGCCTTTTTATTCCGAGAATCGCTTTGATTTTTGGAGTGTAAACATCAAACAGCCCACAGCCCAACTTGACTCACAGAGTCAATAACTGCACACCTAGCCTCCAGTGAGCAGATCTGAGACCTAAAAGGAGGAGCAGTCAAAACAAGGGCGTGAGTTCAGGACACACTGCGAGGTGACCTTAACCCGACAGGCCTTACTGCAAGGAGCATTCACGTACCATCTCCAAAACAGACTCCTAACCTCTCCCCTGCCCCTGCCTCTAATCCTCACCTCCACCCAAACACCAGAGCCTCCATACCCCTCCAATGCAGGTGCATGTGTTATTTTGTGTACCGGGTTTAAGGCACGCCACTGTTTCTAAGAAGGCAGGTTGCGTGCTGCCGTGCCCTCGGGCCGCCCCCGTGAGGCGGGAAGGCCCTGCGTCTGAGTGCGTGTGGACGTGTGCAGGTGTGTGCCTGCCGTGTATTAAGGCTGCTTAGCGCCAGCTTGTTGAGACCGGCCCGTGCCACGTATTTACATCCAGCCTTTTGAATCCAGGGGAATGCTTTCCCACCCATCCTCCCATCCCACGCTTACTCATCCATAGGGAGGACGGGCATGGACGGGATAAAGGCTGGGAAAGCATTTCTGCCCTCAGGGAACTTTATGGAGTATGAAGGCGAGGGCTATGAAGGCAGCCGTTCCTGTTTCCTTGTGGCTTGTGAAATTCTACTCATATCCACCAAGGAATGATCATGCAAATTTTGGGAGCATGTTATCACACCTGTCTTGGCAGAGAGAAGGAAAACAGCCCGAGTGAAGAACAGTTGCTCGTCTTCTACCTTTGCCTTAGCGTGAGGGGCGTCTACAGGCTAACGGAGGTCGGGGCTGTATTTTAATGGTTGCCTGGAAGGAGCAGAAAAGGCCAATCACAGCCAAAGAGCAACTTGCTGATTCATAGAATCCAGGTGACTCTCATCAATCACAACCTCTATTCACTGGAACCAGGTTAGCTGTTGCTCAGACATGAACGCACTGCCCTTCCAGGAGGACTCCCAGCTATCAGAGGTGGGTAGTTTAAGACCGGAGACTGTTTGATCTTGAGTAAAGCTAGAACATAGAGCTCCCCTGAGACGCACAGGCTTGCGTCAATGGGCTGGAGGTTGGGGAACCAGCCTTGTGACCAGGGGAGGGTCATCGGGTTGGACTAGACTGAAGTGGCCCTGAGCACGGCACTTCACCCCCATCTGCTCCCCAGCCCCCTTGGACAGAACAGACCACCAGTCTGGGCGCTAGTGTGCTCACTGCCTCCCCGTGTGTGCGTTCACTAGTGCGTGTCTGTGTGTGAGTTACTTCACGGGCGGCTTCAATCCGGAAACAGAAGGCTCTGTGTGCATGCACGGACGGCAAACGGGTCTAGGTTCTAACTGTACTCACTTTGACGTGGTAGTGAGCATCCAGCAGGATGTTGGCGGGTTTCAGGTCCAGGTGCAGGAGCGGTGGGCTCATGCAGTGCAGGAAGTTCATGCCTACTGCTGTTTCGTGGATGATGCGGAAGCGCAGCTCCCATGGCAGAGGCTCGGCGGCCAGTAGAGCCTCAAGAGAGCCCGTCTCCATGTACTCCATCACCAGGCCCTGCGGATCGCTGCAGATGCCGTACACCGGGAGGATGTAGCGGAACTTTGCGGCCTCCATCTTGTTGGCCTCCTCGAGGAGCTCGGCGCGTTCCCTGCAGAGACAACACCAGTCAAGTTCCTTCTGAGAACAGTTTTCTGAACATGGGTTTCATTGGTGTGAGTCTATATACACAGTATATTAACCACAGGATGTAGCCGGTAAGCTAACAGGGTAGCTAAGCTACCAAAGCTAGAGCAGCTCTTAGACACCGGTACCTTGACTTGGATTCCTGAACGATCCTGTTATCTGTACCCTTAAATGACAATCTCAAAGTGGGTGTGGTTTCAACCAGAAATGAGCAGGCTGTGACGTAGGTTTATCTATTTACTGACTAAGATGCACACCCATGGTCATTTAGACGGCTACTCACCAGTCTAGAGTTTAAACGAGCATGCTTATTGGCTGATAGGACTGAACACTTGGTCCTGAATGGGATGTGGTTCTTCGGTACTCAGTGGTACTACAGTACAGCCAGTTATTCAGTACCGTATAAGAGTGGAACCGCGATACCCAGGCTTTCTACCAGGTACCTCTCCAAGGTATCCAACTACTAACTACAAACTCCGCAGACACGCTCGCAATGCAGGTACGGACACATCGACAGATATGTAGGTGAACTTGTTTGCCTTGCCTTTGCATCAGACCTATACCATCAGATCAGACCTAATATTAATTATACCCTCACAGACGGATGCAAAAATATTCAAATAAAGAAACAGGGTTACTCAACAAAGCCAGCGCTCGCCCTACACTGCCGTGACTCAACAGCGGACGCGTGCCGAGCGCTCCGTAAGGGGTAACTGATCTGAATGTCTGACATGCCTGACCCACAGCCGGTAAACCAATAAACAGCGTTCTGATAACGCTACACGGTACTGCGGCCTACAGCGTGCTCGCCGCGGGTCAGTGTGTAATACCTGTTATAGCATTCCAGAGCAGGGCTGGAGCACGGTACAGGGGTTTCTGGGTATCTGGGTCTCAGGCCCGCCACTTTGCATGAAGGGGCCTTTATCAGCATTCGGCTAAAGAGAGCGCTCCAATGCTGACTCATTCCCCAAAGGGACCTGAAGGGACATGTCTCAAACAGGATCTTTGCTCTGTGCATTGACTTCCACCACGATCCTATCCCGAGTGACCTTTACACATGCTTTCCTACATTGTCCATTTATACTCCGCTCCAGGCATTTCAGGACATCATCCCAGCATAAGAGTATACAGCGTCGGGGGACATGAACACACCACCGTAAAGGAATATTCAGAATACAGAAATTAGGTATCCGTATGCAGCATGTTACATTTTAAGAGGCGGTATTCCCAATGATATTACCTCCCGGTGAATATGTCTGGAATATGTAAATCCTAAGAAGCCAATCTTTTAAAGAAGCAGCTTCAGTTATTAATTATTATTACACCCATCAGAGGAACAGCTGCCCCCAGAAGGAGGTGTGGGAGTGCAGGTGTGTTGGGAAGGGAGATAAAGGTGACCAGGATCAATAACTGATGATAAATTTAGACTGATATGATCAATATTTATTGAGCTACACATACAGAAGTCTGTCTCTCAGTATGGCGTCGGGCCGCCGTGTTCGCTAACCCAACACGCCAGACGTCTCGGTATGGAGCTGTAGAGGTTCCTGATGGAGTCCTGTGATAATCCATCCCATGCAGCTTGAACATCCTCACACAGTTCCTGCAGATGGTGCGGTAGGGGTGGAGGTGGAGGGACACCAGGCCTTCTGGACGTGTGACAACACCGTTCATCTTGGTGCTGACCACGGTGCCTCCGCACACGGATTCGTTGGGCGTCTCCACCAAGACTAAAGCGGGACTCGTCACTGAAGATGACCCGCTGCCATTCTGAGTCACTCCATGACAGTCAGGTACGACACCACTGCAGTCTTTGGTGACGGTGACGTGGTGTTAAGGACAGTCGTGGTAACGGTCTGTGTGCATGTAGTCCTGCGTGGTGCAGCCGTCTGCTGATGGTGCTGCACTAACAGGATGACTGATGGAGGACACCACTGCTGCTGGAGGTCTGTGTGTATTAAAATCAGCTGGTGTGAAGCAAACTCTAACCCTGGTCTCACACCTGATCCAGCTAATCGAGGCCCTCAGGGCTTTAGACTATGTGATCCAGGTGTGTTGGACCTGAACTCTCCAGGTTTGGCGGATCTCCAGGACCAGGATTGAGCAGCACTGTGCTAAAGCCTGAGTAGACTGATAAACCTCGGTGATGAGTCAGGTGTTTACCTCAGTGCTACTCAGCTGGTTTGAGGGATGAGTCCACATGTTCACACGTGATGAGCTTAGCATCAGTGTTGCAGTGCAGTATAGGCCTTTACTGGCATTACAGACATCTCTACCTGAACACTGCATGGTAATCCACCGCGGCTAATTTTCCGAGACATTGCTTGTGAACTGTTTGCTGAGACCTGGTCCTGCTCAGGCAGCAGCAGAGACGGAGTATATGGTTTAGCTTTACATTGGATCAGAAGTTATCAGATTCATTCTAGATGTACTCAGAATGTGTTTCTTTGCATGTACCGCGTGCATTATCCAAGGTGCGAAATGCTGGAGGTCCTGTGGGGTTCTGGGAACCTCTCAGACCTGCTGTATCAAAATCACATATCTAGAGGATCCCTGAAAGGAAGCTAAATACGACGCCTAGCTGTCATTTATTAGCTGCTTCACCCACAATCTAGCACCATGGATCTGTCACTAGGTGGTGCGGTAGGAGACTGTTGTGTGCTAAAGATGTAGCTTGCTAAAGATGTAGCATGCTATAGATGCAGGACGCTATAGATGCTGGAATCTATAGATGCTGTAATCTATAAATGGAGTACGCTATAGAAGTAATACACTATAGAAGGAGTATGCTATAGATGCTGTACGCTATAGATGCAGTAGGGTTATAGATGCTGTACGCTATAGATGCAGTACGCTATAGACGCTGGAATCTATAGATGCTGTAATCTACAAATAGAGTACGCTATAGAAAGAATACGCTATAGAAGGAGTATGCTATAGATGCAGTACGCTATAGATGCAGTAGGGCTATAAATGCTGTAAACTATAGATGCTGTACGCTATAGATGCTTTACTCTATAGATGCAGTAATCTATAGATGGAGTACGCTATAGAAGGAGTATGCTATAGATGGAGTATGCTATAGAGGGAGTATGCTATAGATGGAGTATGCTATAGAGGGAGTATGCTATAGATGGAGTACGCTATAGAAGGAGTATGCTATAGATGCAGTAGGGCTATAGATGCTGTACGCTACAGATGCAGTACGCTATAGATGCAGTACGCTATAGATGCTGTAATCTATAGATGGAGTACGCTATAGAAGGAGTAGGGCTATAGATGCTGTACGCTATAGATGTTGTGATCTATAGATGCTGTGATCTATAGATGCTGTGATCTATAGATGCAGTACGCTATAGATGCTGTGATCTATAGATGCTGTGATCTATAGATGGAGTACGCTATAGAAGGAGTATGCTATAGATGCAGTAGGGCTATAGATGCAGTAGGGTTATAGATGCACTAGGGCTATAGATGCTGTAAGCTATAGATGCTGTACGCTATAGATGCTGTGCGCTCTAGGTGCTGTAAGTTATGGATGCTGTAAGGTATAGATGGAGTACGCTATAGAAGGAGTATGCTATAGATGCTGTACGCTATAGGTGCTGTAAGGTATGGATGATGTAAGGTATAGATGGAGGTGCTGTACTCCTCATTAGTACTGTAACGTACTAGAGCCTGTTTAACGTTCTAGAGTCCTATACGTCCTCCTGTAGACCCTCATTCAGATGCTAAACCCCTAAAGAGCCCCACTTAATCTCTTTACAAAGGAAATCTGATAGTGACATGGGTGCATGAATCTTCGGGGGTGGGGAGGAGGAACACCATCAGGATTCGGAGGGGGCGTGGGAGAAGGGTGAATAGGAAAGGGGGAGGAAGAGAAGTAGATGGAGGAGTTCTCCACTTGTTTAATCTCCCCCTTCAGACAAAAGCTCCTCTTTAAAAAAACCAGGAGAGGAAAAAACCGGTCCGGTGCAACCGGTTCCTCGACTCCGCATACTGTCTCCGCAATCCCCAGCGAGGCAGAGCCACGGAGGACAAAGCCTGCTTTGAGTTCACGGCTTGTTTACAGGGAGAGGGCCAATTAGAGCAGCACACAGGGAGGTCGTGCACCAGTGTGGACATCAACAGCCCGGTCCTGATCCATGCACACGGTTCTGGCTCTGAGTGCGACATCAGCACGCCAACACACCGCCGAGACGCCTAACGCAAACACAGCCTGCCTGATCTATATCTCACCCAGACAATGGAGCTCTTTAATGTGCTCTCTGAAGCACCCAGTCAGTGAGGGTTAGCCCTGTCTGTCTGTTCATGTCTGTCTGCCCGTCTGTCTGACAGTCATCACCACACACAGTCACCACGTACAGGACGTTCATGTGCTACACTGAATCGGTCATGATCAATAATGGGTGACGCCCTCCGGCTTTCTGGTCCTGAAACTGTCTCTACAGTGATTCCACACGTCTACAACCGCTAACATATCGTCAGAGACCCACACCTGACCAGTCCCGCTTTAGCCTCGGTGGAGACGCCCAACGAATCCGTGTGTGGAGGCACCGTGGTCAGCACCAAGACGAACGGTGTGTAGTCACACGTCCAGAAGACCTGGCGTCCCTCCACCTCCACCCCTACCGCACCATCTGCAGGAACTGTGTGAGGATGTTCAAGCTGCATGGGATGGATTATCACAGGACTCCATCAGGAACCTCTACAGCTCCATACCGAGACGTCTGGTGTGTTGGGTTAGCGAACACGGCGGCCCGACGCCATACTGAGAGACAGACTTCTGTATGTGTAGCTCAGTAAATATTGATCATATCAGTCTAAATTTATCACCAGTTATTGATCCTGGTTACCTTTATCTTCCCTCCCAACACACCTCCACTCCCACACCTCCGTCTGGGTGCAGCTGATCGACTGATGATGAGTGTATACACACACACACATACGAATATGACTCATCATGAGGAGCCGAGTGTTTCTTGGTGTGCTCTGATTGGTCCCGGCATATAACAGAGTCAGATCAAAATCTGCTGAATCATCTCCTACAGAACCAAACCCGGTTTGAACGTTGAGTGTGCTAGAGCGTTGGGCCGGGTGGTGTGGATCGTGTGTGCGGTCCTGTATATAGATGTAGTTATTGTATCTCACACTGAGACGCTCCTCTGATATGGGTTATATATGTAAGGCTACTCTATCCACCCATACCGTATGAGGTTACGGTACATCCCTCAGTGCACAGCCCTACACGCTCTCAGTACCGTGTAGACCTCCTGGATGTACTGCACATCTGCTGCACGTGTGTTTCCGTGCTGTGCCGTACGGTCCTGGAGGAGCGGTGTGCGGGTTCACCGTGTACTTGTGTAGAGCTGAAAGGACAGTAGAGCCTCCTGGACTCCTGGATGTTTATGTCTTATGTTTTCCCTGAATAGACTCAGCAGCATCAGCTGTGCAGGATGCCATGAGAGAAATAAGGCTCATCAGCGGACGGTGTTAAGCCGACTGAACACCGCCTGAACGCTGTGGTGCTATTTGTGGTTGATTTATTTGACCTGCTAGTGTTTAATCTGAGGTTTGGACTGATCGTGTGTCTTCTCCTGTACGTGGGCCCCTGCGCTCTCATGTCATTGGCTTTAACTGTTTTAATGTGTTAATTATTTCTTTAATAATGAACTGAATTATGATCTCATTGGTTTGGAGAAGTTGGCATGGTTTTCCCGAGGGATGATTAACACCTGAGAGACCGGCACTACTTCAGGCACAGCTGATATTCAGTGGGTGAAGGCGGTACAGGGTGAAGGTACAGAGCTGCTCCTCACTGCTGGAGTGAAACCACAGCCGCGTTTGGACACACGGGATCTCCTAGCGCTGATCTCACTGCTCTGTGTGAGCAGTGCTGTATAAATACACTGGGCTTTTCTAGACT
>JAMWET010006287.1:77500-115000 GCA_024036415.1 Prochilodus magdalenae
TAAGAAGGAAAGCTTCCTAAGAGCAGGAGGGAGAACCACTGAGAAGAACTCGGAAGGAAAAACTTCCTAAGAGCAGAAGGGAGAACCACAGAGAAGAACCAAGACTCAGAAGGAAAGCTTTCTAAGAGCAGGAGGGAGAACCACAGAGAAGAACCAAGACTCAGAAGAAAAGCTTCCTAAGAGCAGGAGGGAGAACCACAGAGAAGAACTCGGAAGGAAAAGCTTCCTAAGAGCAGGAGGGAGAACCACAGAGAAGAACCAAGACTCGGAAGGAAAGCTTTCTAAGAGCAGAAGGGAGAACCACAGAGAAGAACCAAGACTCGGAAGGAAAGCTTTCTAAGAGCAGAAGGGAGAACCACAGAGAAGAACCAAGACTCGGAAGGAAAGCTTTCTAAGAGCAGGAGGGAAGAACCACCGAGAAGAACCAAGACTCGGAAGGAAAGCTTTCTAAGAGCAGGAGGGAGAACCACAGAGAAGAACCAAGACTCAGAAGGAAAGCTTTCTAAGAGCAGGAGGGAGAACCACAGAGAAGAACTCGGAAGGAAAAGCTTCCTAAGAGCAGAAGGGAGAACCACAGAGAAGAACCAAGACTCAGAAGGAAAGCTTCCTAAGAGCAGGAGGGAGAACCACTGAGAAGAACCAAGAGAAAGGCCTCATCCTCAATAGTAAGAGTTCAGGTTCAGTGTAAGAGTGCAGGAGACCAACACTGGGACTCAGTGAAACATCCCCGAGATAAGACAAGGGATGGTGTACTGACGGGTCAGTGGGGCCAGCGCGCCCAGGACCTCAGGCCCCAGAGACCGGACCCTCTGTACTGTGGATGAATGAATCAGATGGAGGGGTAGCGCACATTCTTTCAGAGTACCTCCACTGTATGGGGGACTTCAAGACCTGAGGGCCCATGAGACCTCGATCCATTCCTTACCTGGTCTACCAGGTAAACGGATGGGTACAGTTCTTATGACCTGTCTGTGTTCAGATAATACATATATGAATATTAATGAGGGAGGCTCATGAGTGTCAAACAGACATGGGTAGGTATACCCAGAACATGGCAGGTGCTCTAGGAGAGCTGATAAGGCTGATCAGTCACATAAGCGAGTTACGATAAATGACTCCCGACGCAGCACACGTTACATAACCTGTACGCTGAGGTGCCAACTCCTGATAGAGGGACTCCAAATACCCACGCCTTCAAACTGAACTCCCTTACACCTTAACAAACATCAGCCACAAGTCTGACTGGACACATGTTCCAAAGCTCCACTGTCCACATAGGACACCCTGTAATGCTGTCTGATCCACTCACACCAGCACCACACACTACCACACCACCACCACGTCAGTGTCACTGCAGTGCTGAGAGTGATCCACCACCCACATACTACCTGCTCTGTGGGGGTCCTGTGGGGGTCCTGACCATTGAAGAACATGGTAATACAGTACACAGAGAAACAGATGGACTACAGTCTGGACCTGAACACCTACAGAGTGTCCTATATGGTCAGTGGAGCTGGTGGAGTGGACAGTGGGTGTAGGTACAGGGAGGTGAGTGTGAGAGAGTTAGGAATGTTTCCCACGCCTTACTGCGCACATCAGGAGGCGGTTCAGATAAGCTCAGACCCCCACAGTGACCTGGAGAGCAGGGTGGGCTAGGCTAACAGATATCCGGTTTGGATATTAGTTCAGAAGATCCAAGCCTCTACAGTGGAACCTCAAAACAAGGTCACGGTCGTATAGGTGGCCAATTAGCTGCTACGCCCAGGAGACCATCGGCTCCAGGTTACTCCTCTACACTGATGAATTATGATGTATTATGATTGACTGAGCTATTAGACTTAAAAGCCTGCAGTGAGCCCCCTATGGTCCGGCTGGCCAGTGAAGGTCACTCTGCTCAGCGACATGAACACGCCTCCCCAGGGGAGGGATCGGGCCGTTTGCAAGTCTGTCTGAGGTGTAACCTGAAGTGTGAATCGTTTAGAGCGGTCTGATACAGGCCTACATTAGGAGCCTTCAGGATCGCTTTGATGTGCAAACGATGAGAAGAAGGTCCCAGGTGGAAACGACCAGGCATTTAAACAGAGCCGGTATCTATGGTGCTCGTTAGCTCCACCCTCTTTTATGGAAATCAATAGAATATCCAGAAGAAGTGACTGACCGCAGAAACGGTCCACTCAAGGTTTGTGCCAGAGATAGCTGAAAGAGTCAGTGTGTGTGTGTTTGAGTGTGTCTGTGTGTGTGTGTGTGTGTATATATCTGTATCTGTAAGTGTGTTTGAGTGTGTGTGTGTCTGTGTGTGTGTGTTTGAGTGTGTGTGTCTGTGTGTTTGTATATGTGTGTGAGTATATCTGTGTATCTGTAAGTGTGTGTGTTTGAGTATGTATATGTCTGTGTATCTGTACGTGTGTATGTGTGTGTGTGTGTGTGTATCTGTATCTGTAAGTGTATCTGTGTGTGTGTGTGTGTCTGTGTGTATCTGTAAATGTGTTTGAGTGTGTGTGTCTGTGTGTTTGTATATGTGTGTGAGTAAATCTGTATATCTGTAAGTGTGTGTGTTTTTGAGTGTATGTCTGTGTGTTTGTATATGTGTGTGTGTATGTGTATGTATATGTCTGTGTATGTGTGTGTTTGTATATGTGTGTAAGTGTATCTGTAAGTGTGTGTGTGTCTGAGTGTGTTTCTGTGTGTGTGTGTGTGTGTGTGTGTGTTTGTATATGTGTGTGTACTTCTGTTCTTACAGAGTCAGACGAAAAGAACAGACGTGTGAGTTTCACTCTGATGTTCTTCTCATTCAGAAAAGTCTGTAGTTACTTAATCTGGTTTTCTGTGTGTGTGTTAAAGTGTGTTTAGATCTTTGCAAGGACCGAGCCAGGAAAAAACTGTCCCTACAAAGACAAAAGGGTTTTTACATAAACACACACAAACATGTCTGTCTTATATTTATGAGGTCATCCATAAAGTTCTATTGATCTTTGTATTACTGTTCACTAACTGTCTGAGTTATTAGAGTTTCTAAAACAATATAGTTTATAGTGAACACAACATGTGATAAACTAGGTCCCTAAATATCCGCTTATAGTTCAACACATCCTATACACCGCTTTACAAATATATACACATATATATACACATAATATATATATAAATATATATATATATATATATATATATATATATACACAAACTATGTTCATAAAGACCCCTCAGGTTGTGCCTGTGTGGTGTGGGGGTAATAGTTACTATTCGATACTAGGAGTAGTAATAATACTAGTAAACCAATAACGAGGATAATGGTACCGGTCAGTGGTGCACTCACACTGGAGGAGAGGGATACTGCTGTTAGTATTAGAAGTGTTCAGCTAAAACAACTTAAGAGCTATATCAAACTCCCACAAAGACAGACATGCGTAAAACTAGACCTGATTTATATTTCCACTTCCTGTGTTGCTAAAAAACAAAACACACAATGGAAACAAAAAACTCATATTTGATAGTCTTCTCTGCAGGAACAGTGGCACTGTGCTCTTAAACATGAACGCTGCATGTTACTTGTGGGTTTATACTGTACATCACAATTACCCGCATAACCTTATTTGGTTGGTTTTAAATTAATCCTGCTACAATTCCCAGCATGCATTACACTAACATCACACTTACAGCTACACCGGTACCAGACCTAACCACTAACCAGCATGGAGCTGGTTAAGCTGTTTGTTCCAGCAGGGCAGTGAGAGAAAAGAAGTCACACTGAGAGATGTACAGATGTCCAGGTAGCTTTAGCTCTCTCCCTGTTCTCCTCCTCATCTAACACCAGTCCTGTATTTTGACTGACTCATTACCTCCATGATTTAAGATCACACAGCTCTGATAACATGTTGATCTTAACATTAGTAAGATTGGCTTCCTTTTACATCATCAGACAGAGAGGAAAAATTAAAGGGGAAAAATAAGAATTAATTTCCCACCAAAATCCAGCTGCAGTTCTCCCGAGAGTTCTCCTCACCTTCAAGATACGTCATCAGAAGGATGTTTTCCGTGTCAGTACATCAGGGACACTTACAGCAGCATGAATAGGAGGCGAAGGCCTGTTTACAGAACACGTGACTATTATTATTATTATTAGATTTTTGATTTTGGTCGGAGTGCCCCTTTAAGCTAAACGTCTGCGTGCATGTATTTACCTCTTTGTGGGGACCATACAATGAAAACGGCCAGTCCCCACAAATACAACCGCAGGTTCATTAAAGCAAGGCTGGAATACCTCCTTTATGATGAAGGGAGATTAAATTAATGTTTTGGCTAGAGATATTCAGAACAGAAGCTGTCCCACATACACAGTGTGAGCGCGTTGCCCTCTAGAGGATGATCCTCGGCAGCGCTGTGCCGTAAAGCGTCGTGCTGGCGGTTTTGCGACAGCCGGAAAGTGACTGGGACAGCGTGGCTTCCTCATGTCCGCAAACACAGAAGCTTTAATCAGGTCTAACGAAGTTCTGACCACAGATAATAACAGATACTGATAGAGGCTTGAAGCGCCTAGAAGAAAGCGATGGCACTGTACATGAAGGCTGCAGAGATTCTGGATAAAGTGGAGCAGAAGAAGGGAGCTGTGAAAACGCTGGTTTACGACAGTAAATTCCAGGTACCTTTACTATGCTGAACAGTAACGACACGTGACACCTCTACTGTTTCTTGATTATTTCTAAATGCTCATAATTAGTCTAAATGTAAAGTGTTATTGTACACCTCCCTGTGTCTACTCTGACTGTCCACTCTATCAGCTCCACTGACCATACAGGACACTCTGTAGGTGTACAGGTCCAGACTGTAGTCCATCTGTTTCTCTGTGTACTGTATTACCCTGTTCTTCAATGGTCAGGACCCCCACAGGACCACCACAGAGCAGGTAGTATGTGGGTGGTGGATCATTCTCAGCACTGCAGTGACACTGACGTGGTGGTGTGTGTTAGTGTGGGTGGTGCTGGTGTGAGTGGATCAGACACAGTGCTGCAGGGAGCTGGGTTAATGTTTCTGTCGTTGTCAGTGAATTCCTTCATCGTCATTTATTTTTCCAGAATATAAAGCAGCTCTTTGCCCTCGTGTGTGAGACTCAGAAGTATTCGCCAGTGCTTCAGCAGATTATCGAGACTACCAGACTTCTGAAGGAGACCAAACTCCGACTGAATTTAGCGAAGGTAGGTTAGATATGACTACTCACAACACGGTTCCTTAGCAAGCTGGCAGATTTCTTCCACTGAGCTCATTAAAGGTGCAGTCCACCTGTTTTTCAAGATGTATACATGAGTTGTGGAGATGTTAGGAGAGTCCTCCAGAGAGGTTTGATGTAAAAAATCATCAGGAGAACATCTGCTCCCAGAAGGAGGTGTGTGAGTGCAGGTGTGTTGGGAAGGAAGATAAAGGTGACCAGAGAGTGACCTATGAGTGTACATGAAAAGCAGCCATAGTCACCAGTGAAGACAGGTGATCTCTGTTGTGACTACTACCGGTTTGATTGTGTCGTGTTTCTAAAGTCTGCTGCTGTCTCTGACGTCTTTTGATGTTCTCAGGTTTTGGTCTATGATTTGCTGTTTGGTCGAGGGTTAAAATGCGGAGGATCGTGGAAGGCCATGATGGCGAAGCATCGCTCCAGACTCCAGACTGCTTTGGCTCGAATAAAGGTCAAGCAGAAAGTGAGCCGAAATGAGGATCTGCTCCCTCCCAGCGTGAAGGACAAGAACGGTTTGTCATATTGAACTTGGCAGTTTGTCTATTTTAAAAAGTGATCCAGTGTTCAGTACGGGTTATAAGACCAGTACTAGCAGAATACCAGCCTAGTCAGAAGTTTAGGTACACCCCTCTAACTGGATGTCTTATAGACTCTACAGTGGTACACAGTCTGAACCGGTCCATATCCTGATACACCACATCTACTCCTGATGTACACAGTATGATCCTCCTCCATATCTCCACCTCTAATATATATTTAGTGGTGTAAAAACTTTGATCTCTTTTTCTGCACAGTGTAAAAGCTCTAGTTCTCCTTTCAGGTTAGTGAATATTCATGATGGACCGACCAATAGAATCGCTCCAAACCTGCTTAGTAATAAACCTGGTTCTATCAGCTCCACTGCAGGGTAAGGAAGCTGCTCCATCCTCCTGTACAGCTCCACTCTGGAGGGGGTTAAGGTGGACTAGATCATTTCATGAGGGCTAGTTTATAGTTTTGTATCTTCACTTTTATTCTACAGTAAGGCTTTAAGGTACACAGAAGGAGAACCGTCTTGCTGGTCCAATTCTGTTCGTAATTCAGCCTGAAATTTATCCTGACACGACCAAATGCAAAGTTTGAACAGCGGTTTTTGTCTACCTGGTATGTTCAGGTAGCCGTGTGGCGGGATGTGCTTTGTTTTGAAGCTTCCCAGGTTATAAAGAGCGCATTGTTGAGCTGGTGTCCGTACTGAACAATGCGAAATATACAGGACTGTTATATGTACTGTACTGATGTGAGTGTATTTTGTTCTTTCACAGCCCACAATATTCCACGTTACATCCGTGTCAACACACTGAAGACGACTGTGGAGGATGTGATTGACTACCTGAAGAGAGAGGGGCATTCATACCAGGGGACAGCGAGACGGTTAGTTCCAGCTCTTTCCAAACTCTGAACCAGTCACCCCTTCATAGCCACAACATTCCCAGCGGATCGTCTTCGAGGGTCAGTCTGGACAAAATTACAACTAAACCCTACACCTGTTTACATTTACGGCATCTTATCCAGAGCCACTTACAGGGTTCATCATATTACAGGTTGGCTCCAGTGTGGTGTTAGGACCCCTGCCCAAGGACTCTTACTGGTGTAGCACAGTATACTTACCCATACCGGGATTCAAACCCCAGTCTCCCACTTATGGTGTTGGCTCCCTGGCGGGTAGTGGTGTTACACCCACCACAGCTGCTCACCTGCTGAAGTGGTGCTGGAGCTTTCCCAAGAATAAGATTTTCATGAATTTCTTAGACCTGGGGAAAATCCCATTTCTGCTGAGGCATCTTAAAGTTGGGACAGACTTTCGGCTGTTTGAAAACACATCTACGACCATCACCCATAACATTAACACCCCACCCCTGGATCATATAGGACACTAAACCAGAGATCTACTGTCCAGGAATCAGAAAAGAAACCCACCTCCCTGTATCTACACCCGCTGTCCACTCCATCAGCTCCTCTGACCATACAGGACACTCTGTAGGTGTACAGGTCCAGACTGTAGTCCATCTGTTTCTCTGTGTACTGTATTACCCTGTTCTTCAATGGACAGGACCCCCACAGGACCCCCACAGAGCAGGTAGTATGTGGGTGGTGGATCATTCTCAGCACTGCAGTGACACTGACGTGGTCCTGGTGGACACCTCAGTGACACTACTGGACTGAGAATCCTCCACCAACCAGAACTATTCAGTCAACAGTGTCCTGTGGGCAGCGTCGTCCTCGTGCTCTCAGGGAGACCCTGCAGTTATGCGGTGCTGTGTAAAATACATATACCAGTTACACAGTACATGGTAGCTTTAGGCTGGAATGCCTTTCAGTCCCAGCACTGAGCTGATGGGAAAGTCTCCTGTTTGCTGATCCTTGTTCATGCGTCCCTTTAGGATCGAGGACCTGGGCCAGCTGTCTGGGAAGATGTTCATGGCTGACATGCATCTCAGAGATCTTCTGGTGTTCAGTGCCAAGATGGATTTCCACAATCATTACCTGTATAAGGCAGGACACGTAATTTTGCAGGACAAGGTAGGAAGCTTCGTTACCGCCCGTTTACTGACACCGTGCTGGGCTATACCTGAATCATACAGATCGTCATCTCTGTAGGCCAGCTGTCTACCTGCGCACCTCCTGGACCCACCCGTCGGAGGTCATGTAATTGATGCTTGTGCAGCTCCTGGGAACAAAACCAGCCACCTGGCAGCCATTATGAAGAACAAGGGGTACGAGCGTGCAGTTACAGTCCTGTGGTGGTTATGGCGATAAACATGTGACCTGTCATGTGATGTAGTCTTTGTAGTGTAATGCTCAGGCCACGGTCTTGTCTTCTGTTCGTTCAGGAAGCTGTTTGCTTTCGACCTTGATGCCAAGCGCCTGTCCACCATGAGCACCCTTCTCCTCCGGGCTGGGGTCACATGCCACCAGTTGGCCAATCAGGATTTCCTGAAGGTTGATCCACTCGCGCCAGAGTACAAGGACGTGACGCACATCCTTCTGGACCCGTCGTGCAGCGGTTCAGGTAGGCCCTCGAATATAAGCACTGTGTATCAGCTTACCATACGTGTTTAAACACTGTGTCCACTCACTGTCCACTCTATTAGACACTCCTACCTTGCTGCACCACGTTGTAGATGGACAGTCAGAGACGATAGCTCATCTGCTGCTGCACAGTGCAGTGTTGGTCATCCTCTAGTCCTTCATCAGTGGACACAGGACGCTGCTCTGGATAGTTTTCATTGGTGGACAATTCTCGGTCCAGCAGTGACACTGAGATGTCCCGCAGCACTGCTGTGTCTGATCCACTCACACCAGCACCACACACACTAACACACCACATCAGTGTCACTGCAGTGCTGAGAATGATCCACCACCCACATCATACCTGCTCTGTGGGGGTCCTGTGGGGGTCCTGACCATTGAAGAACAGGGTAATACAGTACACAGAGAAACAGATGGACTACAGTCTGGACCTGTACACCTACAGAGTGTCCTGTGCGGTCAGCGGAACTGATGGAGTGGACAGTGGGTGTAGGTACAGGGGTGCTGATGATGTAATGGTGAAATGTAGTAAAGTCAGTATCCTTTATATCTGTGATTTCCAAAGGAATGGTGTGCCTGTCTGATAGAGACCCGGAGGTGCAAGACGGCGACCGTCTACAGGCGCTGGCTGCATTCCAGCTGCACTGTCTGAACCACGCTCTGCGGTTCCCACAGCTCCAGCGCGTGGTCTACTCCACCTGCTCCATTCACTCCCAGGAGAACGAGGAGGTCGTATCCGCTTGCCTTGAGAAAAACCCCGGGTTCAGGTAAAGACCGAGCATGCAGCACTGGCTCTAGAAGTTCTTCAGGGAGGGGATTGGGTTTTTTTCTTGTCCCCTGAAAATGAGTAACTTGTACATGATGGCTAGAAGTGAAACTGTTAATGGGAGGGTGGAGCGAATTATTGGAGTTCAAACGCGGCATGACCGCGGGCAAACAGGCAGGCCACGCCATTTATCAGAACTTTCAGCTATGCTCTGTCCACTGTGGGTGCCAATGAGGTATACCTGTACACACGTGACACTGTGGATCGAGGAATGTTATGTGCTCGCTTAACTCCGGAAATGGAACGTCAGGATAACGGTTGGTCTGGTACCCGCTGACATGCCTCGTTCAGACTCTGATAATTCCTGTCTCCTTGCCCTGAGCATGCCAACCTCACTGTTGTCACGTGACTCCTGGGATGTCAGTGTAATGGCACTGTATTAAATATCATCTCCTTCTGCAGATTAGTGCACCTCTTTCCCGAGTGGCCTGAGCGGGGTTCCGTCCCGCTGACCCAGTGTCTGAGAGCCAGTACTACGAAAACCCTCACTCACGGTTTCTTTGTAGCAATGCTGGAAAGACAGACCCCGCCCAGCAGCAGTGAGGACCTGCACACAGCGTGAGTCATTTAAAGTTTGGCCCCTGAACCAGACAGACGTGTGGCTGGGTTTGGAATATCTCATGTGCTGAAACCTGATTCTGACCGTCCTGGCTTCCCCTCACAGGTCATCTGGTGTGGATATGGACACAGGTGCAGCGTCTGGTGGTGAGGAGGCACAAACACTGAACCCATGCAGTGAGATTTCTGGTGAACAACCTCAGAATTCCACAACAAAGAAAAAGAAGAGGAATAGGAAGAAACCGAAAAAGCAGGAATCTTAAAGTTCTGTTGTACGCCTGTCATGCTGATTGTAACGTATGGTGTTTGTTATATAAAGCCATCTATGACGACTGACGTAGTGATGTTACTTGAATGTCGCTTTCCACTTTATATATTTATTCCAAATAGAGCCTCTGAGATACTTATCAAATTAATATCTGCACCCAGGAGGAGGTGTGGGGGTGCGGGTGTGTTGGGAAGGAAGATAAAGGTGACCAGGATCAATAACTGGTGATAAGTTTAGACTGATATGATCAATATTTATTGAGCTACACATACAGAAGTCTGTCTCTCAGTATGGCGTCGGGCCGCCGTGTTCGCTAACCCAACACGCCAGACGTCTCGGTATGGAGCTGTAGAGGTTCCTGATGGTGTCCTGTGATAATCCATCCCATGCAGCTTGAACATCCTCACACAGTTCCTGCAGATGGTGCGGTAGGGGTGGAGGTGGAGGGACACCAGGCCTTCTGAATGACCCGGTTCATCTTGGTGCTCATCTTGGGCGTCTCCACCAAGACTAAAGCGGAACTCGTCACTGAAGATGACCCGCTGCCATTCTGAGTCACTCCATGACAGTCTGGTACGACACCACTGCAGTCTTTGGTGACGGTGACGTGGTGTTAAGGACAGTCGTGGTAACGGTCTGTGTGCATGTAGTCCTGCGTGGTGCAGCCGTCTGCCGATGGTGCTGCACTAACAGGATGACTCATGGAGGACACCACTGCTCGCTGGAGGTCTGTAGTGGTGGTGTTGGGTCGGTCAGGTACAGAGATAAGACCCATCCTTGCTCACGTCATGTGTGCGGTCGAGTGTGGAACTTGAATCATTAGCCTGTCTCACCATGTTAAACCTACACACCAAGTCTCACTCCTGCTGGTTGATTTCTTCTGGGTGCAGATACAGATCTATAGATTTGATATGTGCTGATAGGAGCAGGGAGGCACTACTGTGTGTCGTAGAATCTCTTCCTGCTTATCAGCCAATGAGAGGTCTAAATTCTGGAATAAGCATGTTTATTGGTTCACTGATGCAGATAGGACTGACCAGGTCAGGGCTGCCCAGCCGTGGAGCTTTAATGAACTCCAGCGTTAATAAAACACCAGACACTTTAACAACCCAAAAACAGTGGTCGTACTTCCCATGCGTCCTGTATCCATGATGCATTATAGAGCCTATGTAACACCTCAAGCTAAGCTTTGTTTAATGTCTCAGGAGCAGTTGTAACATGCATAATCCCAGAGCGTCCATCTTCAAAGAGTGTGTATTGATTAGTTGTAATTATAGAAGCTTGAGTTACTTGTAGTTATTAATTATAACGCCTTATAAATGCATTTAGAGAGTAGGGATGCACCAGAATTAATTGAAACATTTGGTCGAAGGTTAATACCAAACAAAGTTTGTTTTGGGTTTTTTTTAATTATTATTTTTTTTGCCACTTTATTAATACGTTTATTAGGTTAAAGAAGTCGGCCACTTTCTCACCATTACTCAAACAGGCTAAATCCCAGATAGCAAGAGGATGTGGACCACATCTGGCAAGGATACGGCGCTGCTGACCCACTGGCAATCTGCTGTGAGCCAAAAGGTGGCCCACCTGTCCCAAAAACAGATCTGGTCCACTTCTGGCACAGACATAGGAGAGCGGCCCACCCAAGTGCCGTGAGCCAGATGCAGAGAGAAAGAGTTTTGCTGTCTGGGGTGTACTGTTGTCCTGGTTCTGAAATTGTGAAACTGGGCCACTCAGTTTCTCTCAGAGTTCTCTGCTGTGACTGTGTTAATGTAACGCGCTAATGGGGGGTTTACCTCTTAGCAGTGGGCTTGAGGTGTTATGAATGCTATATAATGCTCCATAAACTTCGGGATAAATGATTCAGTCTCGCCACTCACCACCACCAACAGTGGATTCTTGACCATTCGGTGCATCCCCACCGGGCCCATAAATTAAGATGACCATCTCCAGAGCTCTAATCCAAGCAAAGACTTGATCACGATTTTATTGAAAACCAGCACATACCACCAAAAACACTGAGCAGACACCAGGTTTATTCTAATACGCTGCTCCAGTCATTCGTACACATTCATACAAACTCTCTTTTCCAAGGGTTCATCAAAAACGGATCTTTACACACACGCACACGAACTTCCCATCATGAACACGCTTACAGCAACATTCCGGGGAGGAAAACAAACAAAAACAAACAAACAAATAAAACTCAATGCACAATACAACTCCCAGACACTCACAGCTTGAGAAATCCAGCTCTCAACATACATCAGTTTCTCAACAGTCTCTGTGTCTACTCTGTTGGGGGTATTTGGTAGGGCTCCGGGTCCCCTGCTGCCGTTCCCATCGCTCCGGACACACGCACACACCTTTAACTTATTTACACACTGCTCAGTTAAGACCCACGCCAACACCACCAGGCTAGGGGCCAAGGCGACAACACAGGTGTGTAGAGAAGAGTCTGAACCAGGTCAACAAACGGGAGGTGGGATTTGGTGGGTGGAGGGGGTGTTGTGCTTCCATATTTGTGCATGGTGAAAGGTACGGACTCGTGTGCTCTGGATATAGATAAAACCTAAAAGGAGTTTAAACTGAACAAACCAAAACAAAAGCAGAGAGGCTGAAAACACACCTGAGAGATTAGGATAAGACTGCGAGATTCGAGGGGCTCAGGCGGATAACAGACTGACCGCAGCTCTAACTCCTCCAAGACGCCTAGTTCTCAGCTCTCACCTTCGACCATCCTGAAGGAATGACAGTAGTTCTGCAGAGACATGCACAAGCCGTCGCGTACAAACACAGCTGGGAACGATGCGCGTGCAAAACAACCCAAATAATAAACAGAAAAAAAACTAATCCTAAAATCAGAACTGGATATTAAAAAATTCTCAAAATTCTAATTAAATTCAGAAATAAATTCCAGATTACTACATTCGTTTACTCTGAAAGCACTCGTCCCTGCACTTTCACTCGCTCCGATTCCCCGTAGCACTTTTGGCATTGTCTGACGTTTACGTACATCATTTCCAATCACATGGTTATAAAAGTTCTGCTGTCACTGAACCGCCGCGCTCCAAAGTAAATCAGAGACCAGCTTTACAATGGACCGAACCCCTGAGATCAGCAACTCTAGCCAAGCAGAAATGGTCACACAGAGAGTTTATATATACGACTCGCCAATTCTCTTCTATTTGTGTTCAAGTACTCCCATTACTAAACAGACCTGTGGACACCATTCACAGCACATACTCTGCAGTCAGATGCACTAAGGCACACAGATTAAGGAACAACAACAAAATACAGAGGACAACTGAAGGACAACGTTGTGTGAGAGGGAGGTGAAGCCATGCCCGACTGGTAAACGCTCAGGATGGACCCTCCACTAATATCAGGGAATCACTATTCGTCGGCTCAGCCTGCGCCCAGACGATAAAGCCAGCCCATCAGTTCCTATAGCCGTGGCTGAACTGTGAGGTATGAGCACTGAGCGATGAAATGACAAGGAAAACCAGCAAACACAGTCTGATGCACACAGAAGCTTTAAAACGATGGCTGAAGGTATTTAAAAAAAAAAAAAAAAACAAAAAAAAAAAAACAGTAATAATAATAATAATAATAATAATAATAATAATAATAATAAGTATTTAAGAGTGTCAGGCCGGATATCTGCCATAATTAGAGAGATATTAATCCTAAATGACGCCTAATAAAACAAGAGGTTCATGACATTTACTGGAATCAGGAGCTGAGAATAGGAGAGGTAGTCGAACAGCCGATGGTAAACAGAAGAGCCTGCTGCACTAAATCATCTGCTTTGGTTTGAACATGAGTGTCGAGCGGTCTCGTGCATCATCTAGCCTTGTACACAAGTAATCCAATCGATCTCAGCTTCGTTCCTTAAAGGGATCCGTCAGGAAAAGCAATGAAAAATACCAAATAACTTTATTAATAACTCGATGCATTCAGGCCAACATCTTTCCATCTTCCAGCTGAAACATATAGCAGACCCAAGATGGTGTACGCAACCCACGCAAGCAGAAGAGTCAATCAAACGTATTAAAGCATTTCATACTGCTGGAGGTGTGGATGGCAGGAATTAAAAAAGGAGGAAAAGGGATTCACTGTATTTAACGTCACATAAAAAGGTAGGTTATACGGCCAGCTAGCTTTTTTTAAAACAAAAAAACTCAAACTAACACAAGAACCCTGAAAAAGCAAAGAGAGAAAGAAACCGGGAGTCGGAACCAGATTCCGTTTCTTTTGGCCTGGACTTCGCGCGTCACGTCCCAGTCCGGAATCGTCTATTGTCCTATGTCAAGTACAACGATTAGCTCTGTTTGTCCAAACACCCCTCGTGTGTGTGTGTGTGTGTGTGTTACTCATTCGTGACTCCACACAGGAAGGTCTGGGTGTTCCAGTACGGGTCACCAGTTCTCCTCACCTCACCATCTGACCAGCCCTAACTGACTACAGAGCTGTACGGCCGAGTCTGGTCGGATGTGTCCTGTGGAAAGCCTGATCATGTCTCGTTAGCAGCAGCGGAGGTGGTAGCGGTGGTGGCAGCTGGGAGAGTCAGGAGGGACATTCGTCCACATACACAAGAGGAGGCTGAGGGGACAGCAGGCCTCGGGACAGCAGCGCTATTTCTTCCTCACGTGCTGCCTGCGTGCCTGCAGCCTCTGTCGTGCTCCGCTGGGCTTGGAGCCCGCACCAATCGAGAAAGCGGCTGAGGGAGTGCCTGGAAAAGAAACATAGAATGGTACTCAAGGAACATCAACATCTCCTCCTCTATAGATCCTCCCTCCAGCATGGCTCCAGACTCCTGTAACCACCTACCAGGACCTTGCCGAGTCACTCCCAGCCCGTCTAGCTGCTGTGGTTACTCTTGATATTAGCTGGTGGTCATAATAATGTGACTTGACTGTGTAGTAAGAGGACTGCCCTTTTAAATTTGGGCACCGTGAATTAAGACCATAGCCTGAATAGAGAATTCAGAGTCAAACACCAGTGTGGTGATCTATAAAGCCAGACCTACAATACTTACCAAAGGGTGAAGCACCAAATCCTTGGGCCGGAGTGCCAGGGCTGCCAAACGGGATGGGGCCACCTGCACTGCCGAAGGCCGGGGTGGATGTTCCTGTACGAGCAGAAGGTGTTATTCAATCATACACTAAAGTCAGAGGCCACAAACAACTCGAACCATAACTCAGGCTAGAGAATCTGACCCTGTGCAACCAAACAACGTCATCTCGAACCCTGTACTCACCGAAAGCAGGCTTGTTATCGGCATTGCTAGCGCCGAACGTGAATCCCGGCGTCTGAGCTGCCGGAGCAGGTGTTCCAAACTGTGCTCCTGACAGAGACGCGCTGAAATTGAACCCTCCAGATGCCGCTGGCGCAGGAGTACTCTGGACAGAGTTCTGTGGGGTGGCTGGAGCCGCTCCAAACGTGAAGGCGGGGGCCGGAGCAGGTGCAGCAGTCTGTGTGGTTGCTCCAAAAGCTGGAGCCGCTGACGGGGTGGTGGTGTTCCCAAAAGAAAAGCCAGATGAGGTGTTGCCAAACGTAGGCTGGCTGGGAGTCCCAAACGCAGGGGCTGCAGTGCTAGCGGGTACGCCAAACGTGAATGGTGCGGGTGCGCTGCTTCCGCTGCCAGCACCGAACGCGAAAGCCTTTGATGCAGCAGGCGCCTGAGGGGCTGCGTTGGGGAAGGACATAGATGTGCTGAAGGCAGAGCTACCGAAGGTGGCCTGGGTCGTAGGAGCACTCGCTGTTGTGGTGGCGGTATTGCTAGCCATGCCAAACCCTCCAAAAGGGGTCGTGGTAGAGTTTTGCACTGCAGGCGTCTGGCCAAACGTGAACGTGCTCTGAGGAGCCGCCGGTGCAGCAGTCTGTGCAGGCTTTATAGCACCAAACTGGAAGGTGGAGGAGGTGCTGCTACTGGTGGTGGTACTGGTGCCAAGACCTGAGGCGGCAGGTGTGGATGACGGCGCTCCGAACTGAAAAGTGCTGTTTACAGCTGGAGCCGGAGCTGAAACTGGAGCCGGAGCAGGAGCAGCAGACGTGGAGCCCCAGCTAGCAAACAGAGAGGGGGTGGGAGTCTGTGTGGTGGGGGCGGATGAGGCAGCAGAGGCACCTGTTGGCTGGGTGTTGGTCAGGCCCCCAAACAATGAAGTAGCAGTACTCTGTGTTGCTGGTGCAGAGGGAGCCGACGTAGCCGGCTGACCAAACGCACTGAGGCCACCCCCTGCAGCGCTACCGAAAATGGGCTTGAAGGTGGGCTGCGTGGGTTTGACTTCTGCGGCCGAAGCTGAAGCTGTGGTGGCTGCCCCAAAAATAGGCTTGAAACCTGATGGTGCTGGGTTGGCTGCACTGTTGGCAACCACTGTAGGGGCAACAGACACGGTGGGTGTAGGTGCAGCAGATGCAAGGGGTGCCACAGGCTTGAGACTGAAGAGGCTGCTCCCTTTTGGACTGAAGGTGCTGGATGGTGGCTGCAGAGGCTGGGCCAGGATCTGGGCGAACGCAGAGGGCATGGAGGTGGCCGGCTGAGTGGATGGGGCAAGAGGGTTCAACACCGTGGGCTGCGCAGCGGCAAGAGTAGGCTCCGATTTCACAGCTCCGGTGCCTAGTCCAGTCGAGACAACTGGGGTAGAGGCGTGTGCCACTATAGCCGCTGATGGAGCTGTGAACAGAATGACACAAATACGTATGAGGGACAGAAGCATGATCTATTTTAGTCCATTAATTTAACAGTATGCGAAATAATGAAGTCACAACCAGTGTTTCCCGGTCCTTTGGACCCCTGAGCGGCCCACACGTTACTCCAACTTCGCTCACAACATATATGAAGAACATACGTGGACCGGCAGCAGCCCCCTACGGAACAGGCCGGGAAACACAGCTCTAAACTAATGTACAGCTGTATGGATCAGCACTGGTACCTGCAGAGGTAGCGGCCAGGGCAGGAGCACTCAGCAGCGTATTGCTGTTCTTCATGTTCTTCAAGGTCTCCAGTAGCGGGTTAGCCACACTTAAGGCAGGGGCAGGGGCTGCTGAAGTGCTTATGGTGGTGGTAGCGGCAGGGGAGGGTGCAGGGGCAGAGGCAGGGGCAGTGATCAAGGTCAGCGCAGCACCGGCTGTGCTTGCCGGAGTCACTGTGAGATCGATGGTTGGAGCGGGAGCAGAGACTGTGGTGGAGGGAAGTGTTGGAGCAGGGGTGGAGAAAGACGCCAGAGAGGGTGTGCTCACAGCAGGGCTGGCTGCGGTGGAGGAGGCTGAAGTTAGCTGTGAGAAAAGCACAGAGGGAGCAGGAGCTGGAGCAGGAGCTGGAGCTGGCTTCTCAGGCTCTGAAGAAAACAATACAAGAAGGGTTAAATTATTTACACACGTCACATCTCTGGAAATCAAGAGCATCATTAAGAGCCAGTGCCTAAATGGACTATATAAGGCAGTATAATGCAAATACATAACGTACACACACACACACACACACACACACTCAAAACACAACAGTAATATAACAGATCACTAACAGATCAACCCGTTTTGTTTATTTTTCGTTCAATAGTTTGCTCTGTTCAGATGTTTTTCTAATATTTTCATGTTTGTATATTTGTTTATGTTTATGTATCCTCCCTCAGAACAATTGTGAATAAAAAGTCTTAATAGTCCTCCAAAGAGGGCAGGGGGTTAATAAATGTATTCATTTATTTTTAAGTATCAATAAATCAATCATAGTTAAAGCCATTAAGGGATGCAGTCAGAGCAGAGAGTCATTATCTCATTAAACGTGTGTTATCAGCTCATCACTGCTTCGCCTGCTTAAGGCCTCATAACAACGTGGTGGTGCAGCTCAGCGGCTAACACCACTACCCACCAACACCACGCGTGTTGAGACGAGGTTTGATTCCTGATCTGGGTGACTACGCTGTGCTACACCAGTCTTTGGGCAAGACCCCTAACACTACACTGGCCCACCTGATTAACCCTGTAAGTCGCTCTGGGTAAGAAGGTCAGAGCCGTAAATAACAAAACCTTACCAGGCTCCTGGAGGACTTTCTGGATTTGACTGAGAGCAGCTTTCTTCTCCATGTCCAGGTCCTTCACAGTGACGGTGTAGCCCAGTTCCGGAGGAGGGGGCTGCGAAATACAGGGTCTTATTAATTTAGTTCAACCGAAGCCACAAAGTTAGTCTCACTAAGAGGAGGGGAAAACAGCTCAACAACCTGTCCACCTGTACCAGCTAGAGAGCCTCCATCTACAACACAGCTGGAACTGAAGATCTTACGTCACTAGTGGCCATGCAGCACTCACCATAGAGATCTGGTCTCCTCTGCGTGTGGACACCAGCTGGATTTTGCGCTTGCGTTTGCCGCTGCCTCCTCCGGAGTCTGGCGCTGATGTAACGGGCGCTTCAGGTGCGGGGCTGCGTTTCCCTGAACAAGACAAACAACGGGTTCAGTCTGGGCTGTTAAACTCCCATCACTCCTTCCCTTCTAATAGTCCGTCTACACTTACACAAGCTCCTGTGGATCCAGGAGCTCTCGACTCGGGACGGGCGATACCACTGATCTCCCTT
The DNA here is from genome assembly GCA_024036415.1 of Prochilodus magdalenae. Lineage (NCBI taxonomy): Eukaryota > Metazoa > Chordata > Actinopteri > Characiformes > Prochilodontidae > Prochilodus > Prochilodus magdalenae. Next base: position 96,021 of record JAMWET010006287.1, read on the forward strand.
TTGGTCCGTTACCAGTAATACCACGCCGAACATCCCCACACCGAGTTTTTACACCGTGATTTTTAACAATGACTAATACGTACGATTAATGTAGAAACTTCATTACCCAAAATCTGTCAAAGACCATAGTGTGAGGAAGTAGCTGAATCTGCAGGTGTATGGAAGCGTACGGTCATACGGGTCTACCAGCAGTGGATACAATCCCAGTCTACAGGGAATTCTCCTCGGAACTGTGCCAGGGAAGGCATCCACCAAATCTGGACCAGCTGACCAATTCTTTAATGTGAGAGTGTCTGAACACTGAGGTGGCTACATCCAGAACCTTCTCCAGTACATGCCTGATCCACTCCCAGCTGTTACTGGAGTTGGTGGAGGTGTTACACACTGGTAGGTATGGTTTAGTCACAGGGGGCTGTTTTTTTTTGGTCTGGTGAGGTTATTAGACACTAGCAAATCTCTTACCACCCAACATCCAGAACGTTCCAACACCAGTCTCACCTGAGCCAGGAGGGAGGTCAGCGGCCATCTTATCAGACTTCATGGAAGAAGCAGAACTTGGAGACGTGGCATCATCTTCCCTACACCATAAACACACACACACGGGCACACACACACGGGCGCACACACACACACGATACAGTTAGCGAACTGTACAACAGCAGGATATAAGAGACCTCAGAGTACACGCATGTTCGGTGGGCCATTTGTTAGGGTCATCAGCCCATCATGTGCACATACCTGGGCTTTTTAGAAAGTCTCTCAGGAGTCTGACACCGAGATGATCCGGGACTTGTGAGAGGAGACAAACTCAAACTAGACGCTGCTCTCCTCTGTGGACACAAAGTGATAGTAACTTGACGCTTGGTTATATGAAGCAACGCCAGGGTTCATGTGGGTTTCAGTGAGTTAAACCCAAGACTTTAAGACCTTTAAAGACCACTCTCAGTGAAATAAAAAACCACCACGGCCCAGTACCAGAAACATTCAACGATCCCACAAATTTTCTAATAATTTCTATTAATTCAGTTACAGAAAAATATGAAATGAAATCAATATTAAAACAGCTCCGTTCTCAGTGGTCCATACCTAAAAGATTTAGAGTCGGGGAACGCTGCCTGGAAAAGCCTGCTAAATCACTGCTACTGTTATATGACACATGAAGAATCCAAAGCACCTCAGATTTTAACGTTTCACTGGATCCGAATGTGGCCCGGAGGTCGTTAGCCATAGCGCTAGTGACATTGAGGTGGAGTCTGGAGGGTCCGGCCACTGAGGACAATGAAGATGGTGGGAATGGGGCACGAAATTGCACGATGGCTTACATCCACGGAAGGCTTTTCATGGCAAGGTGTTTCTCTGCCTTGGTGTGGGACTCGAGCGCCTTCACACCCACCCCCACACCCTCAAGGTCCCTCACTGCATGGCCTTCATATGGTTTACTGAGGGCCGCTCACAACCAACTCTGAAAATCCCTGTACTCTGAAAAACTGAAAAACACTTCCCCACGTTTCCCAAAGCAGACGGATTAACTCCAGAGACGTTACTCTGGTGACGGAGGTGGTAGATATCTATAGACATGTTTTGGCGGGCAGGTAGTGGGCAAAGAGGGCCGTTTCCTGTCTGCGGTCATCATGGGATTTGTAGTTTAATGACCACATACCAACACCGACAGAATCCCCGGTAATACAGAGAACACAGAACTAACCGCCGATCAGACTACACCTCTCAGAAATGACCGAAAGTAAAAACGGTGGGTAGAAGTTTGTGTAGTAAAGTTTGTGGAGAGTGCATGTCCTCCTGTGCCCGTGTAGGGTTGCCCCTCAGTGAGTCAAGGGGGTGAATGTCTGTGCCCGAGTCAGTCTTTATTAGGACAGAACAGCTCTAGGTGTCTGCACGAATGGCTTCTATACGTAACTTCAGCCAAACTGAAGGAAAGCCAGCCGGAACGCAGACGACCACACACTGCTTCAGACCTGGCGTTCAGGTTTTAGTACCTTCTCCATGCAGCGCTTCTGTGCACATGTAAACCCACTCACAGGAAGTCAAGTTTTTGCATATCTGAGTTTTTATATCGTGCACGGCGCTGCCTGCTCAGGTGTCTGCAGTGTGGAGGGCTCTGACAGTAACCACAGAACCGCGACCTTGTGCTGCCTACCGCGGAGTGAAGCTCATCACCTTTTTCTTTTTCCCTCCGTTTTTGCTGATGAAAGCCAATTCATCACTAATCACATTTAACACTAATCATCTGTTACTTCAGCTCCATACATTTTAACGTGTGATCCAAGAGATGTCTAACAATAGATGGGAACGTTTGGGCGTTGCTGGACTGGGAATGCGGTGGTGTAAAGGCTGATCACACTTCCTCAGGGCCTCCAACTCCAGTGTGGCCGTGCAGGTCCGCTCCATTGAAGGAATGTATTTTCTGGGAGATTTGCGGAGCAGGTTCACCACTACAGGTGTGCTTACGAGAGCTCCACCATGTAACCACTGAGAACACCGCCCTGAATAAAGCTACAGGACTGTGGGGTGACGTGTATTACCTGGGTGTAGCCTTGAGAGGAGCTGTAGGAGCTGCGAATGGGGTTGCGGGCAGATCCCGGCACGCCAAAGGAAGCAGGAGCTCCACTCACTGAACTTATGGAGGAGGTGCGAGATCGTTTCATTGTGGACTCCTCCAGCACGGAGGCATTCATCCCTCTCTTCAAACTGCCAGGTCTAGAGAGTGAGGAGGAACAAGCTCAGACTTGACGTAGAGCAGCTCTACTAAACGTTCGACGCTGCAACTATGAGTTTGATTCCACTGCATGTTTGGAGGACTCGGTCCTGTCCGAGACCTGTTTGCATGCACTGCGATAACATCAAACAGGACAGAGTAACAAAAGAGCAGACACGGACAAATCAGAGCACGGTTAAACGTGACCTACTTCGGCACGAGCTGGGATGGAGCGCCGTTTGCCAGTACCGGCTCAAACGCAGACTGGGAACTTCCACTGCTGTCATGCCGCCTGAAAAGGAGAAGTGGAATTAGAGACCTTCCATCTGAACGATCTAATTAATGAAAAAGCAAACAGACACAAAACAATAGAACTGAGAAGATAATCCAGATAATCCCAAATTACGACGTCAAAGGTGAAACTGGACTGGACGGTGAAAGGGGAGCTCCTGTGGTTCAGCACTTGAGTGATTCGGATCCGTGTAGAGCCCAGGACAGCATGTTCATATGATTCAGCTCTCTAATATTTCATGACGCTGAAATGGGGCTGGGGAATTCAACAATGCTTACCGGGGCCATAACATGTCCAGATGTGCTGCTCGGCGCACCTTATGGATTTCGTATGTACTTGAAACACTTCCCGACCACATGTTCCATTACCAGGAGGGCACAATTAGTCCTCTTTAATCAGCCTCTGGGCAGCGCTGTAACCAAACGCTCAACACAAAGCAACCCCACATAGCAAGCATAGCTACAACATGCATTTGGCCCACCTCTTGCTACTGGGAGCGGCCCACCCAAGAGCCACCAACCCATGCGGCAATAGGGCCATCTGAAAATGGAGTATGTGGGCCAGCTTTGGGCCAGAACAGTTTTGCTGTCTGGGATATATTTTTGTTCTTGTTCTTAAAGGGGCGGGCAAAAAAAAAACCACACCCCCCAAAAAACTGGCCATATCAACATCCCAGCACACACTAACACACCAATGTGACAAAAACACCATCCCATGCATTCACAAAGAGCTCCTCCAGGCTGGCTGTGACATCACTGCGTTGTAAAATTGGGGTGTGCGGGCACGCTCGAGCGAGAGAGAGACAGTGAGGCGGCTCGGTTCTGGTCTTTACTCGGTCTGGAGCTCCGTTTGGCTCGAATGCTTGAAGCTGAATAAGAGCTGAGAGGAGTCATGAGGCGTTACAGGGGGTTTAACCTTTAACAGGCTGCAGCTCTAGAGCTAAGGAGTAAAAGTTCTGTTCCGGTTCCCGTCTACGTCCGGTAACTGTAAAACGGTATCGCCGTGATTATAAACACCACTGTTTGGTATGAAGTCTTTTCACTTATAGTACTGTGTACTGTTTGCCACGTTTCGTTGCTGAACATTCGGTGCAGCCCTAGTCTTCGATAGCGTCTTAAGAGTGGGCATAGTCGCCCTGTTCTCGTCAGACGTGATAAAAATATTGGGGTAATGATCTAAAATATCTCAGATGTAAAACTAGACTTGAACGTTAATGGTGAAGCTCCTGTGGGTCAGGTTTAGAGCGTCTCGGCTTTGTTCAGCGCCTGTTTCAGTGATTCAGCTCTCCAACAGCACACTTTGCCCTGTCGCTCTGGGGCTGGGCCACATAACCCTGCTCACCGCTCCCATCATAACAGGTCCACACACGCTTTTCTGGTCATGGACACTGCAGGTAATTAGAACACTTCACATGTTCCATTACTAAGAGGGCATAACGAGTCCTGCTTAATTAGTTCCATTAGATCCAGTGCAGCACAGTAAACAAACGCCCAATACAAATGATTCATGCGGACGGGGTTTACCTAAACATGCCACAACTCTGCCTGCTCCACCTTACCAGCCACGATAACTAGTGCGACGCACATCCGGGGACACACTAAACATTTGGCAACTGAAATTATTCACCCAAAAATGACAATAAGCAAAAAGGCTGAATAATTTACAGAGCAATGACATTTTAATGACACTGTTCATTTCTTCTAGCTCCCAGTGGAGCACTCCCCACAGCAAGATGTGGGCCATACACGCACCACATTAGGGCCACACCTGAGCCAGAGGTAGGCAGCTCTGCTGTCCCTGAGCCAGAAGTGGACCAGATCTGTTTCAGGACAGGTGGGCCAGATACATGATGTAAATATGTAGCCCACCTTTAGCTCACAGCAGACTACCAGTGCCGAGAGTGGGCCAGGAAGGTCATATCTTTGCTGGATGTGGCCCACATCTGCTCGCTATTGGGAATATAGCCTGTTTAATTTATGCAGTAATAAAAAAAAAAGTAGCAAATTTATTAAAACAATGAAAACCGTGTTCAGAGTTTAGTCCAATGTTTCATTTTGTTTGGCAAAAAAAAAAAATCTATAAATTAAACATTTCAGTGCATCCCTACACACACCATGACATCTGGAAAGACATGTTTCCCCACCTCTACTTTACTAACAGAAATTCCTAGAATTCCTAGAACGCCCCTACCACACTACCAGATGACACACTGCTTACATTTGTCCCAGAAAGTCTGCTGGTTTTGAAAGAACATGTCAGGAATTTGTATGGAAACCTAACCGCTTACATTTATTAGCATGTTGGCTAAACTAGCTAGCTATGGAGTGACCTAACTCACCAGAGACCCCAACAACATCCTGTAACAATACTCATTCTTCTTCCTACTACTGTATGTACAGAGCCATGGTGTAACGTGGGGAAAGAGGAAACAGCGGGGATGAGCTTCTCCAGGTTCACCACCACGCTGCGGAGAACCGGAACCACATGCCAGTAGGAGCTCAGAGAGCCGGAGCAGGAGACCGTAGACTCTCGTGTGTCTAAGACTGGTCCGGAGAGTTTGTTGGAGCCAAACACGTTCACAGTGTCATAAATTCATTTTCCTAAGGTTGACAAATCGTCGCTTGTCGCCGTGATGCCTACTAGCGTAAACACAGGGTCGGAACTAGCTGCAGCTCCAGTCTGAAGCCCAGCTAGCTGCTAATGGAGTATCACCAGTTTCTATTAGGGCTGGACGAGACGGTAGAAGTGTTTATGATGCTTCAAAGCTGTTTCATAATATACACCAGGAGTTTGTTTCTCTGAGGTTTAGTAAGATTATAATAGATTTGATAGAACCCGAGCTCTCCAAACACATCCTATAATAACACCACCAACAGTAATAATAAACCTACAACTATAAAGACCTTTATCCAGTGCTGCACTAAACCCAGGTAAACAGGCCTGATGGAACACTGGATGATGGAGCATGTGGTCAGAGCCCTTCACCCCCGACTGCTAGGAATGATTTGAATAGCCTTACACAGTGAACGCTCACGGCTAGGCTCTCTCACTGCGCAAGTTATTAATACACCTATTTGAATAATAAAAAAACAAAAAAAACAATGCACAGTTTGTACCATCATCGTGAGCTCCCTACCTCCTTTTGCTCTTCTGCCCGGCCGCGTGGCCTTTGTCTTCATCATCCACATCACGCTTACGGCTCTCTCTAAGCACATTCAGCACCGTCTCTCTAGCGCAGGGGTCAGCTTGCACTCCAAACCCGGGGGACGCGAGTGCTCCAGGGGAGCTGATCTGATCGAAGCTATGAGGGGAAACACAGAAACATGACACGCTCCTTCTCTAAGACATTCACAAGAGCTTTCCAGGGCTACACGGCCCTTCACATTAAATATGGTTGGTAAATCTGCTATTAAGTAATAACACAACAAAGAACAGAGCACACACAGGAAATAAAAAGTGCTTTTGCCAGCGATCTCAAGGTAAGACACCGCGATCAAACAATGAACCCACTTAAATTCATATTAGGACATCCACATCCCGACCCTTATTATTCAGCAACTACCAGTGACACACGAAGCCGAACATTTTAATCATGGTTGGAAGAAATTAGGATTTACTTAACTAAAAATAATTACAAGGTAATCAATTAAAGTACCCCTCAATAAAATCAGTTTCAATAAGACAAATCTGAGCTGAAGAAATAAACACGGCCGTATCCCGCATATGCTGTGGGACGTCTGTGTTTACAGGTGATAGTACACCTGTGCATTAACACCTGGGATGCTCTACCTCCGCCCGACACTGATCATAAACTGCTTGTTTAATAAACTGCACCTTCTCCAAACCGTTTGGATGTTGTATTAGCCGTTTAGACAAAAAGGCATCTTCTTTCAATGTCTATTATTAGGTTTAGCTGTTAGCTACCCTCGGGTACTATAACTGTGGGTGTAGTGATGGTAGTGGGTGTGTGTTCATCAGAATGAGCCTCAGAAAGTTAAATATACAGGTCTGAAGATTAATAAAAGATGAACTCGCTTTAGAGGATCAGTTTGAGTGATTAGCCGAGGGGAGCTAACAGCTAGGCTAACCGTATCTCAGATGAACTGAGCAGCGTTAGCAGCAGCTAGCTCTAAACAGTGGATACAGTAATAACAGCTCTGAGGTAAATGTGAGGTCACTGGTCATGTGACTATTAGTATACTACACTGCAGGTCAGAACTTGTTAATGTACACCCGTCTGTATCACTAATCACTCCAGCAGAACATCAGCAGACCCAAGAATTGATAGGATGGTACACCATAAGCAACGGGTGCTCCATACTGTAACTCACAAAGATGAACGGGTTGCGCTGTCGGGTCGGGCGATCTTCACCGTAACTGGACTGTGCACGGGAGTATTGCGTTGAGTCAGGACGTTCTTCTTACGGAACCCATCCCACTGTGCTGGGGGCAGAACGCCCACTGACGATGTCCCCGTCTGCTGCAGTGGGTAATGTCTCTGAGGGGTGATGGTGAACCTCCCCATGGTACCTACAGGGTCTCTGTTGGAAGAGGACAAGACACAGAATCAGACCAGCACCCTGCAGAACCGAGACTCACACATCCAGCCTAACTGTTAAAGGAACCACTACATGACCTCCACAAACAGGAGGGGAGTTCGGCATCCCACCTGCTGAACTCTACCCTGACTGCACAGCTGTGGCTTGGGCCAACATAGGGACCGTCCAGGGGTCTAGGTCCATTAACTACAGACAGGTATGTGCGTGTGCGCTAGTTACAGGTAAACAGGTGTTGGAGAAATACTCCATACAGAAGACTTGGCAAATGTTTGGTCAAGAAGTGGAGATCTATAACCTTATAGATGAATTAAATATCATAATTATACCATATTGTGCCTCTGTCTGTTTATTTGTTTGGTGTGTGTGTGTGTGTGTGTGTGTTATTTCTAAGTTTGGAAATAACAGAGGTTCTCTGGGATAAGTGGTGACCTCAGTTACGCAACCTGACAATAGGACTGAAAGACGAAACACCCTTCTAACGAAACCGCGATTTTAGGAGGAGGAAATTCAAATCAAAGTCAACCGGTGAAACGCTAAACACTGGAGCTCAAATCACACCGGGCGTCTGCAGTTTCATCACAATGTTCACTGTACCTCATCAATAAATTCAGCGCCAATAAGACAAAACTGAGCTGAGAGATAACAGGGTCCATCTTCCGGATACTCAGCGCCATGTCTGTTTACAAGTACTAGTAATCCTGTACTGGAGAGACGGGCTTGAGTGATCTACCTCCCTATGAAACTCCTCGTAACCCACGGTTACAGATCGCCTGTTTAATATACTAGTTCGATGCAGTGTTCCATCAGCCATTTTCAACTAGGGCTGGAGAACGCTGACAATATTTGCTTCCCATAGGTGAGGACAATCCGATAGGACTTTGGGCCCCAAGTTATCTGGCTGACTGAAAGATCCTGCTTTTCGGAATTCCTTCTGATCTCTAAATAACACAATCCTCGGATCCCAGCCCTGACAGGAAGTGGCTGCTCATTATGGATGATTAAGCCTTCTCATAAAAACCGATCGTCTCGACTCCTCGAAACCTCCACCAGTGTCTTTAAATCACATTACGACTTTGCCGAATTCCCAGATCTTCCTTCAGGAATACGCTGTGTATTTGTCAGGTAAGCGCAGTTGTACTATTAGTCCATCACAATTAGATATTTCACCTGGACCGTTTAGGCTTACCGGACAACCAATGACGGAATTTTTGGGAATAAGGTTTTGGCATATCACATAATGAGATGTGATTGGGAAATACTGGTGGTAGTTCTGAGGGGGTATGAGAGAATCTGTCCCAAGAAGGATATAAAAACAAACACAGGCACTGCTGGCTCAACTCTGACCGAGCAGGCTTACTCATCCATTCTGCTGCGGGTCAAACCGACCTGTCTCAGTTTAACACCACAGGAGGGAATTAGATAAAGAGTTTTTGGAGCATGAAACATTTTCTACTGGGTTTAATTAGTGTGATGAATGGATGGAATGGAAAATTAATTATTAATTTATTTAATACCCATTTACTTTTCCAGTTTGAGACATAATCTGATTGAATATAATAAATAATAAAAATAGCAATAATAATAATAATAATAATAATCCACTAACCCAATTACACCCAAAACTGACATTAATTAATATAAAGATAATGCTTTGGGGAAGAATGAGGATTTTATTGTTTAGAGATCAGAGGGAATTCCACAGTTCCAGAGGATTCTTCAGATAGCCAGATAACTTAAACCCACAGTCAGGCCTGTCCAATAGGAGGGCAGCTGAGGGACTTTCCCCATTGGACAGTCCTCATCTTTGGGTTCCAAGTGATCTGGCTAATTCTGAAACCCTGCTTTGTGGAATTCTCCCCTTTTCACATCCCCATCCCACAGAATTCCCCTGGAAAGGGGTCTGTGGTAGCTCCTCCAGAACCCGGATTAGGAGGCAGGAGTTCGAGCTAACTCAGAGGCATGTCATGTATGTAGCCGGTGTCTGAGGAGGAGGCTGTCAGAGCGCGGCTCTGTGTGCCAGAAGGAACTCCCACATTTTCAAATCTTGGAGGGAAAACCACATGGAACCACAGACACAGGGAAAACTCCGGCCAACGTCCGGCACCAGTACCCTACCCCCGGAGTCACCCGGTTTAACCACCCTACAACAACCCCAATTTCATTAAAGCCACCGAGAGCTGTAACCGATCAGCTCAGCTAGCAACGAGCCGTTAATGAGCACCACGCGTGACCCGGACACGAGCTAACGCTCATTCAGTTACCCGAACGATAGTCTCCTGTTCGGTGTGGGGACCCCGTGATTGGGCCGAACGAGTCTCTCTCTGAGTTGCTCTCCGGGGTGGACGTGAACCCCGGAGCCTCCGGCAGGCCTCCCCGCGCCGGAGGGACTTTCTGGCTTGGCGAGGTAGCTCCCCATGAGCAAGTCCCGCGGGCTGAACACAGTGTCGCTGAACGCAGCCTCTCGCCGGTGAGCGTAGCTCCCGAAATGCCTCTCTCCAGAAGTCGCTAGCGAATTCCTCGCATCGCTTTTGTTGCCTCGGTTCTTGTTTCGGGCGCTAGCCGGCGCTCCGCGCAGACTTCCACCCGGCAAACAGCGCAGCAAAGCCGGTGGCACCGTCAGGCCACGCCGGGGATTGAGGCCCAGTCTGTCGAAGAGCCGAAACTCCTCGGCTTTGCAGTAACAGACGCAGCAGGAACCCGCGAAAAAGAGGAGCAGGTACAGGTAAGCAGGTATGTAACTCAAGGCGAGGAACAACAGGGCGACCAGGAGCAGCGCAGCGGAGGTGAAAGCTAGCCGCCGTTTATCTTCAGGAGACATGGCGGCCGCGCGCCGCCGACGGACAGTATCCCATAATTCCGTTCTCCAGTAGCGACGTCCGACTCGTGTTCGAATCGTTTCTCTGAACCGGCTCATTCAAGTGAATCGGTTCACACAACTCACAAAAACGATTTATGGGAAAAAACCCGATTTATATTACTTTTTACTACGACAACAAGAACACAGTCTAACACCTGCAGTGTAACTCATTCTTTTAGCTGTATAAAAAGATAGATATAAATTATATTATGAATATAATTAACTTTATGAGTAACGTGTTTATTATGTAAAACATTATTATCAGTAATAATTACTATCGTCTTAATATTAGTATTCTGATCATTATTAGTAGTACACCTTTCCTCTTTCTGATTACTGTGTGTTCGTGACTGACTTCATTCATCACTGAGAAGAATGGAGACTACGAGAATGAAGTTCGCTCAAATGATGAACCAACAAATCGTTGAATCAGACGTTTGATTCATTGAGACGGACGGGTTAAAAGATTCGATTCAGGAAGATGGATCGAGTTCTCGTTACTTTTCTCCGGCGTGCACCGTTTTACCGTTTACGGTGTCGTGATGGTGGAAACGTTGTCTTCGTGTGGAGACCATACAGAAGTAGTTGTATACTGTGATGACTGTTCAGTATACACGGGAGCTGTTTATTCCAGTATTTACAAAACACTGAGAATACTTTTTCAGATGATGCTACAAGGGATGGTTATTAATTACCAAGAGTAATTACAGATTAATTCTTATTCTACTCAAGTAGACCTGCATAGACCTGTTATTATAGACCTATTATTACAGATTAGTATGGACCTGTTATTATAGCCTGTATAGACCTGTTAGTATAGATTAGTATAGACCTGTTATTATAAACCTATTATTATAGATCTGTATAGACCTGTTAGTATAGACCTGTATAGACCTGTTAGCATAGACCTGTATAGAATGGTTAGTATAGACCTTTTAGTTTAGGCCTGTATAGAACAGCTAATGTAGACCTGTTGTAGACATAATACTATAGACCTGTATAGACTTTTTTTACTATAGACCTTTGTAGACATAATGTTATACAGGCCTGTATAGACGTGTTAGAAACTCCTTGTATAGACCTGCTAGTATAGGCGTTTATAGTCCTGTTAGCTTAGATGTGCACAGACCTCATACTATAGGCTGGTATATGAATGAACACCGCCCCTTTTTTACTAGTTGTCTTTGAAGACCTCATACAATAGGCCTGAGCATACCTGTTGCCGCAGACCTGTTAGTATAGATCTCTGTAGACCTGATAACATAGACATTTTGGTGTAGACCTTTATAGACGTGATACTATAGACCTGTATAGCCGTAATACTATAGACCTGTATAGCTGTAATACTATAGGCCTGTATAGACGTGATACTATAGACCTGTATAGAAGTAATACTATAGACCTGTATAAACGTGACACTATAGGCCTGTATAGAAGTAATACTGTAGGCCTGTATAGCTGTAATACTATAGGCCTGTATAGATGTGACACTATAGGCCTGTATAGAAGTAATACTATAGGCCTGTATAGACGTGCTACTATAGACCTGTATAGCCGTAATACTATAGACCTGTATAGCTGTAATACTATAGGCCTGTATAGACGTGCTACTATAGACCTGTATAGCCGTAATACTATAGGCCTGTATAGCCGTAATACTATAGGCCTGTATAGCCGTAATACTATAGGCATGTGTAGACGTGATACTATAGACCTGTATAGACCTGTATAGACCTTTAGTATAGACCCGCATAGCCCTGATTCTATAGACCTGTATAGATACCTAAGACAGGGCCTCATTGGGCCATAGATGTTGTATTGTGCTTAAGGGACGCTGACATGTCAGCTTGTGCTCCTCAGCCTTTAATCTCTGGGTGTGTGTGAGCAGCGAGACGAGACATGCACTGACCCTAACGAGCTGTCATAGAAAGAGAGATCTGCTCATGTGTGGCGTAGCTGTGGCCAACAGCAGCTGGAGGATAAAGCAGTGTCTCCTTACTGAACGCTACAGTATTCCATCGCCAGGTTCCGGTGACCGTATATGTTTATTAAACCCCATGAAGAAGTGTTACGAGACCCCGAAGGTTATGTAGACCCCCTAATCCCCATTCATTACTACATCATCTTTAGTGTATTCCCAGTTATTCTCCATTGCTCCACAGTTCCATAACATCTCTGAATTCCCAGTATACTGTAATAGCAGGCAGCGACCTGGGGGCAGCGCTGTCTCTGCAGTGCTATTAGAGGTTAACTAGGCTCCACCAATCACATCAGACCTCTTTCTTCTGGTATCTGATCCAGTGATTTTGTCCAGTATTGGGCCGATACCAGTACTGAGTACTGGACCCCTGCCCTGGACCCCCTGCAGTTTGCAAATCAGGGTGGCATTGGAGTGGATGGGGCATTTACCTACCTGCTAGACAGAGTGTACTCCCACCTAGATACATCAGGCAGCACTGCGAGGATCATGTTCTTTGATTCCTCCAGGGCGTTTAACACTAGGGGAGAAACCGGCAGATGCAGGTCGACGAATCCATCATCACATGGCTAACGGACTACCTGACAGGTCGACCCCAGTCTGTGTGGCTGTACGGCAGTCTCTCAGACATGGCCAGGTGCAGCAGCGGGGCTCCTCAGGGGACTGTATTAGCACCTGTCCTGTTCAACAGCTACACCTCTGACTTCAGATACAACTCTGGTACATGCCGTCTGCAGAAATTCACAGATGACTCTCAGATGCCACTGTGGGGTGTATCAGGAATGGACAGGAGGCTGAAAACAGGAAGCTGGTGTCGGACTTTGTTGACTGGTGTAAACTGAAACAACTGTAGCTCAACATCAGTAAGACGAAGGAGGTGATGGTGGACTCCTCCGTCAGAGTATACGTATGGGCCATATAAAATGTTGACTGTATAATGTTATGTAACCTGTTTAAACCAGACTCTTCACGGTGTACAACTAACAGCTTGCGTCATTGACCACTAGAGGGCGCCAGGTACTGCAAATTGGGGTTGAGCGTAGAGCGCCCCCTGCTGGCTACCCTGTCTGTGTTGTGTGAGCACGTGTTCAGGACCTGGAGGTTTTAGGAGCTCTGTCTGTTCACATTGTTTACACCGAATCTGGCATAGAGGCTGCTTTATAAGGCTTGAGGAAAACACCAAAAATAATAAACACTACAAAACATAAATAAACAACACAGAGTCGCGTGCCTGGAGTTACAGTACTCATGCTACACTGTCCAGAGGCAGAGAATTCTGGGAAATACATAGAGACAGTCATTCACTTACCTTATGCATTGTCTGTATGCGAAAACCTCTGTGGCCTTATTGTTTATAGTGTTAACAGTGTTGTTTATTATTTGGCATTTTGGAAAATTAAGGAGCTACATACACACATGCATAAATATCAAACATGTTTGGTGCCTTTGAATCTTAGAAATTGCTAATCAACACAGACCTGTTTGAAATACTGCTAAGGCTACAGAAACTGTTAATAGGACTGTTATGATCATTAGAGGCCTATATAATTATCCATAAAGGATTATGGTGACTGATTTAACGATCTGTTCTTGTTTATTGTTTACAGTCATTAGCATACAGGCCTAAAGTGGCCAAACTGGCCGATTAGCCACCTTACTGGCCAGCTGTGTGCACAGAGTAGCAAACGCTGGCTGCACTGCTGATTTAATACCGCACCCGCACTCACACCAACGTGTAGAATTAGGTGTAGAGTTGAGCTAAGCCACAAAGCTAACAAACAAACAATTATTACTCTATTCATTCTGCCCGTTAGAGCACCGAGCTAGCTGCCTGAAGGCCCACAGGGTCTACACACACACTTACTTACTCTCTGCTTGTTTAGCCAAGCGTATCCGGGTTCTAGGTACATCAGGGTTCTAGACTCTACTGTACAGGTGTTAGTTATCTGAAAAATGACTCTGTTATCAGCTTGCTCTAACATGTCTGTAAGTTAATCCTGTCCTGGCTCATGCAGAGTCATGCCACCTGCCTATCAGTACAGGCCTACGAGGTTCTTCAGGAGATAGACCCCCAAAGAAACCTATCATCAGCATCACATATAAACTCATTACAGAGCCCTGTGATGGATGGGTGGCCTGTCCAGGGTTCTTCCTGCCCAGTGAGCTCTGGGTTGGACCCCTGCGCCCCCTGTGAGGCAGGAGGATGGGCCGTTTAGACGGTGAATGAATTATGCCTGTTATAATACGTGGTACTTCCCTTTCATTCTCAGCACCTGCTGCAATAAGCAGAGCGTCTGCATGATTACAGAGAGGAGGCGCATTCGAGGGCACAGCGCAGGTGTCTTATAGGTTTAGAGGCCAGCATGTGATCCAAACCCCAAAAAGCTCATTTCCATTTGCCCTCCTAATGAGTGCGTGTTGGGGGGAGGAGAGAGCCTCCCTATTGTACTCGGACTACATTAAAGCCCTGTTCAGTGCTCCTCCCTGCTCTGATTAGCTGTGTGCAGATGGTGCCAGCCGTCTGCTGGTCTAATGGCTTTAACCTGCTAGCTCAGATTAAGGACCCAGCCTGCATGAGGAAAGGCCACACGTCCATACGCATCCTCCCTCTCTCCCTCCATCCATCACCACAGACACAAATTTGCATGAGGATCATTTGGTGGGGGGGAGGGTGTTGGGGAGGGTGTGTATATTTTTACATGTGATTAATATATTTAATACTATATGGTAAATGATTCCACATGTTTCTGGGCATTTGTGCTCAGGTAAACTACCTTACTAAGTTAAATCATCCCTCAGCAGATCAATTTACTTCCTGCCAGCATTTCTGGATGGGCTCGTATTATGGAAAGCTGAATTTTCCTCACTTTGTTTAAATAAAAGAGTATTTGGCAGCAGTTTTAAGTTTTTAAGCAGGTTGATGGACTATGAGTCATTGTAGAGAGAGCTCTTTACAGTGGTGGTGATGGGAACCGGGGGTCCCAATATCTATAATGCTGATACAGTCATTTTATCTACTTTCTACGATGACCAGTGAGTCTAAATGCCTTTTAGAAGTAATCCGATTATTAAGTCGGATGGAAATAGCCATTTCCGGGCTCAAAAGTGCCGGCTGAAAAACACAGACCCTGTAATGCCGGTTCCTTGTTTATTCAGACACTGAGGTTCTGCGTTCCTTGTTGTTGTTCGAATATAAAACACTAGATCTTTCCTAGTAATGAAAAAGAGAAGAGGAGAGTCTGCAGGTGATACACTGAGTTACAGTCTTACCCCAATCAAGATAAACACAGTTGTGTGCCTGTGGGCTGTAATGTTAGCCAGCCGGCTAACATTAGCTCCCTCCGGGAAAAGCTAAACAGACGGTTTGTGGGTCTCCTCGGCTAGACTGCCGGGTTTACAGGGTGTAACTGGCTATGAACCCACGTCTTCATGTTCTGTTTGTCAGCTGTTTTTATGCGCTGTCCTGCTAAAGCTAATATAGCTAGGCCTGGCTCTGCCTTAGCTATGTTAGCTGTCTCCACCATAGCTAGCTGGTTAGTTTGATATCTTGGTGAGCTTGTCTGACTGAAAAACCTGACAACTGAAACATAAAGATGTGGGTTCATAGCAGGAAACACCTTATGTAACTCTAGTCCACAAAAATACAGTTTATGTATTTGCTAGTGGAAGCTAAGCTAACGTTAGCTAGGCTAGCTAGCTAGTTAACATTTCTTCATTGGTGTAAGAATTATAGCTCATCTCATCCATTGCAGACTCTCCTCTTCTCTTTCTCATCATAAAGAAAGAGCTAGAACAATAACTGAGTCTTGTTTAGACAACAAAAGCCTGTGAACAGTCTAGAACCCACTGCTCAACAAGCAGAGCGTGAGTGTACTGGAAGGTCTAAAAAACATGGGTATTACAGTACATGGCCACATCACCAATACCTGCTCCAAAAACCAAATTAAATACATTTCATTTAGTCAAAAATAGCCCCAAAAATATTCCCATTTACCCAATCAGCCTGTTCTGCCCCAGTGGCCCCTTTAAAATCCCCCCTGGAGGAAACTTCTATTGTATCCCAGCCAAAACGACCGCACAACCGGCTGCTTTCACCGAAAATGTGTCAAAGCGCTTAATGGATAGTCTTGTGGCTGCTCTTTCAGGCCTGCTGTGCCAATGCTATGTGTATTTCTGCCCCCCTCCATCTCCCTTCCTCCATCTGTCTCTGAACGGATGGAGTAATTACCCCAAACAAGCCCCCTCCCCTCTGTGGCTCTGGCTTGGCTGATTAGGCTGACCCCACCAGCCTCAACCCCTGGCTCACCCCCACATATACACATTCAGGAGAACCCAAAGCTCCGAGCTGAACTGGCATGCTGCACGCAGTTGGAGAAGTGGGTGGGGGTAACGTAGGGTGCAGTGCTGAATGGAGTGAATTTAATTCAAGCACAGCTGTGTACACTTCAAACTAGTCTAATTCCACTTACTACCAAAATCAAGCAGGTGGTGTCATGCCTGGCTATGCGGACAGCCCTGCAATGTATGGAGCTGGATTTGGCGGGATTTTTAGAAATGTATTCAGAATGGCGATACCATTGCTATAAACACCAGTTTCTGATCATGGTGCTACTTCATCGCATGTCTGAAGAAGGTATTAAATCAGAATTGGACTTGTTTACAGTACCTTTAACACAAACAGCTATCGAGAAGAACACCTATGTTGAAATTCCACTGCTTTTGCCAATATCCGACACCGGTCCTTTGGAATTTTTCATAGCCGGACATGGCGAAGATTATACAGACCTGAATAACACACCTCCGCCTTAAAATCACGAAACCTGACGGCAGCGACATAGACGATGGAGCGGCTGTGGGGCTGATAAACTACCCTGGAGCTACAAGATTTTCACAGGTCGACGTATCCATCGGTGACAGGTTGATATCACAGAGTTTAAGCACCTGTGTATCGTAGCCATCAGGTTTTTATTTTTTAACAGACTTATTTTTTCTCTAACATGTTTGTTTGGTACGGTAGACATCCGTATATTTAGAATAGCAAAAGCTCCTAGGAACTCAGCCCACCCCCGGGGTCTACGAGCGTCACCAGTGGATTTTCATAATCCGTTGTACCTGTATTTGCAACTTCTGTAACAACACGAGTTGCGGGATTACTTTGATTAACATCAACAAGTACATAATTTAAATAAATAACAATAAATAATAATAAAATCTGAAAGAATTTACCAAGTTGAGACAATCCTTATAGGTGTAATTACATCAACAGAACACACGCCCCCCACTCAGACACACACACACACACACAAACACACACACACACACACATCCAGTGCTTACAGACATTTATTCTAACATCAAACAGCTTGGTACAAGCCAGGCAGACGTCTTCAACACATAGCAGAAGACACAGTCACACCTTTTAACTGTTTACACTACAGGGGTTGGTGACGTGACCCCCACCAGAGCAGAACCCGCTGACACACTCAACAACCCCCCCTCCCATCATAAATCTTGTGGGGTTGGGGTAGGGGGGTGTGGTGTATCGACATGCTAGCAAGCCAGCTAGCCTGTCAAGCAACTCGACCTGTCGATCAAACAACCCTGCCACAGAGGGGTCAAACTTATTTAACAGTCTGGGGCGGAAAGTGAAATGGACTCTGTGGATTCGCTGTAACGTCTGTTTAAACTGATGCAAAATTAATGGTTTATGTTTTCAACTTATTTGTTTTATTTATAAATAAATATGCACATATAAAAACACAGCCAGGTAGCAGTCCCTCTATGGACTGGATCACCTGGATCAGGTGCCTAGAGTCTTTACTGGACTGGAAAACCTTTTAGCTAGTGAGCAGGAATCCAATACAGGCTCACCAGTCAGTCATTTTAAACTCTGGGCCCCGGGCCAGCGGGCGGAGAGCTGAAGGCAGGTCTACATGTATGGTATTTGGCGAGCGCTCGTATCCAGAGCGACTTACAGTTTGATCATTTCTACACAGCAGGTAAAGGCGTGTTAGGAGTCTAGCCCAGGGAGCCTCACTGCTACAGTGTGGAGAGTTCAGCTTGGTAAGAGATCAAGACCTGTCTACAGCATGGGGAGCCGACATGTTACCCACTACACTACACTACACTTTCTTTGGCATGATGTCTAGCTTCTGAGTATCTTCTGGTCTACTTGGCTTTGTCAGGCAGGTGCTATTTAAGGGATGTCTTGATTGAGAACAGGTGTGGCAGTAATCAGCCTGAGTGTGGCTAGAGAAATTGAAATACTCTGATCCTGACCTTGCAGGAAGTCTTGGAGTGATTCTGGATGGCCAGTTATCGTTCTGGAGTGATTCTGGATCAGATTCCTCCTCCACATCCAGATTGCTGGTCCTTTCTCTGGTCATTTCCAGGCTCTAGACTAGGCTAGCAACTCGCTCCTGGCTGGTCTTCCTCTGCGGGCCATCAGGCCCTTGCAACTTGTTCAGAACGCTGCAGCCCGTCTCATCTTCAACCTTCCGAAGTTCACCCACGTCACTCCACTGCTGCGCTCCCTTCACTGGCTTCCTGTTGTTGCCCGCATCAGGTTTAAAACTCTGAGG